>JANAVB010007200.1:4682034-4794138 GCA_029216955.1 Iris pallida | reverse complement strand
AGCGCAACAGTGGTGGCAGCAGCAAACCCAAGGTACCCGAATTCCACCTATGTTTCTTTCCCTCGTGTAATCAATTTTTGATCTATAAAATCCTACAACAGCCTATACGACCTACTTAAAACCCTAGTAATTAGATATACAGATAGGTAACCAAGTTGTCTAGTAAATCGATGCAAAGTCGAGAAGAAAACTGTCCAAAATAGGACATAGTAACAGTCCCCCACCCTAAATTGGAAGGCAAATTGTCGCCAATCCAAGAGAACTTTCAAATCAAATTTAACAGACCTGTAGACAATCTATACGAGATTGAACTCCTTTTGAGAATTATTTTTAAGGTATTATACATAAAATTATTCATGGTTAAAAATCAAGAAAAATCTTTTTGAAAATCATGAAAACCTTCGATACGACGTGCGTCCCGCCAATTCGGGCGACGTGGTCGCGAACCGAAAGCATCGAAAGGTGCGTATCGGCTTCGTGGACGTGTAGACTTTGACGAAATTCAAATTGGTTGCGTGTGCGCGACGAATTTGATGCGTATCCGTCGAAATTCACCGTATCGGTCTCTTTGCAAATTTTCTAATTACTTTGTGCACGTTCGTCAGATCGAGACGAAACTTACGCCAACATGACCGTATCATTTTCTGGTCCTGTATGCCAAGTTGGTCCGATTCTGAGACAGTTGGTCGGATTACCGTTTTGCGGGTCCCACGATCCAACTCAACGGACGATTTCGTGCACTGCCCACCAGAATCCAAAACTGGACATACAGTTGGGTTCGTATCATAAAAACAAATTCGTAGACATTTAGTTTGATGAATTTAGAGACCATTAACTCTAGCACGCTTTTCGGTGCAAAGCGGGTCCAACGACGGACACCGTTTTGACCCAAAATTATGGTTTTGCCCCTGTGTCCAGAATTGGACTTAAGGACAGGCTCTCTTAGCTAATTTGACTAATCTAGAAATATTGGTAACATCTATTACAGCTTCTGGAGGCAGTTATGAGACTTGGACTTTCTGACTTGTTGATTGGCGATATATTGTTGGTTCTCCGTGCAACCCTCAGGCAAGTATACTTGCCGAACATATGCAGTATTTATATTATTTTCTTTTTGTTGTACTTCTTTCATATGGTTACCTGTTTCCCATATTGTGATTGGTTTGTCATCGACTGTTTTACTTGTTTCTAGATTTACGTACACGTATAGGATTTTCAACATTGCTTGATTATTGGTCTTTTCGTGTTACCTTGTCTCGTGATTGAGTTGTCAGTTTCTATATCTTGTTCTTGACTTGACCATTCTTGACTGGGAGTATCTTGCATTGTACTACAGTTGAGATATACTATAGATTGGGAGATCTTGCATTGTACTATGACCTATAGCCGATTCTTTTATCTTGATATTACTTGATTGACTTGACTTGAGACATACTATAGATTGGGAGTATCTTGCATTGTACTACGACCTATAACATATATTGATTGATCGATTGACTTGATTTGCGACACTATAATTGGGAGTATCTTGCATTGTACTACGATTTATAGGAGTCTACTTGACCTTGTATCCTTTAGGAGAGATCGATACTAGAATTGGCTAATCTAGACTGAGAGTAGTCCTGCTTTATATGTCAATTGAAACACTATAGATTGGGAGTATCTTGTATTGTACTACAAGTTATAGGAGTTCTGATTGATAGTAACCAAGTCTAGTATTACATTTCCACACGACTCGTCGTCCTTTAGATGTTCTTCTTGCAGTGTTCTTATCCTCCATACATGTTATTTACTGTCATATTAGTAGGCATGTTTTATGTATCTTGCTAGTCCTCTGAGGACCTGATGATCTCTTCAGGTAGCTGATTGTACGGAGTTAGTTAGCTGAGCATGTGGTTGTTGACTTCAATCGCATGATTCAGGTATTTTGTTAGTATTATTAATTTACTATCTTTATCAGTGCTTTTATGATATATCCTGCTTATCAGCTTAGCTTTATAGACTCATATTATTCTTGGAGTCTAATCGGACATATATGCTAGTGGGCTGCAGACAACGACCCATACTTGTTCATTCTTGTCTTATATATTCTTGTGGATTGAGATACACTGTAGATTACCATATTAGCCATGATACCATAATCTTGACAGCTTATACGTACTCGAGTCAGGCTGGAGTCCGCTTGTTACATAGCTGGCTTGCTCACGTACTTGCATCCCGAAAAGCAGGTGCGGGTCGTAACATGGGAGGATGGATTAGGTTGTGATTTTGAGATGTGGACAAGGAGTTTGGAAGAAATTATGAGAAGGGGACAGGTTGTACGCCTGGGTATGCTTCGAAAATGACGTATTTGCCCGTGTAGGAATGGGCGATGTTGATCGACGTGGATTGGTGAGCGATAAATAGATAGAAGGAATGGTTGTGGATGTGGGTGTGGGCGCTGCTTTTATAGGTTTCTCCCTGGTGATTGTGATTGTTACTTTGGACTATTGGGAAGAAGGGTTTGAATGGAGAGCTTGGTGGGACTTAGAACGTCAAACGAGTTAATGAGATCCAATCTGTTTAGGACAAGGACAAAGAAGGTGGCCCAAGCATAAGTCATGGGTTTCGAATTCTCCCTCGGGCGGCTGGGTGGCTTATATAGCCACGGTCTGGCTTGGAGAAAGGACACCTCAATATATATATATATATATATATATATATATATATATATATATATATATATATATATATATATATATATATATATATATATATATTCTTTATATATATATATATATATATATATATATATATATATATATATATATATATATATAAAGAATATATATATATATATATATATATATATATATATATATATATATATATATATATATAAAATATATATATATATATATATATATATATATATATATATATATATATATATATATATATATAGTCTTGGGTTCGAATCCCCCCTCGAGTGGCTGGGTGGCTTATATAGCCACGGTCTGGCTTGGAGAAAGGACACCTCAATATATATATATATATATATATATATATATATATATATATATATATATATATATATATATATATATATATATATATATATATATATATATATATATATAACCCTTATTTATATATATAACCCTTATATATAACCCTTATTTATAACCCTTATTTATAAAATCACTTACTAGATCAAAATCACTTACTAATTACTTACTAGATCAAATATATATATATATATATATATATATATATATATATATATATATATATATATATATATATATATATATATATATATATATATAACCCTTATTTATAAAATTACTTACTAGATCAAAAATAAAATGACAAATATATATATATATACAATATATATCCTCATGGACATCTTTGGACGCAGCACATGACTACGTAGGCTTAGGTTTGGTTCGGGTCACGCCCGGACTAGATTGGTACAACCGGGTCTCCTAAAAGTCAAAATTCCTAATAATTAGTTATTTAGACCATTTATAGGGGTAAAGACATGACTTGAATTATTTTCCTAGAAGGGATACAGATATGGCCAGGCCTTTCCTACCATGATAATACACTAGTCAAAACAGACAACTACCTTAGCCGTGCCATAACTCATAGTCAACATGCAGCCCTAAACTTAACCATGACTAAGTCTATATATAATAATAAATATTCGTTTAAAAATATATAAGAATCCAAAAATTACTATTTAAGCCAATAATTAATATAAATAAATAAACAAATAAAACATGGGGATTTACATTCTACCCACCTTAAATGAATTTCATCCTCGAAAATAAAATAAGCTATGGAGAAAGGGGTAAATGGTCCACTCCCGAAGAAATCAATGACGACTAGTCGTACCATCTATCGTAGGCGTAGTATTATCAACATATATCATTATTACCGACCTCTAGTTAGCTCCTAGCAATCACTCCTAATAGGCTCTATGCGTCTGATATCCAAGCACTCTTACTCAACTTATAATCTCACTAAGATCCATAAAAAAAAACTTCCCCTTTTTCGAATACCCCACTCTTCACAGTCACCAATCACCTATTTTAATTATATTCCCTAATATAAATATAAGTTTTGTCTAGTTTAGTCATTTTAGGAAGATAACAAGAATTTAAGGCTGGGTCAAACAAACCATACCAATTTCAAACAACGATAGGGTCAAGCAAAGCCGGAAGGATTGTCAAAATATTTCTAAAAATGGTATGAGGCCAAACGAGATTCATAAGACGTAGTCTAGATAAACTCGAGAACCATATACCTCTGTGATTTTGTCACGTGAAGCTACTGCCACGCTAGTGTGCATCTGGCTGCAAATAACTTTCCTGTTCCATAATACGATGAATGGCTGCAGTGCACATCTGCCACGCCAGATAATACAGGTTCTTGAGCTTATCTTGGCCAAATCCATGAAATATTTTCAAAATAATCATTTTGCGAAATACAAGAGAAGAGATCAATCAAAATGCATAGGATATGGTTCAAGTAGAATACGAGAAATATATGTAACCATGATGCCATCATCTGAAGTCTTCCCCCGCCAGTATTTCATTGGCTGCAAAAAACTCTCGATTTCGTAGTACAAGGATAAATATAGTTTCTCGAATTTTTCCTTGGACCAATCCATATGATATTTCCAACAACTTGGCAAAAAGAACAAAAAGAATTACACAAGTGGTCAATGGGAAGGGTTTAGTCACTTTATGGGATGAGAAAAATATAAGAGCAATCATGTCAAGAAAGAAGATGACATGAGAGCAATCGGGTTGAAGAGTCCTAAGGAAGCCTATAATCCTAGTTGTGGATGTATTATAAAATCCCATTCCTTTATTGGTTGCAGGCCCGCAGTGGTACGACTATCCTACGTACCACCACGACTTTGTACACTTTTGCGAAGATTCGACCTGTATGGGCCACCAAAAAAATATGTAACGCCCCAGTCCCAAAATGAATAGGACTAGAAAACGTATACATGCCAGCTACGTATTTAACCAGACTCTAGTTCGACTCAAATATATATAAGTTGTGTAATTCAGAATAGATGTCCATGTAATCATAATAGTATCATCCACAACACGAACGATACTATGAACTAAGAACGAAAATAAATGAGGAAGAATATATAAGAAGACATCTACTAGTGATGCGTGAAGATCCCGAAGACGTGGTTCCCAATATGCATAAGTCAGATCTCAGCAATAACCTAGAAAAAACCAGCAATAACCTGGAGAAATCATCAGGTCATCAGAGGGACGTTGCAAGATACATATAAACATGCCAAATATAACAGTATAAAATGTGTAGGGTAAATAAGAAATAGTCGTAAAAGGAATCAACTAAGGCACAAGGATACTAAGACTTACGGAAACTAAGACAGAGGCATACCATAGAGAAATTTGGTACTAGATGTGACTACAAGTAAATCAAGTTAACCACAACTCGATTGAAACTCACAGTCCTATAGTCAGTAGGCCGATGGAGACTCCCTAACTATAGCTGTAACACCCCGTCCCGCTCAGTTCAACTAGAGGAACCGACACGCAATGACGTTTGGACTTAGCCATGCAACGGCTTGCTTGAAATCCCGTTCGGTTGAGGCAATTCCCCCCTCAGGTGGGTGGCTTCGGTGAACTTGCCTCAGCTTGTCCTTCACACTAATAAAAGAAAGTTTTTATTGCACTGAATAGGCTTGATAATAAAAGAGACGAACCCACATAGTTAAGAGAATAATTTCTCTCTGATTCGGATTAAGTTAGAACATGGAAAGGTCCCACGGTGGCTTAGAAATGTCCAAGGCGTGCTTTCAAAGTTTACACTCGGTCCTTCGTCCCATGGCTTGAGAGAAGAAAAATATGGTCTATGTTCCCACAAGGCTATGAACTTAGCTTAGTCATAGGCGTCGCACGGCATATATGCGTGGTAAAGCATGCACTCCCACTGTCCAATGCTTGGTAAAGTATGCACAATTCTACCATCTAATGCATGGAATAGAAAATCTGTCCCACAGTCTCAATGCACGTTTACACGGTGCAAGTTTTGGCATAGCCTTTGCTCGTCTCACGGGTTAAGTTGTAGCATATGGTTTATGGCACAGTCGTGGGACTGATATAGAACATGGTTGATTCAAGTAGAGTTTAGCAGGAGGGCTATCAAATAATCATTTTTGAGTTGAGTTAATGATATGGTAACATAGAAATGCTCGCGACCGGGAGTCATCGAGGCAGTATCTAGTTTTGGGAGTCTCAACGTGGTTCTGAAAAATATGGTAACACTGGAAGAGTAATTGTAACACCCAGTTTTCCAGATGAGGATAATTTTGAAATTTTGTAATTATAAATATTATTTATTGATATTTATTTCATATTATGATTTTTTGGTGATTTTCAATCATTTTTAAACTATTTAAAATCATGACTTGCGATTTGGTGTTTTGCTAGTGTAATCCTAGAGATAGTGACCTAGAGCCTAGCCATGTGATTAGGATATTTCATTTATCATTTTTAGTTTGAGGGTATTTTTGTCATTTTTGAATTATTTGAATTTAATATATTTTATTAGGAATTTAAAATGATTTAATTGAATGGTGTGATTTAAATGCTAGTTAATTGTTTGCCATGTGGTTTAGGTTAGCCAAACCTAGATTGGACCTAACCTAGATTAGTCATAGCTAGCCTAGTTAGCCACTTTGAGAATTAATTAGTATTGGTTAAATGGTTTGAGTCATGTTTAGCTTAGTGAGTGGGTTGCAACTTAACTAGGAAGGAGCCCTAGATTCTAGGCCACTCAATAGTCATGATTCATTGCTAGCCCTTAGATGCATTCTAAAAACCCTAACCCTAGCTAAAGTGGCCAGCCAAGACCCCCCTTGCCTATATAATATCCTTTTAGAAATTTGTGCCTCTTTCTATTATTCTATCATTTTTCTAAGAACTAGGTGAGCCTCCATTCTATTTTCCTCATAGTTTAATCAATAGAGCTCCATTTTTATTGAAATTTCTTCCATAGCACTCTAATCACTGTTCCCCTACTGTTCATGGAGGTCATTCTCAAATTTGGGACAATTTGGAGCTTTGGTGTTAGTAAGAAGGATCTCCCATTTTGAAGCTTTCTTTGGAGAAGAACACCAATAGGTAACTTCTCATTCTCTCCATGAAATTTCAGTTTCTTTGCATGGATAGGAAGCCCTAGGTGTCCCCTAGCCGTAGGTATTGGATTTGTGTCGATTCGTGTCCGTTTGGTGTCCGTATCAGACACGTATCATGATATGTGTGCATGTGTTTGATGAAATATTTGTGAGGAAATTTTTATGATGTTTTTGAAAACTATTTGAATGGAAATATTATTTTATATGTTTTTATTTATTTCGTGTCTTACTGAGCATGTTTCTGACACTTTTTGTGTCCAAAAATTGGACACGTAGACACCCGTACAGCCCCGTGCACGGGTCCTGCTACCCGTGTCCGAGTTTTCCCTGGACACAGCACGAGAGGACACCAAATTTTGTATGCACGTAGGGGAGATGACTGACACTAAGCCTATAAAATTTCGTAGGATTGATGGAGTCGTTTGGGAGTTATTCGACCCACACCGACTCCTCATTGTTGCACATGCACTGTACACGCACGAAAAATCGCGTCTGATACGCTCACATTTCTTGGACACGACACGGGTTGAGGGCTGTGCAGACATGTGGACACATACCCCTATGTCCCCTCTATACGTGTGCACAAGCACGACATATCTCGAGCTCTGTGTCGAGCCCAATCGAGCTCGACACGGCCGCACGAGGAGTGCTTTCCCTGTTTTTTTAATATACAGTATTTACCATGCTTGGACACCTCGTGTCCACTTGTGTGGACACGAGAGCACTCACCTAGACACGTACACATGTACACGATCATTACCAACCTTCTAATTGTATATTAGTGGTTAATTTAATTTCAAAATTAGGAATTCTTCCTAATTTCTGATTCTTGACTGAATTGTTGAATTACTGAAATTGATTCCTCTTTAAAAACTGTTTTTCCCTGTTTAAATTTCATGTTAAATCACTCACTCAGGTGTATTAGATTACTGCAATGATTGGTTATCGACTGGTATAGGTTTTTAGATTCAAATGGGGTTTTGGACTGCTTATTAAACTGTCAACTGATACATGTATCAGGACTTAAGATCCTGAACTTTTCATTCCCTGTTTAAACCGAATTCTGGTATTTAAAGTTGACATGTTAGATTCATACATATGTACTAAATACTGCTGGATAGGATTGGCATGATAGATTAGGTTTTGTGATCAAGAAATGGGATTTCGAATGTGCATTAGGACTGGACTGATACACAGTCCTGGAAACCACATTTCTGAACTTCTTCCTTCTCTAAACTGATTTTCAATGTTAATATTGCTATGTTAATTCATCACACATGTCCTCGTTGTTTGAATGATGGGTTGTATTGGTGTTGGGGACTCTTTGGTTCAACAATTAGTGAAAGGGATTCAAATTTAGGTTGGAATTTAAGATGCAAACTGTCACCTGGTCTTCATTCCTGTATTCATATCACCTACCTGAGTTTGTACACAGGTTCCCTCACACACATGTACTCTAAGGACACACACACACATGAGCAAACTGTCACTCACACACTTGAACTCTAGGAAACCTGAGAATGGTTGACACACACACACACATAGATATCCTACTGTTCCTGAGAACCTAAAGTTTAGTCCCTATCACACATTAACTGAGATTGGTAGAATAACTCTGAGGTTTGCAGTGAACATTTACATTGAATGGTTGGTTCAAATTCATATTGATCCCTGTCTTAATTCCTGAGACTAGATACACTATTCCTGAGACTGAGTAACACCTTAGCTACACCACTGATTTGCCACAAAATATGAGAATATGCACACACACTCACTGAGAAATCTGGAACCTATGATTGAACTTGAGAGCATGTCACACACACTAATTTTGTGTACACCCTAAATCTGTAAATGAACACACATCCTATATCTACATGTGTCACACACATTCCTTACTGGAAACTGAGATGTCAGTTATTAACAAACTGAATTGTTGGGTCCTAATGTTTTATTGAATGTTAATTAGATGTATTTGTATAGGTACACATGTCTATGTGTATGTATACATGACTGAACTCAATGCATTGAATTATCTATCCACCTTGACACTCACACACACACATGATTAGCCTAAGTCCCTATACACACATTGCACTAATTCATTCCCTATCACACATACATGCCCATGCACTCACTATTTGCTGATTAGCTCACACACTCACTGCTATGCACTGTCATGCACAAGCTGCCATTGCTTTGTTTTACTGTTTTGCACATTGCCATGTAATTTCCTGAGAATCCTTGCACTGTTCTCTGAAATCTGAACACCCTTGACCCTCTCATAAATAACCACACATATGAACTTTATGCACACGCACACATCTATGCATTATTATCCCAAATACATATTTCCTCCTAGTCACACATACACACATGCTCATGTACTACTAACCCCCCTTCACATGTGCCCTATACAAATTGACACACACATTTCACCCTTCCACTCTTTCATTTCTTCTATATATATGGTATATATATATACATACAAGCTTAATGGCATGCATAATGTATATATGCCTTATTGTATGGATATGGGAATGCATATGTGTATGCATATGTGATGTGAAATGCAATATACATATATGTATTATAGAGTGCTATGTACTTATATATATATATATGCTTGTGTGGTCCTTGATCTTGTGATTGGTGTGTGATTGCTAGACTAGGCTTGGTTAGGCCTAGTGAGACTTATCAGACTTGTTTGACTTAGGTTTGACTTAGTTGACCTAGCCTTGACTAGTATAGTTGACTGGAGTTGACCAAGGGTTGACTTTAGTCTAGTTTGACCTAGATAGCATGCAGATGCATTGTAGATTTCAATTATCATCCCCTGTATACATCTTGACTTGTGTTGCTCTAACTAGGAGTCGGGTACCTCATCTCGGACAGTACATTTACTTCAGACATTCAGATACCAGGCGAGTACATTCTCTGATCATTTCATAACTTGCTTAGAATTATATTTCTGCTCTAGTTTACCTTATTTGATGCTGTCACGATATTATCACGGATTGGTACTATATGGATCCTTTCATGCGATGTTATCCCCCTCGGGAGCATCGGATACATCATGTCGTGTGTTTCATGTACATCGTGTATTCCTCGCTCTCATGTTATTCATGTTTATCATGTGCTTTATGCTCATTCGTGCTTGCTCGTGTACTTTCATGTGCTATCATGATCGATCATGTTTCTCATGTATCTCATGTATAACCTATACTTTATGTGCACTCATTTATGAGCCTTCATGTGAATTTCATGTGCACCCATTTATGGGCCCCCCATGTGAACTTTATGTGCACTCATGTATGAGCTCTCATGTATACTTCATGTACACCCATTTATGGAATTCATGTGAAAATCATGTACGTAACATAACCTGTCTGGATCCTTATGTATTGGTTGGGGTATGGGGGAGTATAAATAGTCATGTGAACAATTCCAAAGTAGAATAGCCATGTACGCCTCTTTAGTATAGTCATGTGCAAATCAAGCCGTTCACATGTCGACTTTGTACTCTAAATCACTAATCACTGGTAGCTCTCTACTTATAGTAGATATTTATATTACAGTTCTCTCTCTCTGTTTACATCATGTACTTCTTTCAGTTTCATGTATCGTACTCTCTTGCATGTTTATATTCTCTAACCTGTTATGATCTGCGTGAGATGTATTGTGCTTGCTCCCGTCCTGACTGGACCTGTTGAAAATTTTACAGAGGATGATGAGGAACCCTGCACCCCTTACTATGGAGCTTGCCTAGATGACACTCGCGACCTGGACCCCTGGGGAGGTTCAGGCAGCTGCTGAGGACGATACCTTGCATAGTGTAGATAGCTTAGACTATTTTTTTTCATGTTTGGCTGTTGTCCTTATTTTCAGAGTTGTATATTTTAGAGATGTTGAGACTTGTTATTTCATTTCTGTTGTACCTCAGTTGAGGATTTTTTTATCTATTTTATCGTGCCATATTCTATCTCTAGTTGTGATTGAGTTGTACCTTCTGTGATTAGCCTCCAGTTGGAGATTATTCTATATTGTGTTAGTATAGTTCATGACCTAGAACAGCGTTCTACCACCGACACTTGCGGCGTAGGCTGGGCGCTGTCGCGTACTCGTACCCTCACGGTGGGTACGGGTCGTGACACGTTTTAGTGGTGGCCCATGCAGGTCGAGTTTATGTAGTGGTATTCGAACTATAGTATCACTACAGCTTGCAGTAGGATTAGAATATTTTTTGAAGGTACTCAATCACATTAGGAAAAAACTCTTAATCAGATTCCTTTTATATAAATTGTTGCTTATTGACTTCCCTTGAATATAACTGTCCTCCTTTGAATTTTCACTTCATTCTCAGAAATTGCTTCTTGTTTTGATCTGTCTTCATGATAGTTATGGAGACACGATCTCATCACTACTCCGGTTCGGGGAATACTATCGAAAGGCTGGCCACCTCTCGTCCTGTTCATCAGGGCCTCGAGATCACAGTTTCTGTTGTGCCGACTCAGGTTGGCATTTCTGCTACATTGGAGGTGCACCTCTGTCTGTACAGAGACTTTTCCCGTCATTTCCGATTTCTTTCAGCAGCAGCGGTTCATACAGCATCAGCAGCAGACCAGGGGAAACCAGCAGGGTGAGCTATCGTCAGGACAGTCGATGATGCACAGACCATTGGAGATCTTGCTGCAAGTTCCGTTCTTCTCGATTCCATTCCCGCAATTGTCTTTTATAACTACCTTGAAATCCGATTCCATCTGTCCTTGCTGATTGATTAATTTTGTCATGTTGCTCTTTTGTTATGTTTGTTTTTTTCTTCTAAGAAAATCATATGGGCTAGGTCACCTCAGTTATGGGATCTAGAATCTTCGATAGTCGTGTTAGTTGGCATAGTGAGGACATGTAGTCAGATTTTGGATGTATTTCTCGGGTATGGGAATTTAAGGTTTTTGCCGTCGCATGCGGCAATACGAAAATTTTAAATGCCATGAACCTAGAGGTACGTACCTTAGTCAAGGACTCTGTGATTATCGTAGCCTTGCTCACTAGCATGATGAAGTCTCTGGACAACATGATTTTGGACAGACGCATATGATTAACAGATTGTATCTTGAGAAGGTTTTAAACATCATACCATTTTGATTGTTATAAATGACTTAGGAGTAGGGATATTTTAGTTTTGTAGAGCTTATTCATAGGTAGTTCCTTCATAGTATAATGATATGGTGACTTGTAGAGTGTCTGTACCCTAGAGGTGATAGTTAGCATTGGTGTTAGAATAGTAACCCATTGCAGATAATTCTCCTGTTATCTATAATACCAACCATTTTACACATATAGGACAGACTTGTTTGACTTAGTTGACCTAGCCTTGACTAGTATAGTTGACTGGAGTTGACCAAGGGTTGACTTTAGTCTAGTTTGACCTAGACAGCATGCAGATGCATTGTAGATTTCAATTATCATCCCCTGTATACATCTTGACTTGTGTTACTCTAACTAGGAGTCAGGTACCTCATCTCGGACAGTACATTTACTTCAGACATTCAGATACCAGGCGAGTACATTCTCTGATCATTTCATAACTTGCTTAGAATTATATTCTTGCTCTAGTTTACCTTATTTGATGCTGTCACGATATTATCACGGATTGGTACTATATGGATCCTTTTATGCGATGTTATCCCCCTCGGGAGCATCGGATACATCATGTCGTGTGTTTTATGTACATCGTGTATTCCTCGCTCTCATGTTATTCATGTTTATCATGTGCTTCATGCTCATTCGTGCTTGCTCGTATACTCTCATGTGCTATCATGATCGGTCATGTTTCTCATGTATCTCATGTATAACCTATACTTCATGTGCACTCATTATAAGCCATCATGTGAATTTTATGTACACCCATTTATGGGCCCCCCATGTGAACTTCATGTGCACTCATGTATGAGCTCTCATGTATACTTCATGTGCACCCATTTATGGGCTTCATGTGAAAATCATGTACGTAACATAACCTGTCTGGATCCTTGTGTATTGATTGGGGTATGGGGGAGTATAAATAGTCATGTGAATAATTCCAAAGTAGAATAGCCATGTACGCCTCTTTAGTATAGCCATGTGCAAATCAAGCCGTTCACATGTCGACTTTGTACTCTAAATCACTAGTCACTGGTAGCTCTCTACTTATAGTAGATATTTATATTACAGTTCTCTCTCTCTGTTTACATTATGTACTTCTTTCAATTTCATGTATCGTACTATCTTGCATGTTTATATTCTCTAACCTGTTATGATCTGCGTGAGATGTATTGTGCTCACTTCCGTCCTGACTGGACCTGTTAAAAATTTTACAGAGGATGATGAGGAACCCTGCACCCCTTACTATGGAGCTTGCCTAGATGACACTCGCGACCTGGACCCCTGGGGAGGTTCAGGCAGCTGCTGAGGACGATACTTTGCATAGTGTAGATAGCTTAGACTGTTCTTTCTTTTCATATTTAGCTGTTGTCCTTATTTTCAGAGTTGTATATTTTAGAGATGTTGAGACTTGTTATTTCATTTCTGTTGTACCTCAGTTGAGGATTTTCTTATCTATTTTATCGTGCCATATTCTATCTCTAGTTGTGATTAAGTTGTACCTTCTGTGATTAGCCTCCAGTTGGAGATTATTCTATATTGTGTTTGTATAGTTCATGACCTAGAAACAGCGTTCTACTGCCGATACTGCGGCGTAGGCTGGGCGCTGTCACGTACTCGTACCCTCACGGTGGGTGCGGGTCGTGACAGTAATGACTGTGCAAGACGGTAGTTTGAGTCGAGTCTTGCGTGGTCATTGGACACTTGTGCACAAAAAAAAAGTTTTCCCGGACAACAACCTGGGGCCACATGACCGTTCTGGCCTAGGAGGAACCATGGTATAGCCGAGCTGTGGGTACCGTTTAGGTTAGTCGAAAACTTTCAGTAGGGCTCGCTACTTGCGCTGAAAGGGTCACCGTCTAACAAAGCTATAAGTCCAAGATAGTTTGTGGTACTAGTGACCTTTCATATAGATGAGTCGGCATAATAGCGGCGATCCGTGTACATGTCTTTGGATTGAGTCAAAATTGTATACACGATACAAATAAGTCAAGAAATGTGCATATGGTATGCAACATAACGTTTGAGCCTAAGATTTGGCTATAACAGAAACACGTACTTGGGTACGAAACGCAGTGTTGTAAATTGAGTCATTGATACTAAGTTCACGAGTTTATGACCAAAACATTTTTGGAGGTGAAATAAGAGTCTATTAATAAGCCCTTTCCGGAGACGAAATAAGAGTCTATGAATAAGTCATTTCCGGAGATGAAATTAGAGTCTATAAATAAGCCATTTCTGGAGAATAAATGGGGTAAAGGTGGTAGGGCAAGTATTGAGTAAAGATACACCATGTTGCGAGGTACGGCCTCGATATTGATACATGAATATAATTTATAGCATGACCAATGTTGTTGTGTCTCAAAGTATGGGCCGAAAGGCAAGCACGAGTTGGTACATTGATATTGTTGGTACGATGATGGTCTAAAGACACAAAATAGGCCAGGAGTCTATGTCCTAAAATTGATCCTAAGGCAAGAATAGAAAGACAATAAAAAAATAATAGTTTATACTAAATAAATGAACGTGTTGGTTTTGTATGGGTGGACGAGGAGCTCACACCACCAGTACGGTTGTGTACTGACCACCCAACATTTTTTGTGTGTATGTTACAGGTACTTACTTGTCAAGGCGAAGCTCGTTTGGATACGCTGATACACGGAGTTCTTTGGCGTTTCGAGGCGTGCGGTCGTATTGAAGACTTCACCTATACAGGACATAATGTATGGACATCGCCTTCTAAAGCATCCACAAGTGGCAGCCTTGAACTTTTGTATTCAGAGAGATTGTGAGCTTGAGAGATTAAAATCTTGGCCATGTGCCCCCTTTGTAATTCCGGTGATTACAAATAAAAGTTCTGATTTTGTTTGTAATACTTGTGTTTCCTTTATATTATTCAACTTTCTGCTCGAGACTTCTGTGCGACGATCCCGTCGCTTAGCTTGAAATCGACCGTTATGGAACCCGCCTTGCATGAGCGCAACCTAGGCCTAGGCTCATGTAGCATCACGTCCTAGCAAGTATGATCGGTTCTGCGAAACCGGGACATGATAATAGCAGGTCACATTCGCACTCGATGGGAGCTCACGAACGAGGTGGTCAGGCATAATCAACGTCTAATAACAGGTCAAGACAAATAGAGGTAATCAAATTAAGTCAAGATCAACGCACAAGAATACGCAAATATAATCAAGTATAGTGTAGCAAAGATCCAATATGTGACAAAAAAAAATAAAGACATGTAGCATATACAAAAACAAGTAAGAAAACATCATGAAGCATGTACAAGGCAAACATGGCAGAATAAAAATAGACATAAACAAGAACAAGTGGAAGTAAACATGCATAAATACTGTGCAAGTTGACAATGTATACTTGCTTAGAGTTTTGTCCAATCTGTGTTGAGACTACAGTGCCAAAGTCTACCTGAACTATCCATGAACCAATGAATCATACTCCATACAATATTTATCAACCCCAAATCATAAACAAGTATGTATTATTTACTAAATACAAATATGACTATCAATTTTCTACCTAAAGAGCTTGAATCGTTCTATGTCGTGTATTATCGATGTTATCTAAGCCATTTATTAATTATATCATCTAGAATAGGTCATACTAGTCTCTATAATCATTATTTTTTAATAATATGAATTACAAATTTTAGGTTTAAAATATTAAGCTTGCACCTCGTTATTCGTACAGCGAAACCTACGACACGCAAATCGAGATAAGATGATCAGCCAAAAGGTTAAAAATCTTATCTTGGTGATCCACAATGTCACTTTATCAATTTCAGCGATGTGAGATCACTGGAATCGACTGATCTCAGTTTTGACGCACAAATTTTGAAATACAAACATAATAAGAATTTAATTATAATTAATGGTGATACATAAAGAAAAATTAAACAGACATCGTTATATGATGGAACAAACATCACCAACGTGTCTAGAATAGTCAAATCAGATAGGATAGCCTACCTACAAGTCCAATTTTGGACACATGGTCAAAAAGGTAATCTTGGGTCAAAATAGTATCCGCTGTTGGAGCCACTTTGTACCAAAAAGTATGCCAAAATCTATGGTCTCTAAAGTTGATAAATTATATACCTATGAGTTCAGTTTTTTGATACGAACTCAATGGTGAGTCCAATTTTGGATTCCGATGAGCCGTGCACAAAATCTTCCGATGAGTCGTCTCAGAATCGGACCAAACATGGCTTACAGGACCAAAAAAAATGATACTAGTCCAATGGCTCAAGTTTCATCGTGATGTGATGAGCATGCACAAAGTAATTATGATTTTTGTAAAGTGGTCGATACGACGTTCTTCGACCGATACGCCTCGAATTCGTCGCGCACACGCAACCAATTCGAGTTCTGCCAAAGCCCACACGTGTAAGCCCCTTTAATTTTAGAGTTTCATTTAAAATTTTTAAATAAATTATTTTAAATAAATAATTTTATTATAAATAGTTTTGATCATTAAATGTACCTTTCCGTGACTTTATTTTTTGGAGCGTCAGGGATAGCAATCTTTCGAAACTTTCTTAATGAGTTTTGCAGTAGACAAGTTTATCTTTATTTTGATATATCATGTCCCATTCAAACTTCTTCCCTTGCAATCTATTTATATCGTACAACTTTCTGGTCAATTTAGGCCCTTTGACTATCTACAGAAAAGCTTGACCTAGCTTCCAATCAAATTTTGGAGCTCGATATCGATCCAACCTAATCGTCCTAATATATAGTTTTGACTTATTTTGAGCCTACTACACACATGTCACTCGTGTGCCATCCAATTGAGCTTTCGCATGCTATTATTTTATCAATTATCATAATTGATCTAAATTGTAGTTATGATCGCTCCAAGCCCAAACCTAATCAAACCCAAACACCCAACTCAAATTTATGTGACCACTCTCATGACACACCAAACATGGATTCTACACCCATCAATCCCAAAATTTCTATTTACGCCAGGCCCCAAACTACTAGAGACCTAAATGTGAATAGCTGTTGGGTGTCCACCCTCCTATTGGAGCAAACCAAATAAAAAAACACTTTTGGGCATGACTTGACTGGTCTAACACTACCCCCCCCCCCCCCCCCCCCCCCCCAAATTCTAGTATTACTAGTATTATTAATATTATTGTTATTATTGTCATGTTACTGCTATTATTATTTTTATTCTTTTATTCCATTATTAGTAAAGTTAGTAAAATCAAACATTTTATTATAATTTTCCTTGTAAATTATATTCTCCTCTTTACCATATTTAGAAATTTAGTAATAATTAGATAGCTATAATAAAAAAGAGTGTCTAATTTTCCATGTTTATACGTGTGTATTAAAAGTGCGCTTAGAAGTTTGTATATATGCTTATAGATATAAGTAATAATAGATATAAGTAATAATCTATTATTATAAATCTATAATTATATAGGTTAAATGATGGCTTAAATCCAAAGGCTCATAAACCTGGGCAGGGATGAAGCCTACATTTTTATTATAAACACCTTATAGAAAACCTAGCCCATTCCCTTGCTGGCCCAACATGTGAAGCCCCCACAACCGACTGGGTCGGGCGGGCAACCCGAACCTGACCCACATCCAATTCAAAGGCTATTATGTAATCACCTACTCCCCCGCTCGTGAAACTGCTCTGCGCATCCGCTGCAGGGAGCCCAGATGTGCCAGGCAGCCTGTACGTTCGAACAGCTGTCGACCTACGCTATTCCTCTCCTTTTATATTTTGATATCGTTCTTCATCGACCATTCCAAGCCCTGGTCGCCTCCTCCCTCTTCAGTGAGTAGCACATCATCGTTCGTGGCCATCGACGACCGGTATAACTTCCTCTTCGTCATCCCCGACCAACCGTCACCATCAAACCAGTGAGCCCCCAAGTCCATGTCACTCCTTGTGCGATCACCGTCTTCATTGACATGATTTCTCGACTCCTCGACTCCGGGGACTTATGGCTGGCCAATGAAGGCGCAGTGCCACTTCACCTCACTCGCAGGCGAGGCCATGGCTATACGCAGTGCGTCCCCTTCTCGGGGGAGCAATTCATCACCCCAACTAGCGTGTAACGCTGCCGTAGTATCGCATGACCCGTTCCTGCAACATGGGTCACCCAAACCTCCGGGCTGCCCCGACTCCCTTCTCTGGTCGACAACCTAGTCACCCGCCCATGCCTCGCCATCACCCAGGAAGCCATCGACCAACTATATACAGTGCAGTTCTGTCGTGAACCTACATGCCCGACCATGACCCACATCACCCCGACCATCATCACAGTCTCCATTCTCCTCTACCGTGCCACCCCACTGGCATCGTACCTCACTGATGAGTCCAACGCCCTTGCGTGCTCTCTTCCTCTCTCTCTCTCTTGCGCGCGCGTCGAGCTCAGCCAGGGAAGAACGGTCAGAGCTTGGGGACGGGAAGGTTAATTGACCTTCTTGCCCTCTTCATTTTCCTTGTGCTATGTAACTAGTTAACATGTTACAGTAGCAGCTCTTATAATTATACTATAAGTAATTGTAGGTATACATATTATTGTGTATAACTATATACATAATATATAGTGTTGGACTTAGTTAGAAAATAAATATATTATGCATTTGTTGATGTTGCTATCATATATATCTATCTGTTAAATAGGGGTACAGATATATATATAATATATACATGAATGATATATATGTATAATTAATATTACTTATAAATATGTTTTGTATATACTACTAAGTCTGAGCATATACAAAAAATATGTATATAATTTTATAATGTTGTAATCTTATTATGAGTTTTAGATATGTTGCCCTATATTGAGCCAGATACATACGTATCATTTTATTAGAGAGTTATTAATAAATATTGAATTTGCTACTTTAAAACATGTACAGGTTATGTATATGGATTTTTAGAGGACACCTATAATTATTTCATAAGTTAATTATATAACAAATTAAATGCGTATTCTTCGTATAAATATTTTCTTTTTTCTGTATTATTACTTTTAAAATGATACATGTGTATATGTAGTAACTAAAAGAAGTTTCTTAATATGTATAGATTATATATAAGGAAACTATTTTCTTAGCAAACCCTAATAAGGACATACCTCTAGATAGGGATATGTATGTATATCGAGTATAACGATTCTTGGTTGTTTGTTGGACCCCTAGTAGATTTTTCTGGGGATCGTAGTAGCATTGGTTTGTGCCTAGACTTGGATGTGCTTTTGTCACCTGCAACCTCAGCAACATTGGACAAACTCCAGGCAAGTATACCTTACCAATTTGATATACAATATTTAAATGCTTGTTTTCTTATCAGTCTTTCACCTGGATATACTGCTACATGATTTACCTGCTATCACAGTATGCTTACATAATTATACCTGCTGACACATAGACATGGTACACGGATTCATATTGCATGGCATATAAGTGATTCGTTTATGATCTCTGGATGTTTACTTGATGGTAGATTTTTGTGTATTTGTTGACTGGAATTTTGGACTTATCATTGGTTAGAGTCGGATTGGACGTATCATAGATGCGATACGGGCAGTTTTATTGGGTGGAGAGGACGGTCACTAGGCGAAGGGACTTCTTATAGCTTATTTTATTTATGATTGAATGTTGCTGCAGTTGGTGACTCAGACTACTGTATATGTACCCCTTATAGAGAGCTTCATTCGTCGAATATCGTCCTCAAGTGCATTTTGCACAGACTAGATAGTCTGCTTAGTAGTAGTGTTACTAATCATTTAACTATTTTTCTATTACCTATTCCTGGATCATATGTTTACTCCCTTCATATGTTATTTACTGTACTTCATTTCAACATGAATTGTCACGACCCGGTCCCAAATTGTTGGGTCAAATCGGATCATGTCCAGCCTGAACCGTTGTGAGATGGCGGCAGTAAGCTGTATCCACTTGCAGGTAATCTCAACAACACAATATATATTTGTCACAACTTCTAAAATTATGAATATTTAAAAACATTGTCCAACAGAAAGATTCATCTGATACATCTGATAAAATAAAACTGTCTTAATTTCAAACATAAAAACTAGCAAGGAAATGTCATCATCTAGAAAGTTGGCTCATCAGCCCCGAGATCAACATCGTCCGATTGGGACTCTGGCAGCACAACTGGGTAAAGCTCAGGATCGTAATAGCTATTAATCAATAGCTCAGCTTCATCAAGGGAACCTATTGGGGGTGGGAAATCCAGTCAGGAAAGGAGCAAAGTACAATTATGAAGATCTAACAATTCAACTAATAATTAGAAATTTACAATTTTAAACAGTTTGAAATACTTGAACAATATTTTCCATAATTGAGAACAATGTGATTTGAGTATGTAATACTTATGACCGGCTTGGGTTGTACAATAGTATCCTATTGATACGATACGGCTTATCCCCGTGTGAAAAGGAGTAAGCTCGTACAATTATGCAATATGAAGGTATTGGTCATAGAACACTACACTACTCCCCCAATCCCACAATCAATAACAATTAATACTCTAGGAGAGAGTTCCGTGTAGCAATGTGGTTTAATCTTGTAATATTACAATTACTAATTAAATTGAAAAACAAACATAACCGTACTTGCCTTAGTTTATGACTGGATTTGAAATTGGTACCGGAGAAGAAATCAGACTTGTCTTCGAAATCCTACAGTTGAGAATCCCTTCTTAGAAACATATTTGAACCATATATAGGTGTACTAGTTACAATCTCTAAAAATTGATCCTAGTCAAGTTTTATGTTATTCTATCATAACACGCGTATCGATGCGATTTATAATCATTAATTTAATGAAATAAAAGTCAAGTTAACATTTATTGAGAAAATTCATATTTTCTGATTATTTGGCAAAACTTTGTATTTTGTAATATATCTAAAACTAGGTTTTTCTTTAAATGAGAAAAAAACGTGAATTTGTTTAAATTACAAACTTGTAATTTTACTATCTATTTATTGTGATAAAATCTTATAAATTTTCTATATCAAAAATAATATGCATTTAATATTTTACACATCTACGACAAAACCAACAAAACCAGAAAAGAAAGTTAAAAAGCTACGCTACACAAATACAGGACCACAGAAATAAAGATAAAAACTGGGCTTATGTCCTTACAAATTATTACATAAATTAATTAAA
This sequence comes from Iris pallida, assembly GCA_029216955.1. Classification (NCBI taxonomy): domain Eukaryota; kingdom Viridiplantae; phylum Streptophyta; class Magnoliopsida; order Asparagales; family Iridaceae; genus Iris; species Iris pallida. Next base: position 4,772,628 of record JANAVB010007200.1, on the reverse strand, counting down.
TAAAATACTGGTGAACTCTGAACGCCGGAAAGTAGTCCATTCAGCAGGCCGAGGCCCTGCACCAAAATACTTTTGGCCAGTAACAAGCTCTAAATAATAATTTAATTATTACTTATAAAAATAGACGTCTCAGACTTGGTCAAAGTGTCATGTTGCATTCTAGCTTATGCCTCAACGTCCGAAAATTTCGGTTTCGTTTGCATTTCGCTAGGACCCAAAATATTATCCGAAAGTCAAACAATAACTGTCAAAGGACTATAGTCGAACTCAAGAAATAAACCGAAAGGTTTTCAAAATATTTTTAAAAAAATCGGACAGCATCTCCTTTGTAATCGGGATAACCCAATAATGGGAAGATAACAACCAAACTATTCCAAACCAGGAATAACGCCAACACCAAAATACATAACTGGAAAATCAACCAAAATCCATCTCAAAGCCATATATATATATATATATATATATATATATATATATATATATACAAGAATGAATCAACAGAGCTTAAATTTTCAAATCCGAGAATCCGAACTCATAATCTATCGAACTCGAAATCGGAAACAAGCCCGACTATTCCAAATCGAAGTCGGAAATATCAGAACCAAATCCGAATAGGAACCAGAATACGAAACCCAAATTTACAGCATAAATTCTGAATTAAAATCGAAAAACCCAACGAATCAATTCTGATTTAGAAATCAGAATCAAACATCAACAATCGAATCCCATAGCGGGATCGAGACCGTGTCATCATCGACTCAACGGAAGGGACACAGGGACACAGAAAATATACCTCGGATGCTCGGCTAGAGCTCTCAGGTAAAAAATTAGGGAAGAAATCGAAATCCCGCGAACTCAAAATAATCCAGAATACACGGGCAGCGGGGCGCGGCCACGAAAACAACAGTCGGAACCCACAAAACACTGTGGACAGTGGATCGGGCACCGGACAGCCGCGGGGACAGGAGCTCGGACCGGAGGGGCGCGTGCAAGGGTGCGGTCGGCCGGCTGTCGGACTGGGCCGCGGGAACAATTGCGACGGGGTCGCCGGGCTCGGCTGAGGGGTCGCTGGCCTGGGCAGCTCGGGCGCTGGCCTGGATGGCTCGGGTCGGGGCTGACTCGTAGGGGATCGGTGTCGGGAGTCGCCGGGAGGGCGCGGCTAGGAGTCACCGAGAGGGCTCAGCCGATGGGAGCTCGGGTTAGGGCTTAGGGCTAGTGCTTGGGGAGGGTGGTGGAGAGTGGAGAAGAAGGTGGGGGTTTTTATAGGGGTGAGGATCTGGAGGATACGGGGAGGGGAAAAGAGTGGTCATCGACGGTTTCGGAAGAGGAGGGGTCTTTGCTGCGGTCGGAAACGGAAAGGAGAGGAAAGGTTTGGCTGGTGAGAGAGAGAGAGAGTTAATGAGTGTTAAATGAAAGAAAAATAATTCTTTTCTTTTAATAAGGAATATGATATTTATATATATATAAATATATACCAAGGGACTTAAAGATTTATTTCGAAAAAACCAAAATTGGGTTTGAGACAGGTTCAGGACGGTCAGACCAAACACTAAAAAAAAATTCCATGAATAATAATTTTTCTAAAAATACGATTTTCCTAAATTAACAATTAATAAAGATAATAATAATAATTTAACAAACAAATTATCCAATTAATTAAAATATAATTGAAACAAAAAATTATGGGTTTCACATGAATATTATGTATCTTGCTACGTCCTCTAGGTTTCCTTCCAAGTATAAGCTGAGATCTGACATAGGATATTGAGAGTTTACTTGTACATTGTCTGTTACTTGTACATGTTCATGGCTAGTTGTCACGTTCATGCATGTTCTTGCTAATGGTTTCTTATACAGTTTATCATTTTCAGTTCATATACATGTTTCTTTATTTTCTACTGCATCTCTACTGTCTAGATTATTTTGTATTAAGTTATATAAATACAGTAGTGTTGTACTTTGCTCCTTTCTTGACTGGATCGTTGCATGTGACTTGTCATGCTTCCTTCTTTTGCGCTATGGACCATACGGGTGGAGAGAAAAATCTTGGAGGTCGACCTTAGATTCTAGATATATTAGATAGTTCTTTTATTTAAACATTTAGCAGGTTTGTTCCCACATCATTATTAATGTATTATTGAGTTTATAAATAAAATAGTTATTGTGAATGAGCAAATAGAAATGATTTTGTTGTGTTTGATATTGAAAAAATAGAAATAATTTTGTTGTGTTTGATATTGAGGTCAAGACAGCGTACTACCGCCGATGCTGTGGCGTAGGCTAGACTTGGCTACATACTCATATCTTGAAAAGTGTGTGCGTGTTGTGACAAGTATTTTAGTGGCCTATGTAGGTCTATTTTCGTAAAATTGTGCGAACGCGTTATAATACTTAAGTTAGTCGTACTATTGTGAGCATGCGATTAGAAAAAAGCTCATTCTCAATTAGGATTAATTTGATTTTAGGAGAATGACTAGGACTAGGAAAGCCCTTTATTCAGTTTGACTATTGGGTAGTTAAGGTTGCTAAATAGGCCATATGATTTAGGTAGGGATTTATTGAATTCTAAACCCTATTAGATAACTTGAGGAATTTTTATAGAAGGATATACTATTGTATTTTAATACGATGGTATGACCAAAGGTGGGTAGACTATTCGCCTAGTAAATTAGGACTTCCTAGGATTCTTCCTAATCTTGATCATATCGTGCAATTTTATTTTTCCTTCTCTAAACTTTGTCATATCTTAAGGGTCCGTATCGTGTATTTATTTTCCATTGCCATAAGTAATTATTTTTCTAAGATTTAATATTCTATTCCCAACCATTGAGTTTTGGGCCTAACTTGATTCAATTATCCATATATATTACTTCCAAGTCAATTTTTGTTGAAATTCAAGACATATATATTTTTTCTCGATCCTCGAATATTAGAGAAATAAAATTAGAATTTTTTTTCTTCTCTTGTGTTTAGCCATTTTTTTCTAATCGATCGTGTTATTTTCAAAATTAATTTTATTTTCAAAATTGATAGTTTTACTATAAGGACATATACTTACAATTTTTCTATCATGATCGACTTGTTTGAAATTCTAGAAGCTTAATTGAAATTCTTATGGATATAGTTAGAATAATTTTGATGACTTACAATGGCAAGGCAGATGAGCACTGTCGCCATTTATTTGAATTATGGAGACTGCGAGTTTACTGCCGCCAGGAGCGCACTAGTAAGGCATGACCCCTAGATTGAAATAATTTCAAGTAGGCGTAGGTTATCGAATATTATTAAAACTATGCCGTAGTTGTCCTATTTGATCTTTGAGTTATTATGTCAATATTGGATAAAGTTAATAGAATATTTGATACCATAGTATATTTAAGTCGTGAAATCAAGAGTTTACTGCAGCCAGATGTACACTGGCGAGGCATAGATTCTCGGTGAAGTGACTTCATATATACATATAGTTTTTGAATATTATAGAGACTACATTCTTTTTGGCATATGACTACTGATTTTTATGAATCGCAATTTCATACACTCTTACTTAAAAACTTGATTTAGTTCTTATCATTTATTTCTTAAACATTTCTTTCTTATCTTTCTAATTTCGAATCGTTATTTGATTTCCTAGTAATCATTAAACCTATTACATTAGATTCATAACCGTACCTAGGTTCTGATTTTTTGATCGTGCCTAAATATTTTATCGTGCCAGAACGATTTCAATTTTGATCGTTCCTAAATGATTTTATCGTGACTAGACCATTTTGACTATAAATTCATCGAGCCAATCACATCTTATCTTAGGCTTCAATTCTCTTCACGATTATACTTAGCTTATTTTGATCAATCGTATCATCTTAGTCGTGCCTACTCGTGTACTTCAAAATTTTGAGGACGAAATTTTTCTAAGGTAGATAGATTTGTAAGCCCACTTCCCAATTTTTTTAAATTTTATTTATTTTATTTTTGGTTTTAAATATTTTTCTAATTAGAAAATAAATTTACTTTATTTTTATAAAACATATTTTGATTGACGTGGATATTTGTCAAAATTGTTTTAAACTTGCTTTTGTATTTATAAAATTATATCTCTAAAAAGTATTTGATTTATTATCATTTATTTGAATTTATAAAATCTATTTAAATAGTATTTGGAATATTAGATTTTATTTTAAAGTAATATTATGGTAATTTTATTAATTGAAATAAATCTAATTAATTGATTTAATTCTTAGAAATTATTTATTCCTAATTCTAATCCTCTCCAATTAGGGAAACCCCACTCCTATATATAGGGGAGGTTTCCTCTATTTTTCTCCCCAACCCAAAATTTCTCAAACTAACACCATAGCCAATCGTGCGTGCACCGTGTCCGTGTCCCTATTTTCCTTTCTATTATTTTATTACAATTACATTCTGTCATGCCCCAGAACCAGAATACCGACAAGTAGGGACAGACCAGGCTATCTACGTATACCAAAGTACTCCAGTACTCCGAAACAACGTATAAGCTGTATAGATGGGGGTCATTGCTGCAAACCAACAGTCAATCCTAGGTCACATAATCCTAGATATCTCAGTCTCAGACAAGAAGTAAGGTACAAGAATATGGTCATCATGCATATAAGACAGTAAAGCGTCTCAAACTATAATATATAGATGATCATGAAGCTAGTAATACAAAATGAAGAACTAGCAAGACTAAGTAACACATGATCAGCTCTAGCTGCAGTCTAGAAATATAATATCATGCCTAAGCCCGTAGGCCAAATGTCAAGTCCAAAATACGATCTAAACACGTGCTCGGTGGTTAAACGCCTCAAAAAAATATGTACAGAAAAAGAGTGGGTAAGAGAAAGAACACCCACTCAAGTCCCCTGGAGCTCCGGGTGGTCACCATCGAGTGGAAGGTCCGAAAGTTCCTCGGGCTCCTCAACTAAATCTGGTCAATGTAAAACCAGTGGGGTCAGAACCCCAATAGCAAGTACCACAAAGGAAGCCAAACTATAAACTAAAACCAACATGCAATTTATAATATCTCTAAGATAAAGCAGTAAACGAGACTAGATTAGTAAATTGGTACCACAATGTTTACGAAAGGAAACTGAACATGCAAGAAGGATAACAAGTGAATACATAAAATAAACTGGACATATGAGCATATGGTGAAGCCAAGCATGTAGTAGGAAGAATAGCATGTAAGGAATGATAGGAAGCTAAGTACTGCAATATGATAAACTGGAGCAAGACTAGACTAGACAGGAATGGACTCCATCCATGAATCACGGCCAAATAATTAGTACGGCTTGATACTATAGCTAACTAGGGTTGCCACAATCCTAATTACTAACACATGCAAGTTTGAGAAATTCGATTCCAGTTACCTGCCTACTACTACCTGAATGATCCAAGCTAAAAGAAAAACAAGTATAACAGACACACTGTAGTAAGATACATGTGTCCTAGAGAAGTGCCCCACTCGACAGTGTACTGGAAGAGTGCTCATCATGACAGATAGCTCCAAATCCCATGTATATATATATATATATATATATATATATATATATATATATATATATATATATATATATATATATATATATATAAGACCAAGGCCAAAGGGGCAACAGGTAACCGGGAAAGTCCAATGATCTAGGTAATCAAGCGAGTTGTTTAGTCCTTAACATTTTCTTGTTGGATTCTGGGTGTGGCATTCCGCAGAATCCATCCTAGACATGAGACATACAAGACTGGACAAGACAAGCAAGATTGTGCACTACAATAAGCCACAACAAGACATGACAATATCAAGACAAGAGTGCGCTACAACGAGCCACTATCAAGGAGCTAGACATGTACTAGAATCAAGAGTGCGCCATGACAGGCCACTATCATGTAAGCAAAGAAGGACATGTATCATGAGTGCGCCACGATGGGCCACTTCTAGTAAGCAAAGAAGGCATGGCAACAATTATCATAGCTTGTAAGAAAGAATCTATCATAAGACATATCATGGCATGTGGGAAAGAATAATTAAAGCTAAGTACATTTCATAGAAAAATGATTGAACATGTGCTAGTGTCAAGTGTATATAGGGTGTACAATCATTCTCTAACTATGCAAGATCATCTTATCATGTTAAGAAATCATTATAGTCGAAGAAAATATAAAAAACGGACAAAAACAGACAAAAACAGCCTAAAACGGCATACCGGCGGTATACAACGGTATACCGACGGTATTCCGGCCTAAAGACAGAAAGTTTCTGGTGCAAAAATCGTCATACCTTCGGTATACTACGGTATACCGTCGGAATTCCGATCTTCCAAACAACAACAAAATTCAGATTTTCGTCAAAACTTGTTTCGGCCATAAAAACTTCATTTTCAATCGAAATTCGGATTTTCAAAAGTCAAAATTGCGTAGAATTGAATTCCCTACAACATGAAACTATTAGATTTCACAAATTCAAAGATTTGATAGATCAATACCTCAAAATACTCTAAATAGAGGTTCTCGGGACACCGAAACGGGTTTCGATTGCCACCAAACTCAAAATCTATGTATACTAGCTAGGTAAGGACCTCATATATGTATATGTGACCAAGATCCATGATGGTAATGTAGAACCCTAGAGGGAGGTGAATAGGGAAATAAAAAATAACTTGATCACAAGAAGCAATATATGACAAATAAAAAGAGAGAGTAGGAAGATCAAACACAAGATGTATCCTGGTATCCTCGCTTGAGGTAATCCAGTCTCGGAACTCTCTCCTGCTTAAATCTACTATTTAATAAAATAATACACACGAGTTTGGATCCGAAGAACTCGCCAACTTCAACACGAGTTTGGATCCGAAGAACTCGCCAACTTCAATACACGAGTTTTCTTACGAAGGCTCGCCAACTTCAAAGAAATGAGAAGAGAACTTGTTGATCTTCTAACACTTGAAGATCGAAAATTACAACTCTTAATAACTCTAGCACTTTGGAAGAGGATGACAATTAAAAGCTTGGTAGAGTATTAATGATGGAGCTCTTGGTAGTTTGGAAAATTTATGGCAAGAGTTGGTAAAGGCTTCAAGAGAGAGAAGACTTTCATTTATAGAGAAACCAAGAGTAGGTGGCATTTAATGCTCCTGAATACAGCCAGACCGGCATACCGTCGGTATGCACCGGCATACCGTCGGTATACCGGTCGAACAGTAACGGTCATATTAATATCCGTTGGAAGCATTTAATGCTGCCATTAATGCAGTCTATGACATTCAAAAATCAAATTTTGTAAGCCGGTATACCGTCGGTATACCGTTGTGTGTCACAGAACCTTTTCGTAATAAACAAAACGGTATACCGTCGGTATGTCGGAGCATACCGTCGATATGCCGAAGTTCGTCACAGAAAGTTCTATGGCTCACAAAACGGTATACCGCCGGTATACCGGAGTATACCGTCGGTATTTCGACGTTTATCACAGAACGTTTTTGAGGCAAACAAAACGGTATACCGTCGGTATGCCGGAGCATACCGTCAGTATGCCGATGTTTGTCACAGAACGTTTTGTGGTCCATAAAACGGTATGTCGGAGCATACCGTCGGTATGCGGACATTTCTCACAGAAAGTTTTGTGGACGATAAAACGGTATACCGCCGGTATGCCGGAGCATACCGCCGGTATGCCGTTCTATAAGATATTAATTTTTGACTTAAAAGCTTTTAGTTTGTCATCCAACCTTAAGTGTTTACAGATATACCTAGACCTTGTACAGACTCGAACTTATGCAATGTAGGAAGCCGTCTATGCAAGGAGCGCCGGTCTTTGCTTCAGTCTTCAAGGCAATGGATGGTAAAACTTGAATAGACAGACTTTATGTAGTAGAGCTTCTGAGAAGATATGAATCTGAAAACACAGAAAACTAAACTACGAAGATGCTGTTAATATTATCAAAATAAAATGTGCCAACAATCTCCCCTATTTTGATAATTGACAAAATAGAGAGATAGCATCTTCAGGGAGTAACTCCCCCGTAGGTAGACAACTCCCCCTCAATACGTTTTCTCCCCCTTTGTCACTTAGTCAAAGATGGGAAAAAAAAATTAAAAAATAGCATGAATATGGAACACAATATCATAGATAAAAGCATGTATTTGATAGATAAAAGTTGGAAATTGAATACATGCAAGACACCATAACACACTACATAAAGAGACATTAAAAAACTCTCCTCTACGAGAGTTAGCAAGACAATAAAAAGTAAAATATCAAGTCCCCGTAGGACTGCAAACATCTAGGACAACCAAACACTGGTCCCCGAAGGACCGCAAAAGACATAAAAATAAACACAACAAACTAAGACATCCACTTATTCGACACCACCATCATAAGGAAGCCACCCCTACTCGTCAGCCGGATCATCCCCACCATCCTGAGCCTGGTGGAAAGTGCCAAAAGGATCAATGCCGTCCGGATACATGAAGCCGTAGGCATTAGGATCGGAGAAGCGGGAGGCCTGGTACATCGGATCCTGAAGATTCAGATCCAGAAATGCATCCCGGTCCTGAAGGGTGCGCTGAATGAAATAGGCCTGGTCATGGAAGCGGGTTTGAATCAGAGTGCCAAGGCCACAAGTGTGGGCCCACATCTGCTCCTCTGTCTGAGCCATACGTATATCGAAATGCTGCTGAGTCAGCGACATGTAGCGGCCGGAGGCAGGAAGAGGGAAGGCGGGTACAGCAGGAGCTGGCGGCTCTTGGAAGGAGGAGGCACGGGATGTGGAGGCACCACCGACAGAGCGAAAAATAGCGAGGAAGGATGGGACTCCGTTCGAGTAGCATTGGGAGAGGTCGACTTGCTTGGCTTCCAAGATGAGAGTGATGAAGGAGCCATAATAGAGATTCTGCTTCCCCGCGGGCAGGACGCCGAAGAAAGCATGGAGAAGAGTCTTGGAGAAAGACCAAGGCTTTCTCGAATACAAGTAGTACATGCATACCAGGGCATCACCGATGATGGCGTCATAGTTGCCGCCCTAGAGATAGAGAGTATGGCAGACGATCCTATGGAGCTCGTAATAGAACGGCTCCAGTTGGGCGGAAAGTGCCGGGATATTTGGAGGGTTTGGACCCTTACAAATAATAGCGCAGAATTCGTCAAAGGAGACCGACGCCGAAGGATGAAGAGCAGCCAAGCTCGGTAGAGCCTCTTCTCTGTCCGGGACACCAAGAATGGTGGAGAGGTCACGAGCCGTCAGGCGGAAATAATGGTCGTTGACCATCGTCTCAATGGCACCGTTCTCGATGTCCGGGACCATGTTGCAGTAGAAGAGACGGACGACGGCGGGGTAGACAGGTACTTGACGTCGAAGAAGGGAAGAAAGTCAGGCCTCGTCGTAGAGAGAAACATGGCCGGGGAAGCGATTCCAGTTGATAGCGTGGCCTTTGTAAACATTATGGTGCACAAAGTGTTAAAACCAGGACTCGGCGGCCAAGGAAGAGGTGAAGACCCACTGATCATATCCATGGAGGAGAGCCACCGGGGTGAAGGGATTCGAAGCAATAGAGGAGGAACGAGCACGCTTGGGGGCAGCCATTGGGAGAAGAGGAAGGTTGGAGAAGGAAGTCGGGTTTGGAGGGGATGTGAGAAGTGGAGGAGAATGAAGAAGTAAATAGGGTTTTTAAGGAGATATTGGGAAGGGAAAAGGGTGGTTTAATAGGGAACGGTTATAGAGGGAAAGTGGAGAGGGTGGTGGGTTGGAAATGATGATAATGGAGAGAAAAGAGAAGAAATAGGGAATAGGAAGAGATGGGTAGTTAATGTTGATGGTAAGTTAAGATATGGGGAAGAGGAGAGGAGAAGGTGGATAATAAAGAGGGAAGTGATTGATGTGAAAGGAATTAATGAGGAGAAGAAAGGAATAAAGAGAGATTGGAAGAAAGGTGGGCCCGTGCTGGATTTGATAAAGCAGTCCGCCGCGAACCGGTATACCGTCGGTATGCCGATGTATGCTGACGGTATACCAATTTTTGGCACAGAACATAATTCTGAACCAAAATCGGCATACCGTCGGTATACCGCAGTATATCGTCGGTGTGCCGGCCGAGGAAAATTAAGAGTCAAAATTTAAAATGCCCAATCTTGGCAAAGAAAAACGAAGCGATCCTCCGGGAGCGGTTTGGTAAAAATATCGGCTAACTGATAAGTAGTGTCAATAAATTCAAGACGAATATCCCCCTTTTGTTGATGGCCACGAAAAAAATGGTGTCTAATTTCAATGTGCTTCGTGCGTGAGTGATAAATCAGGTTTTTCGTGAGATTGATCGAGCTAGTGTTATCACATTTAATATGGGTGCAGGTATGAGAAATGTCATAATCAATGAGTGTTTGTGACATCCAAAGAATTTGTGCACAACAACAACCGACCGCAATATACTCGGCCTCAGTGGTTGAAAGAGCAACAGAATTTTGTTTCTTACTAAACTACGATACCAAGGATTTTCCAAGGAATTGACATGTGCCGCTAGTGCTTTTTCGGTCAATCTTGCATCCGGCAAAATTTGCATCCGAGAAGCCGTGAAGCTCAAAGGATGAAGATTTCGGATACCAAAGGCCCATGTTCACGGTGCCTTTGAGATATCGAAAAATACGCTTTACGGCACATAAGTGCGATTCCTTTAGATTTGCTTGATAACGTACACAAAGACATACACTAAACATGATGTCAGGACGGCTAGCAGTTAGATAAAGTAAACTACCAATCATACCTCGATACTTACGAATGTCAACCGATGTGCCATCTTCATCATTGTCAAGCTTTATCGTTGTTGCCATAGGAGTCCTCATTGATTTGGATGAGTCAAGTTCTAAACGCTTGAGGAGATCCTTTGTATATTTTGCTTGATTGATGAATGTCCCTTTGGGTCCTTGTTTGATTTGTAAGCCCAAAAAGAATGATAGTTCACCCATCATGCTCATTTTAAATTCTTTTTGCATAACTTTAGCAAATTCTACACAAAGTGTATTGTTAGTAGAACCAAAAATAATGTCATCGACATAAATTTGAACCAATAAAAGAGTGCCACTATGGGATTTGATAAAAAGTGTTATGTAGACTTTGCCCTTAGAAAAATTGTGTGAAACAAGAAAGGAGCTAAGGCGCTCATACCAAGCACGGGGAGCTTATTTGAGGCCATAAAGGGCTTTGTGGAGTTTGAACACGTGATTAGAAAATTGAAAATCTTCAAAGCCAGGAGATTGTTTTATATAAACTTCCTCTTTAATAATACCATTTATAAAAGCACTCTTAACATCCATTTGAAAGAGTTTAAAATCATTAAAGCAAACAAAAGTACATAGCATACGAATGGATTCAAGACGAGCAACCGGAGCATAGGTTTCGTCGTAGTCAATGCCTTCCTCTTGGTTATAGCCTTGAGCAACCAATCGGGCTTTGTTACGAGTCAGTAACCCATCTTCATTAAGTTTATTTCGAAACACCCATTTAGTTCCAATAATGGGATGATTGCTAGGTTTTGGGACAAGTTCCTAAATATTGTTTTGCTCAAATTGATTTAGCTCTTCTTGCATCGCTATCATCCAAAATTCATCAAGAAAAACATCATTAACATTTTTAGGCTCTATTTGAGAGATAAAAGCCACGTTTGCACAAAGATCACAAGTAGAGGATCTAGTTCTAACACTGGAGGAAGGATCTCCAATGATAAGTTCCTTAGGATGATTGGTGACAAATCTCCATTCTTTTGGGAGATCCTTTTGAGGAGGCTCGAGAGGTGGAGACTCTTTTGTTGGAGGAGTCACAACTTCATTATTAGATGAAGAAGGACGATCTCCAATAGAGGAGTTCTCCAACCCAAACGAGATATCATCAATATCATCGGAAGAAGAGAATGTAGAAGAGTTAAGTTCATGAAAAGAGACATTGATTGACTCTTCGACAACAAGACTTCTTTTATTAAAAATACGAAAACCTTTACTATGAGTAGAGTATCCAAGGAATATCCTTCATAGGCTTTTTCTTCAAACTTGCCTAGGTTATCCTTGGTATTCAAAATAAAACAATTACAACCAAAGACTTTAAAATATTCAATAGAGGGAATTTTGTCAAACCAAAGCTCATAAGGAGTCTTCTTAGAAATAGGTCTAATCAAGACCCTATTTATAACATGACATGCCGTGTTAACGGCTTCTGCCCAAAAATATTGGGGGAGCTTATATTGGTTTAACATAACCCGGGCCATATCGCCCTATTCTTTCTCTCCACAACACCATTTTGTTGAGGAGTTCGTGGACAAGCAAAATCATATCCAAAACCATTCTTTTTACAAAATCTTTTAAAATCGGCATTGTCAAATTCTCCTCCATAATTATTTCTAATCTTGTTAATAGAAAAACCTTTCTCATTTTGAACACGTTTACAAAAAGCAACAAATTCACGAAAAGTATCACTTTTGCAAGCAAGAAAAATAATCCAAGTAAATCTCAAAAAATCATCAACCAAAACAAAAGCATAAAGCTTGCCTCCAAGACTAGCAACTCTACTAGGACCAAAAAGATCCATATGAATAAGTTGAAGAGGTCTAGAGGTACTCACAGAGTTGATGGATTTGAAGGATGGCTTGGTCAACTTACTCTTCTCGCATTCTTCACACACCATATCCTTCTTGAACGGGATACTTGGGAGTCCTCTTACGAGCTTCTTGGTAGCAAGACGAGAAATGGTATCCATGTTGGCGTGTCCGAGCATCATGTGCCAAAGCCAACTTTCATCGTTCTTAGCAACTAAGTACCTGTCATTGTTAGTGTCTTTAATAAGATATAAAACATAGATATTGGTTTCTCTAATACCTTCATAAACAATAGATCCACTTGAACTATCGGTAATGAAACATTTGAGCTTAACAAACTTGATATCATAACCATTATCGGTAAGATGACTAATACTAAGAAGATTGTGTTTAAGATTAGTAACAAGACACACATTCTTAATACAAGGATAAGGAGGGAAACCGATATTACCATTTCCTATAATGTGATCTTTAAGATTGTAATTACCAAAGGAGACGTGTCCTTCCTTCTTCATCGATAGCGTTGTAAATAATAAAGCATCCTCGGTCATGTGCCGTGAACAACCGCTATCGAGAATCCACTTGCTTCTAGCATGAGAAGGACTCTTCACCTACAACATAAGTTGAAGATGAACATTTTGGTACCCATGATCGTATGGGTCCTTGAGTGTTAGTCTTAGGAACCCACTTAAAAACTTTCTTATCAACTAGTTTCCTTGTATGACAATAATTGGTCGTATGTCCAAGCAAGCCACAGTAGTTGCAAATCATAGAGGATTTAGAAGAAGATGTGTGAGTATCATGCATATGTGAATCTCTAGTATAAGGAGTTCTATCATTAGTATTATGAAGATGATAATAAAAAGCATGATGCGAAGTGTTTTTCTTAACAAATGGTCCTTTCCTTATGTTAGAAAAGGACTTGTGTGTAGTGTTCATGTAAGAAGTATGCCTAGCATTGTGATAAGTGTGGAGGTGTCTTGGAGTATGCATGTGAGTAGTGTTCTTATTACCTAGTTTTTTACTATGTACAAGAAGATCATTATACTTAATAGAAGTATTATATTCTCTCCTATTAGCATCTTGAACCTTATGCATAGCAAATTCATAAGCCCTTCTCATAGATTGAATCTCATAATCCTTTTTCTTGATGGTGACAAGAGATTCTTGAAACTTGAGTCGCAAAGACTCTATTTCATCCATGTCAGAAGCAGGAGATTTCCCCTTTACATCAATAATGATGCTTGAGAGTCTCTCTACTTCAAGTTGAAGAGCATCAACCTCTTTAAGAGATTTCTTATATTTATTCCTAACACCTTTGTGCTCTTCATGTAGTTCAAGGATGGCTTTCTCCAAGTCATCATAAGTATGAGTATTTAAGGAGAGATCATCAAGTACCTCATCGGTTGCCATGAGACAAACGTTGGCATTGTGTTTGCACTCTTTGTCGTTGTCGGAGTCGCTTGCGTCACTCTCACACCAAATGCTTGTGTTGGCAAATTTCCTGGAGGACGAGCTTCCTTTGCTAGGCTTCTCGTACTTGCTTGAGTCTTTTCTTATCATAGGACAGTCCCTCTTGATGTGTCCGGTTCTTCTGCATTGATAGCACGCCGGATCTTCCTCATTGTCTCGTCTGAAGCGGTTGGCTTTGTTGAATTTGAGGAACTTTCGGAAGTGCTTAGCTGTGAGAGTTATTTCTTCATCATCGTCCGACTCGTTGTCGTCGGAGCTATCCTTGGAGTAGGACTTTGTAACTTTGAGATCAAGAGACTTCTCCTTCTCTTTGGCCTTCTTCTTCTCCTTCTCTTGTATGGAAGATTCCTCTTGATCTTTTATATCGAGTTCATGAGTCATTAGCTTCGCCATGAGGGTCTCAAGGTTCATGACTGTCAGGTCGTTCCCCTCAATGATTGCGGTAGCTTTAGGACTCCATCCTTTTGTCAATCCTCTAAGGATTTTTCTGATCTTTTTATGAGCAGGATATTCCTTACCAAGAGAAGAAAGAGGATTAATAATATCACCAAAACGAGTAAACATACAAGTAATAGACTCATCATGTTTCATCTTAAAGGACTCATATTCTTGCGTGAGTCTACTAATCTTGGATTCCTTTACTTGTGATGTACCCTCGTATGTGACTTCAAGTAACTTCCAAATCTTATTGGAAGTCTTACAAGTAGATATTCTATTGAATTCACTACTATCGAGAGCACAATAAAGAGCGTTCATAGCCTTGGCATCTCGACTAGCAAGCTTCTTGGTATTTTCAGTAAGTAAGTCCCTAAGGGTGTCAGAAGCAACATCCTCAATAACTCTGGAAGGAGTAGGGAGACCATTTATCACATAATCCTATAAATCGAAATCTATGGACTTCAGATAAATGCTCATCCTAATCTTCCAGTAGTTATAGTTGGTTCCATCAAATAGGGGAGGCCTATTTGTGGAGTGTCCCTCATTGTGGAAGGTGTTGATACTAGGGTTAGTGGCCATGGATCACTCAAAGGGTGTAAATCCAAATCAAGAGAACAAAGCTCTGATACCAATTGTAGAACCCTAGAGGGGGGTGAATAGGGAAATAAAAAATAACTTGATCACAAGAAGCAATATATGACAAATAAAAAGAGAGAGTAGGAAGATCAAACACAAGATGTATCCTGGTATCCTTGCTTGAGGCAATCCAGTCCCGGAACTCTCTCCGGCTTAAATCCACTATTTAATAAAATAGTACACACGAGTTTGGATCCGAAGAACTCGCCAACTTCAACACGAGTTTGGATCCGAAGAACTCGCCAACTTCAACACACGAGTTTTCTTACGAAGGCTCGCCAACTTCAAAGAAATGAGAAGAGAACTTGTTGATCTTCTAACACTTGAAGATCGAAAATTACAAC
Organism: Iris pallida; assembly: GCA_029216955.1. Lineage (NCBI taxonomy): Eukaryota > Viridiplantae > Streptophyta > Magnoliopsida > Asparagales > Iridaceae > Iris > Iris pallida. The sequence goes on along the minus strand of JANAVB010007200.1, from coordinate 4,757,155 downwards.
TCTTAATAACTCTAGCACTTTGGGAGAGGATGACAATTAAAAGCTTGGTAGAGTATTAATAGTGGAGCTCTTGGTAGTTTGGAAAATTTATGGCAAGAGTTGGTAAAGGCTTCAAGAGAGATAAGGCTTTCATTTATAAAGAAACCAAGAGTAGGTGCCATTTAATGCTCCTGAATACAACCAGACCGGCATACCGTCGGTATACCGGTCGAACAGTAACGGTCATATTAATATCCGTTGGGAGCATTTAATGCTGACATTAATGCAGTCTATGACATTCAAAAATCAAATTTCGTAAGCCGGTATACCGTCGGTATGCCGCGGTATAACGTCGGTATACCGTTGTGTGTTACAGAACCTTTTCGTAATAAATAAAACGGTATACCGTCGGTATGCCGGAGCATACCGTCGGTATGCCGAAGTTCGTCACAGAAAGTTCTATGGCTCACAAAACGGTATACTGCCGGTATACCGGAGTATACCGTCGGTATTCCGACGTTTATCACAGAACATTTTTGAGGCAAACAAAACGGTATACCGCCGGTAAGCCGGAGCATACCGTCAGTATGCCGATGTTTGTCACAGAACGTTTTGTGGTCCAAAAAACGGTATGCCGGAGCATACCGTCGGTATGCCGGAGCATACCGTCGGTATGCCGACATTTCTCACAGAAAGTTTTGTGGACGATAAAACGGTATACCGCCGGTATGCCGCTCTATAAGATATTGATTTTTGACTTAAAAGCTTTTAGTTTGTCATCCAACCTTAAGTGTTTACAGATATACCTAGACCTCGTACAGACTCGAACTTATGCAGTGTAGGAAGCCGTCTATGCAAGGAGCGTCGGTCTTTGTTTCAGTCTTCAAGGCAATGGATGGTAAAACTTGAATTGACAGACTTTATGTAGTACAGCTTCTGAGAAGATATGAATCTGAAAACACATAAAACTAAACTACGAAGATGCTGTTAATATTATCAAAATAAAATGTGCCAACAAGTAACACTAGTATCACTCTTGATACAAAGTTTTCTACTAAGTCAATATTGGGTTTTAACAAAAAATCAAAACCTTGCTTAAATAAATTTTGGAAACATGCATATATACGAGAATCATAAGGAAAACATATTTAACAAAATGAGTTTAGGAAAATTCTAAGCATTTAATACCAAGGAAAACAAAAATGACAATAAAATACTATTGTTCAAAAATTTGGCAAGATGTACTTGCCTAGGTTAAGCTCCACGCCTAATCTTCTACTCCACCACCAAGAGGGGTACGAAACCACACTCTAGACCTCAAGGCCAAGCCTTCCTAAGCACTTGAGGAAGAGAAATGAAAGTGAAGAGGGAAGGAAGAAAGAGTGAAAAGAGGATGGAGAGAGAAAGTAAAAGGGTATATATAGAATGGGGAAATAATCTTGACCATCGGATGGTGATCCATGTCAAGGTCTAGGTCAATCATGGCCATTCAAAAAAACCAAATATCTATTGGATAATATGGTGCATCTACACTATTCACGAAAATATCTAAACACTATTCACGAAAATATCTAAATACTATTCATGAAAATATCCGAAACACTATTCACGAAAATATCAGAAACACTATTCATAAAATATCTGAAATCAGAAATATCTAAAGTGTAGAAAATATGTCCGGGCGGTATGCCGTCGGTATACACCGGTATACTGGCGGTATGCCGATCAAGGAGAAAACCTGTAGTTTTGGGAAATTTTTAATGCATTCTGAAACCAAAAAAATACGAAATACACTGCAAAATACGTATCCGGATATAAATACTGATACTGTGAGACGAGTCTCACAACTCTCCACAACTTAAAAATAAATTCCATCCTCGAAATTTCTTAAAGCTAGTCAAGCATGAAAACGAAGCCAAAAAGCTGAAAAATCATGACAATCAAAACAAAGCATGGCATGTTGGTAAGATAAAGACAACAGTAATACAAGTAAATGCGTAAGCAATAACACAACCACAATCAAGAAGGGCTGGAGGCATATGAATAAATATGTCTCCTGAGTCAGTTGAGTAAGAATCGTCCTCGCTGGCCTACACTGACTCCAAAAATAGATAAAGGTCAAATCTCAAGTAAGTCGGTACCAATGACTTAATCTAAGACATGACTCTATCCAGGATGTATCTTCGTAGTCGAGACACGTGATAAATATCATGTATCTGGAGATAAAAAAACAGAAGAGTGAGACGAGAAACTCGCCAAATATGCGTAACCCAAAGAAATAAATAAGTCTGGAAGAAGAATAGGATAATACCTACCACATGACCATCCTCGGCCAAAACTTGCTCTAACATACTAAACTCTGCCTGTCCATGCCTCGAAACTGCTGCTCTAACCGGCTGCTGGCCCTGCTGCCTCTGGGCATGGACCTGCACATACTGCTGAGGCCTCTGCTGTTGGAATGTCCAAGACTGCGCTGGTAAAGGCCTCTGAGTCTGCTGATGCTGAACCGGTATCTGATCCTTATACTGTTGGACTACCGGGGTAGCCGATGGAATTGGATGTACTGAGAAAGAACTAGCCCTCCGTGGACAAGATCCCATCTTATGGTCTGAAGCTCCACAGACCAAATACAACCCATGTGCCATACGACACTCAAAAAGAACGTGCCCAGGTTTCTCGCAATGAGAACATCTAATAGATGAAGACGACCTCTGCTATTGAGGTTGCATCTGAGATGACTGCTGAAAGGAAGCTGCTGGAACTGCTCCTCTAGGTGATCCAATCTCCAATGTAATAACTGCTGGTGCTGGTGCTGACGACTGGGGAGAAGATCCCCTCTGAATGTGAGACCTCTTCTGACCTCCGACTCTATCAACGATCCTCTGCGAGGTGTACTCATGCCTTCTAGCCGCCCTCATCAATGCATCAAAAGTCTGGAACTCATGCTGCTTAACTACCAGTATGATCTTCAGATGAAGCCCCTGCTGGAACCTCCCCGCCCGGTCCAATTCAGTCGCCACTAAGGAAGGGACAAACCGACTGAGCCTGCTAAACTCTGTCACATAGCCGTCGACGGTCCTGCTCATCTGCTGCAAGCCAATGAACCTCTGCTGCAGATCATAATGCGACACCGCATCAAAATAGCGAGTCTGAAACCTCTCGCTAAAATTGGCCCAAGCTATCGGTGCCATAAGAGATACCTCATGAGCTGCCCACCAGTCGCGGGCCAAATCCAAGAGCTGTAACCTGACAACTGCCACACGCTTCCTAGACGGAATCCCTGCCGCCTCCAGAATGGCCTCAGTATCCTGAAGCCATGCATCAGACGCAATAGCATCCTCTGTACCAAAAAGTACGGAGGATGGAGATGCCTGAAGCTGCTCGTAGAATTGTAGACCTGAGCACCATCCCTCTCCAAAGCCGTCTGGACAGAGTGGGTAAGAACATCGCTCTGGCACTACTGCGATGCCATAAAACCACTCAAAACATCCACCAGTGCTCGAACAACACCCTCTGGCTGCCCTTGCTGAACTGGTTCTGCTGGCTGAACAGGAGGAACTGGCGACTCTGCCCTTCGGTCCACTCTAGACTATGCTCTTGAATGCTAAGGATGCTCCTCCTGAACCGGCGAAACCAAGGGACGCTGATCTGCCATCGGCAAAGCCCGAAGTACAGGCCGATCAAAAGAACCAGGATCGATGCCCCTGAAAGTTTAAGGACACAAGGATCAGGTCGAGGGAATAGGAAAGATCAACGATCAAAGCAGATATCAAGTCAAAGATCCGAGGTAAAGAGTAATATTGAGGATATCAATTGAGAAGAATTTATGACTGAGATAACTACCAGCAACCCCTATATATCTGATAAATCAGACCTGCATGGGCCACCACTAAAACCTATGTCAAGCCCCAGAACTAGAATACCGGCAAGTAGGGACAGACCAGGCCAGCTACGTATACCAAAGTACTCTAGTACTCCGAAACAACGTATAAGCTGTATAGATGGGGGTCACTGCTACAAACCAACAGTCAATCCTAGGTCATATAATCCTAGATATCTCAGTCTCAGACAAGAAGTAAGGTACAAAAATATGATCATCATGCATATAAGACAGTAAAGCGTCCCAAACTATAATATATAGATGATCATGAAGCTAGTAATACAAAATAAAGAACTAGCAAGACTAAGTAATACATGATTAGCTCTAGCTGCAGTCTAAAAATATAGTATCATGCCTAAGCCTGTAGGCCAAATGTCAAGTCCAAAACATGAGCTAAACACGTTCTCGGTGGCTAAATGCCTCAAAAGAATATGTACATAAAAAGAGTGGGTAAGAGAAAGAACACCCACTCAAGTCCCCTGGTACTCCGGGTGGTCACCATCAAGTGGAAGGTCCGAAAGATCCTCGGGCTCCTCAACTTAATCTGGTCAGTACAAAACCAGTGGGGTCAGAACCCCAATAGCAAGTACCACAAAGGAAGCCAAACAATAAACTAAAACCAGCATGCAATTTATAATATCTCTAAGATAAAGCAGTAAACAAGACTAGAATAGTAAATTGGTACCACAGTGTTTACGAAAGGAAACTAAACATGCAATAAGGATAGCAAGTGAATACATAGAATAAACTGGACATGTGAGCATATGGTGAAGCCGAGCATGTAGTAGGAAGAATAACATGTAAGGAATGACAGGAAGCTAAGTACTACAATAAGAAAAACTGGAGCAAGACTAGACGAGACAGTAATGGACTCCATCCATCAATCACGGCCAAACAATTAGTATGGCTTGATACTTTAGCTAACTAGGGTTGCCACAATCCTAATTACTAACACATGCAAGTTTGAGAAATTCGATTCCAGTTACCTGTCTTCTGCTACCTGAATGATCCAAGCCAAAAAAAAACAAGTATAGCAGACATACTGTAGTAAGATACATGTGTCCTAGAGAAGTGCCCCACTGGACGGTGTGCTGGAAGAGTGCTCATCATGACAGATAGCTCCAAATCCCGTATATATATATATATATATATATATATATATATATATATATATATATATATATATATATATATATATATAATACCAAGACCAAAAGGGCAACAGGTAACCGGAAAGTCTCCAATGATCTAGGTAATCAAGCGAGTTGTTTAGTCCTTAACATTTTTTTGTTGGATTCTGGGTGTGGCATTCCGCAGAATCCATCCTAGACATGAGACATGCAAGACTGGACAAGACAAGCAAGATTGTGCACTACAACAAGCCACAATAAGACATGACAATATCAAGATAAGAGTGCGCTACGACGAGCCACTATCATGGAGCTAGACATGTACTAGAATCAAGAGTGCGCCATGACAGGCCACTATCATGTAAGAAAAAAAGGACATATATCATGAGTGCGCCATGACCGCCACTATCTAGTTAGCAAAGAAGGCATGGCAACATTTATCATAGCTTGTAAGAAAGACTCTATCAAAAGACATCATGGCATGTGGGAAAGAATAATTAAAGCTAAGTACATTTCATAGAAAAATGATTGAACATGTGCTAGTGTCAAGTGTATATAGGGTGTACAATCATTCTCTAACTATACAAGATCATCTTATCATGTTAAGAAATTATTATAGTCGAAGAAAATATCAAAAACGGACAAAAACGGGCAGAAACAGACAAAAACAGCCTAAAACGACATACCGGCGGTATTCCGGCCTAAAGACAAAAAGTTTCTGGTGCAAAAATTGGCATACCTTCGGTATACTATAGTATACCGTCGGAATTGCGATCTTTCAAACTGCAACAAAATTCTGATTTTTGCCAAAACTTGTTTCGGCCATAAAAACTTCATTTTAAATCGAAATTCAGATTTTCAAAAGTCAAAATTGCATAGAATTGAATTCCCTACAACATAAAACTATTAGATTTCACAAATTCAAAGATTTGATAGATCAATACCTTAAAATACTCTAAACAGAGGTTCTCGGGACACCGAAACGGGTTCCAATTGCCACCAAACTCAAAATCCATGTATACTAGCTTGGTAAGGACCTCGTATATGTATATGTGACCAAGATCCATGATGGTAACACTAGTATCACTCTTGATACCAAGTTTTCTACTAAGTCAATATTGGGTTTTAACAGAAAATCAAAACCTTGCTTAAACAAATTTTAGAAACATGCATATATATGAGAATCATAAGGAAAACATATTAACAAAATGAGTTTAGGAAAATTCTAAGCATTTAATACCAAAGAAAACAAAAATGACAATAAAATACTATTGTTCAAGTATTTGGCATGATGTACTTGCCTAGGTTAAGCTCCAAGCCTAATCTTCTACTCCACCACCAAGAGGGGTACGAAACCACACTCTAGACCTCAAGGCCAAGCCTTCCTAAGCACATGAGGAAGAGAAATGAAAGTGAAGAAGGAAGGAAGAAAGAGTGAAAAGAGGATGGAGAGAGAAAGTAAAAGGGTATATATAGAATAGAAAAATAATCTTGACCATCGGATGGTTATCCATGTCAAGGTCTAGGTCAATCATGGCCATTCCAAAAAAACCAAATATCCATTGGATAATAGGGTGCATCTACACTATTCACGAAAATATCTAAACACTATTTACGAAAATATCTAAACACTATTCACGAAAATATCTGAAATACTATTCACGAAAATATCAGAAACACTATTCACAAAATATCTGAAATCGATAATATCTAAAGTGTAGAAAATATGTCTGGGCGGTATGCCGTCGGTATACACCGGTATACTGGCGGTATGCCAATCAAGGATAAAACCTATAGTTTTGGGAAAGTTTTAAAGCATTCCGAAAACCAAGAAAATACGAAATAAACTGCAAAATACGTATCCGTATATAAATACTGATATTGTGAGAAGAGTCTCACACATTCACTCGCTCCGTGTCCGACAACTCCGGATATGATCTCCACCATGTCTCGCAGGATACGCCAATCCTGACACAGCCCAAATCTCCAATCCCCAAATCCATAACCCTAACCCTAATCTAGCCTATAATCGACAACAACCGTACTGCCGAACAGCCATCCCCGTCTCCTTGGCGCAGAGTCTCCGACGTCTTCCTCATTTCTGTGCCTTGTCGTGTATCCTCCGTCCTGACAGCACCAGCCGGCAGCGGTGCCATCTTCTCTGCCACCAAACACCCGACCACCTGTTTGTCACGCCCCGATCCCGCTAGGGTCGTCCGCCTTGCCTGGATCCCTGCGGGATCGTTAGTCATCGCTAAGGCGTGATGCCGTACAAGTCTAAGTTGTGCTTGCACAAGGCCAAGTACCTGCACAAAATAACTAGTTAAGCAAAACACACGCACGCACCCATTTATTGCAAAAATCTAATATTGGACACAGAGATTTGAAATAGAAATACTTCTTTTATTGATAAACTTGATAGGAATACAAGTATAAAGCTTTGCAAACTCAGATTGTCTTATCTTGGCTACATAATTCTCTTTTAAACTCTCTTTTGAAAATAGTCGCAATGCCCATACATCATATCCCTTTATTACATGCTAGAAATGTAAAGGCACCTTCAAAGGAAAAGAAACTTACAACTTGACTGGAAATGAAAAGAAGCTTGAGACAAATCTACGAGCTCTATTGGGCTAGACGAGCTTCAGTGTCTCACTTGAAATCCCCCTGTCTCCTTTGCTTTCTGAAAAGGTTGCCCACAATGTGGGTCAGCACACATCATGTAATGGCGAGCGGCTCTTCGCCGAAACTCATAATATCTGCACTAATTTAACATGTAAAGCTATATATTTACTAGTGTTCTTTCTACTTGTCTAGGTTCTTTTTAACAATTCATAAGAAACATGACAGCAGAAATATTTTATAACCAACTTACCCATCGCCGACAATCATTCCTGCACAAAACGGGTTAGCACAATTTGCATATGTATATAAGAAACATCCTTATTTACCGTCCCTGCATGTTAGGCTTGCAAAATCTTTGTCTATATGCATGAACCTAGCTACTGTGGTCCATGGGTATTCCCATTACTAGCAATTGGAACGTTCTAGCCCAACTACTAATAGACTGACACCCCCTCTTACTGCAGGGACTTCTAGCCCCAGGTGTCCTGTTCTCTCCTAGGCCGATCGATTCCAGGTGCCCCCAGAACCGATTGAGAGATTACCTCCTTATGCACAAGTTGTCTAGACCAATGCGAATGCAGCTATCAAATAATACTACTATGCATGCGTCTAGCAACATGTAAACATTTCCATTTCTTCTTCTTCTTGTACGGTCAATCCGTGATTTCCATACCGAGCTATCTCTTTTAGGCAATTCATAAGAGCATACAGTTTATATTGAAAAAGGCAAGCGACAGATCCGAATTACATTTGATTCATTCATTTATCGTCTCTTATCTTTTGTTACTGTGGTATCGTTGATCACTGGGACGCAACAAAAGAGTGAACTATAGATCATTTTCTTAGGGCGTACAAATAAATGCAAGCCCGGTTAAAGCAACTCACCAAGATGAATCTTAGTAGAGAGAATGAGGGACTTCACGCGCCATTCATAAACAGTTCATGCGTCCTACATTGGCACCAACAGTTGATTCGCATACTTTGGTCTCTTTCTCTCAAGATTCGGAATGAATGCGTACGATGAAAGCGAACAATGAAAACCAATCATCGAAAACCAACACGAAAATGCATTCATCAAAACCAGGCATCTATAAACCCCCAAATTTTTGAGGAATTTTTTTATTTTTTTGATTTGTTTAAATAAAAATGTTTGGATATTTTTATATTTTAAATAATATATTTATAAATGTAGATTTAGTCATGGATTACTTTTGATCTGTAGGTTGACGGGAAAATATGGCCCGTCTAGTGTAGTCATGTGTCATGATTAGCCTGTTAGTTATATAACTTGCTAAATTAATTTATTTTGATTTTTAATTTTTTTAAATTATTAATTCAGATATCGGTTATCTATTCCATGTTTTATTTATTTAGTTATTTATTTATTAATTTTTAAGATTTGAATTAATTATTATCTGTAATAATAATAGTTGTAATATAGACACTCATCCAATTCCCCATATTATTTGTTGATTGTTTTATGATTATAATTATTTACATTATCATCAATATTATTATTATTAGTACTAATTTTATTATAGTGTTATTAATAATAACATTATTTGTTTAATTCTAAATTTTAGAAAATGATTCTTAAAATATATGTTTTTTTTTCTAGGAAAAAAAATATATGTTACAACAAAGTCTAGAAATTTTAGATAATTTTTAAAATATTTTTAAAGATATTTTTTTGTATGTATTTGGATGTGTACTTAAATACATACATATATATATATATATATATATATATATATATATATATATATATATATATATATATATATATATATATATATATATATATATATATATATTTATAAAAATTATATATATATATATATATTTTTTTTATATATATATATATATAATTTTATAAAAAATTATATATATATATATATATATATATATATATATATATATATATATATATATATATTTTATAAAAATTATATATATAAAAATTATATATATAAAAATTATATATATATATATATATATATATATATATATATATATATATATATATATATATATATATATATATAATTTTTTATATATATATATGTATGTATAAAAAAATATATATATATATATATTACATATATATATATATATATATATATATATATATATATATATATATATATATATATATATATATATATATATATATATATATATATATATGCGTGTGTGTGTGTGTGTGCGTGTGTGTGTGTGTGTGTCACGACCCGTTATCCAAATTGTTGGGCCGGGCCGAGCCATGTCCAGCCTACGCTTGATTAAAGCGTAGTAAGCTGTTCTAAGAATAGACAATAAAGGATCTAAGCTGCTAACAGTTCTAATATCATATTTAAAGTTCATCACAACACAGCATCTATAAGCGAAGGTAACATAAGTACAGATTTAATAATACATAACCAAAGTATCTAACTGGAGACAAAGTCCAGTATCCAAATATAAGTACAAATAAAGTCTAAGTCTCAAAACACAAGAAAGATAACTAAACAAGGTTCTCCGCTGGGGCCTCTACTGGAGCAAAGGCCAGGTCCTCAAAATCAGTGCCATAATATGTAACACATAGCATTTCATCCTCGAAAAGTGAACCTACAACGTTATCCTGTCAGGACGGGAGCAAGTACAACCTCTACAACTAAAGTACTGAATATATAATGAAAGAGATGTACAATAAGAAATATGGTGTGATAAGTCTACAAAATAGGAAATACTGAAAAACATGGCCTCATGGTACAACTGGGATCACAGTATCATAGTAACATAGGGAACATGGCATATCTGTAATCATGGTATAACTGAAATCACGGTAAAATATATTTGTCAAGATGACACATGTATATCTAATGTTTAAAACTGGAGCAGGTACGTGATCGGTCAATAGATGTACAATGTGCTGGGGCACATAATGAAATATACTTCCGTACAAGTGAAACGGCGACAGATGTACATACGCACAAATCCGCTTTGAGATAAAGGCCTACGACAAAGTATGCATATAAAATATGACCTTGTTCGGTACATACGTACGGAGAAGGGGGTCGTGATCACGTACTCAACTGTCAGTTTCCCCATAACCCATATTCTAACATGTGAGAGATACGAGAACGATATAGAACATGTGAGAGATACTGAGAACAGTGTAAGCATGGCAGGTACTGGAAGCAGAATAAAATATGTGAATACTCAGAGCAGTATAATACATAATAAAACATGTACTGAGAACCAGTAAGAAGCATGTGAAGATATAAGAAATGTCCTAAGCATGTCAGGTACTGTAAGTAATACAACATGTGAAGATTTAACTTGCTACCTCAAGGATCAGTATTTTTAACAGGGTTAATACATGTTCTAGCATTAAAAGACAGTAAATGAGTTTGTAGATGTACTTGCCTCGAGCAAAGCAAGAATACTAGTACGAAGATATAGATGTCCGATGTCCTGTCAATAATAATATACAAACTCAGTTCTAAGCTATGTTCAATATTACACTAGTGGTGAGACACGACTCCTAACTGGACACTAACTAAGTGGGGACCTAGCGTAAAAGTCTAATGTGGAGTGTCACTATACACAAACTAACTTCCTAGAGTCTTTACACTAGTGCGGGGTGAGGTCCAATACGTCTATAACTCAAAACAACACAAAATATTGCAAGTCGTAACTAATCAATAAATAAATTAAACTGTGCACTGAGTTCCAACAATTTTGAGATAGACAAAAAAGCTTAAATATATATAAAATAAATTACCAAAATGATCCTTGTTAATTATAGAAATTTATACTAATTTTTTTGGGATTTATAAGCCTTCATAAATATTTATTAAAAATCAGCCAACATAAATATACTAAAAATGAGTTATATTTTCCTATTTTTATAAAATACCAAAGTTACTTATTAAATACTAAAAAATTATAATAAATTATCTAAATTAACATAGTATTTAAATACAATTTTTCTCATATTTTTACAGTAATTAAAATATATATAAAAATTCAAAACCAGAAAGTAACAATTTCTGAAAAATAAATAATTATAAATTAAGGAATGACTCATAAACAAAATCTACAGATGTTGTCGGATGATAAAATAAATATCACCAACGTGTCCAGAACGGTCAAATTAGCTAGGATAGCCTACCCATAAGTCCAATTTAGACACATAGGCAAAACGGTAATTTTGGGTCAAAATGATGTCCGTCGTTGGACACACTTTGCACCGAAAAGCGTGTCAGGATAGAAGTCTACAAAACCTAGCAAATTATATGTCCACGAATCCAGAATGATGATACGAACCCAACGGTATGTCCGAAATGGAATTCTGATGTGTCGATCTCAAAATGATACGTTGACGCGGACACTTGGAATCCAGTTTGCACGAAAATGCGTGCCGGAGCAAATATCTTCAAAACTCAGCAAATTACATGTCAACGAGTCCAAAATGACGATACGAACTCAACAGTATATCCGAAATTGGATTCCGATGAGCCGATCTCAAAGTGACCCGTTGACTCGAAAAGTGGGACCCATTTTGTACCGAAATGCGTGCCAGGGCCCACGTTCTCCAAATCAAGCAAATTTTATATGAAAATATGCCAGAACGACGCCACGAGTCTACTGGTGGTGTCAGAAATTGAATCCGGAGTCCCAGGTTCAAAAATGAAATTTAACAAGTGCAAATTAAAAAATTCGGACGGCCAACTTTGGTGTCGAATTTGACCAACCGAACGTGCTTATAATGAAACGAAATCTAAAGGAGACAGGAAGATGGTTATACCAGCTGCGCACAGGAACTGCTAGTGCGCCAACCAGAGCTGCGACGGCGAAGTTACGAGCTGACGAAGTCGGCTCCATGAAATTGTCCAAAAACAGTTCAATTTAAAACGTCAACTTGGTGGCCAGTTTTGAGGTATCAAACAACAAAATTAACGGACAAAAATTGAGGGGAGTGAAGATAGATATACCGAGATTGCGACGGAGCAAAGAGTTCACCGATCCAACGGTTGGATCGTCCAGAAAATTCGCACAAACTTGCAGCGACGGGACACAAATTCTGAAGTTTGAAATCGCGCGTCATGGCGGGATTTCGACGTAAATGCACGAATAGTGTGTTTCACACGTCGGGGAAGATGGTGGTGGCCAGGGGGTGATCGCCGGGGGGTCGTACGCCGGTGGGGGGGTCGCCGGTGGCCTGTGGCTGGCCGCGGTGGCGTGCGCCATGCGCCTACACGCGCGCGGGAGGGTGACGCGGCAGCCACTGCTGCTCGCTGCTGCTGCTGCGAAAGCTGTGCGGCTGCTGCACGGGGTGGTGCTCACCGAACACGGCGGCCGGAGGTGGTGGCCGTGCGGCGGGGAGTGGAGATGGTGAAGGGTGATGGTAATGGTGGTGTGGGTGGTGCTCTTCACAGTGAAGAGGAAGAAGAGAAGAAGAAGAAGTGGAGAGGAAGGAGAGAAGTAGGGGAGGTTGTTGCGTACAGAAGGGGTGTACGTAATGGGAGAGGGATGTCGGCTGGGTGAAGGCTGGAGGAGAGAGAGAGGTGAGGGGGTTGTTTGTGTTGAATGAGAGGGCGAGAGAGGGTGTAATATTAAAGAGAGAGAGAGAGAGAGAGAGAGAGAGAGAGAGATATTATGAGAGGGAAGAGGAGAGAGAGAATAAGGTCGGCCAGCAAGAGGGGGGGGGGTTGTTTGGCTGTGAGGGAAAGGGGGTTGTGTGTGTTTGAATAATATGAGAGAGAGAGATATTTATATATATATATATATATATATATATATATATATTATATATATATATATATATATATATATATATATTTATATATATATATATATATATATATATATACTATATATATATATATATATATATATATATATATATATATATATATATATGTGTGTGTGTGTGTGTGTGTGTGTGTGTGTGTGTGTGTGTATATATATATTTATATATGGGATATTTGTATAGTAGAGAGAAAAAAAAATATATATATATATTTATATATGGGATATTTGTATAGTAGAGAGAGGAGATATTTTCAAAATAGGAAAAAAGAAGAAATATTATGTGGGGTATTTGGGCAGTCAGGAGAGAACAATATGGAGCTTGGGTGCGGGTTCGGTCGAGCCGGGTCGGGCCAAAATCGAACCGGGTGCAATAATTAAATTAAAAATAGGGATTTATAATCACGGGAAAATAAATAATATACGGGGACTCCAATAAATGGGACACAAGTTTCATGTGGGTAATAGGCTTCATGTGGGCCATGTCCATACTTTGGGTCGGCTAGGTTGGGTCGATGTCGGATCCCGAAATTAAATTAGAAAATAAATCAGGTTTCACGGTAGAAAATAAATCGGCCTAAATTGACCCAAAAGTTGTGCGAAGAAAATGAAGCACAAAATGGAGTGTCTGAGTGGGACACGAAGGTCATGGGTGAAGAGCGTCTCGAGTAGATCATTTATGAGAAGTTGGTTCTGAGAAAACGATTGGTCTGGTGCTCCTAAATTAAAAGTCACGGTGACACGGTGACGTGCAAACGAAGATAAAAAATAAAGTGGGAATAATTATTCAATGATTAATTGGTCTAAGTTGACCCGAAGTTGCACGATACAAAAAGAGCACAAGGGAACAAGTTCAAGTGGGACACGATATATCAAAACGAAGATAGTCTTGTCTACTTCAAAACCCATGAAGAGAGTTTATAGAGATTGGTATCCCTGACGCTCCAGAAATCAAAGTCATGGAAAGGTACATTAATGATCTAAACAATTAAATAATAAAACATTTATCGAAAATAATTCATTCAGAAAAATAAAAATAAACCCTAAAATTCAGGGGGCTTACAGTGTGTGTGTGTAAGCTATATAAGCCTTAAAAAAAAGGGAAAACCCAACCAATGAACAGTGCCTCTGTGGCACTGTTGCTCTTCCCCAACAGAACCCGAGCCCGAAGCTTCAACGAAGCTTTTTTTTAAAAAAAATTTAAGATTCGATCAAATCTCGACCGAATCTCTTCGATTTTCCTACTCAATCCGAATAAGATTCTCTTTCGATTTAAATCACAATCTTAATCTAAAAACAGAATTAATTTCATCAAGAATCAAATTAATTTTTTTTCATATATATATATATATATATATATATATATTTATATATATATATATATATATATATATATATATATATATATATGTTTCTTTTTCCGAAAGACCAAAACCTTTCAATCGACTTCACTCGATCGGCCGCGACCCCACGTCTCGAGCAACTGCTGCGAACCTCTCGACCACCGTGTGTCACCTCGCCACAGGCCGGACCATCGTCGGCCGATGCTGCAGCGCGCGCACCAGAAGCAGTTGCAGTAACAGCAGGACAGCAGCAACCTGGAGCTGACTTCGCATCGAAAATTCTCGACCTCTACAGGATCGTTTTCCGATCCGATTTCCCTGGTACGTTCCCAACCTGACCATGTTCCATTACCTTCGGATAGTTTTGATCAAACGCTTTAATCTAGTGACATAAATCGAGTTAAAAATCCTGAGAAAACTTGATTTCAGGAACTTAAAACAGAACAAAACAAGTCCCAAACCCTCAACTTTGAGGATCTGTTTCCGTCAACCCATTGACCAGTTTGTCAATCCAATTGAACAAACTCGAAGACAGACTATATGGCTACAAAACACTATTTTTAGTTTTTATTTTGGTTTATTAAATCCTGTTTTAAACCACATCCAAAACTCGAGAAAAAAATAGTTTTAAAAACTTAAAAAATCTTCGATACGAGGTCCGTCCCGACAAACCGGACGACCCCGTCACAAACCGAAGGCATCAAAAGGTGTGTATCGATTTTATGGACGTGTGGGCTTTGACGAAATTTGAATTGGTCGTGTGTGCGCAACGAATTTGACCCGTATCCGTCGAAGAACGCCGTATCAGCCATTTTCCAAAATTTCCAATTATTTTGTGCACACTCGTCAAATCGCGACGAAACTTACGCCATTGGACTTGAAATATTTTTCTGGTCCTGTGAGCCAATTTGGTTCGATTCTGAGACCGTTGATCGGATCGCCGTTTTGCGGGCCCCACGATCCAATTCAACATGCGATTTTGTGCACGACTTATTGGAATCCAAAATTGGACATACCGTTGGGTTAGTTTCCTCAAACCGGATCCGTAGACATGTAGTTCGACGACTTTAGAGACCGTAGGTTCTGACATGCATTTTGTTGTAAAGTAGGTCCAACGGCGGACATCGTTTTGACCCAAAATTACGATTTTACCCCTGTTCCGGAATTAGACTTTCGGACATGCGTTTTCTAGATATATCTTTTACACCGGGAACGTTTTTGATGTTTATTTCAGCATCCGGAGCTGTCTGTGGTTTGTGAGTTTTTATGCTGATGCTTGTGACTGTTGGATTGCCCTCCTCGCACCGCAGGCAAGTATACCTTGCTATGATTTCTGATTATGCATATTTATTTCAGTACATTTACTTATTTATTTTCTATTCATTTGTTTAAACTGTGCGTCTAAGTCACAGTTGGGTGCAAGCGACTATATTAGTCGTTCTTTTCGTTTCTTTTCTTTATTTCATGCATATCGACTTAGAGTTAAGAGACGACCTCATCTGTATGAAGCATCTCTATGCTTCATTAGCCCTGACACTTATGTATCACGAGTCACGAGTCTTATATAGTTCTCGGACGTATGTATCGACTGGCCATCGATGCTATATGTCGTGCGATAGGCAATAACTGCTAATAGTTGTGGATGTCTAGAAGACTTAACAGTTATTAGGAATGTCGTGATGTGGATACAGCACATGTAGTGCATGGGATGGGAGGAGACAACTATTAGGCGTAGGGGCTTTCACTCGCTTACTTTCCTCTAGATGCCCTTAGTGACTCAGTCGAGTGCTAATGGGCCGTGCATTTATTTTTCTCTAGCTGCCGCTAGTGACTCACCCGAGAGCTAGTATGTCATGTATTTATTTACTTTTTTCTAGATGCCACTAGTGTCTCGATTGAAATGCTAACGCGCCGTACCTCTATCTTCGAAAAGCCCCTGTGTGGAACGTTGTCTTCAAAGTGCATTTTTACATAGATGGTTAGGTAGCCCAGTTGTTGTTTATATTTCAGTTATTATAGCATTTTTTTTGTATCTTGTTACGTCCCTCTGAGGACCTGATGATTTCTCCATGTATGGATGACGAGCAGTATCCTGAGGAGTACGGTTTTGGACTTGACTCTTCCTTCGCAGCCGAGTAGGGCTCACTCGCGGAGCTTATTTGATTTTTTTATAGTTGATGGACTATGTAGTTGCTACTCTTTCTTCTGTTTATTTCAGTTGATTTCTTTCATTAGATCGGTAGTGGATTTTGTCTCCACCCGATGGATATTCCATTTCATATTATATTCAGTTGAGATATTTGATTAGTCATTCCTTTTATTTGTCATTGTGGATGAGATATAGATACTGCCTGTGACCATGTTATATTGTTATGAGCTGGAGCTCTTTATTACAGCTTATGTGTGTATACATAGATTCCATATATTGGAGTAGTCTGTATATACATACAGCTGGCATGTACGTATTCTTAGTCCTACGTATATTGGGACTGGGGCGTTACATATTTTGTGGTGGCCCATGTAGGTCGAGATAAATTGTTTGGTTACTTTACCATACCAAGCAAGCCTGCATATAGGAATAGAGTTTAGGAATCTCATCCATATGCCTAATCACCTTCCTTGTTTCAAAATTTCGGATTCTCGTTTGACTGCTTGTCTTGCATCTAGCTTGATCTTGTCCTAACGTAATCTCTATTTTCGTGCCAATAGGATGAATCTTCATAGTGGTCGCTCTACTTCTCTCGCCATTACTGATAGGAACACCATTGCTCAAGAAGGACCAGTGGGTCAGCCACCCATGTCCCCTACCACTCCAGCACCATCCGGACTGCAGCCTGTGATGACACCACCCACTACTCAACAGCAAGCCCCGGCACCCCAAGTGGGACAGACAGGCCCCAAAAAACCCCGTATCTCAAGAAGAGTACCTGCCATCCCTGCCACCCTATCCACCTCAGTTTCTACCACAGATTCCACTCCCATATCCACCCCAATATCCACCTCCATATCCAACATCATATCCACCACAGCAGCCTCCATAGTATCCACCATCATATCCACCCCAGTATCTTCCACAGTATCTGCCTCAATATCATCCACACTACCCCCATCCATATCCTTCATATCCCCCACAGTACGGACCATAGTTTGTGCCCCAGATGCCATACATGCTTCCGCAGTAGCCCATGCCTCAGGCTGGGGGGACTTCTACGGACCAGATCCTTCCGAGTTTAGTACAGGCCTAGATGCAGCAGAGCAAGGCTATTATGAGGAGTTTGGAGACAGCACTGACCCGAGCGCCCCAAGCCTCTGTAGGCACTATCGAAGGGTTTCGTAACATGAATCTTCCACCCTTCAAAGGCACTGAAGAGGAATTACCAATTGGCTGGTGAAGACAGAAAATCTTTTAAAGGCTTCAGAGTTATCTGCAAACCTATGGATGACGGCAGTAAAGTTACAGTTGGAAGGGAATGCTTATGATTGGTGGGCTGCAGAGGAGAGACGACTAGGACTTGATCAAACATGGAAGGAGATCAAAGAGCTATTCAATAAGAAGTATTTCTCTGACACCACCAAGGACGTACTGTATGACCAGTTCCTACACTTAGAGCAAGGAAGCATGACAGTTGATGAATACGACGTCGAGTTCAGTCGGTTGAGTCGTTTTGCTCCCGGATTAGTTTCGACAGAGTTGGAGAAGGCCAAGAGGTTCCATAGAGGCTTTAGCATAGAGCTACAGAGATACACTAGTTCTGAGTTGCGAGTTTCACAAGCAGCCGTCTTGGCAGAGGCTAGGACTCATGAGGCAATAAGCAAAAAGACACAAAGTCGACGATCAACAACCACAGTTGGACCAGCTAAAGATGCTCAAGCAGGACCAGTAAAGCGACCCCTAGCACACCAACAACCTCAACCACAGAGGGCATGACCATATCAGGTGCAAGAGAAGGTCATATGCCACTACTGTGGCAAGATGGGTCATATTCAGAGAGATTATTGACGACGTCTAGGGCATTGCTTATCTTGTGGTTCTAGTCAACATCATGCCAAAGATTGTCCACAACTGAGAACCACTGCAACGTAATAGATGCCATGGCCAGCAACAATTGAATATCCAAGGGGCAACCAAAACATGGGGTAGGCATTCAACATGATAGCGACAGGGCCACCAAACTAAGGAGCCATAGATGCAGGTATGGCATTTTAGTTAAATTCACCATTGTATCACTATGATCACAAAATGACTTAGAAACTTTATGATATAGGCCTTGATAGATATAGAAACATGAGGGTATCCTATATAGTTAGAAATCACACCACTAACCCTTGTAAGCACCATAGATCGTTCCACTTCCTCGGTTCGCATGTCATCATAGTGCCCTGCTAAAATACGGAAGTACGAGGACGACATACACAACCGTATATCTCTTTTGCACAAAAATAATGACACGATCTTCGTGCTCTATTCCTTCTCCGTCTTGCTCTTCGTTTCCATCGATCGTGCGTTATTTCTAATTTCGAGGAAGAAATTCTTATAAGTTGGGTAGGATGTAAACCTCAAAATTTTTGAGAAATTTTTAATATTTTTTTGATTTGTTTAAATAAAAATGTTTTGGATATTTTTATATTTTAAATAATATATTTTTAAATGTAGTTTTAGTCATGGATTACTTTTGATCTGTAGGTTGACTCGAAAATATGGCCCGTCTAGTGTAGTCATGTGTCATGATTAGCCTGTTAGTTATATAACTTGCTAATTAATTTATTTTGATTTTTAATTTTTTTTAAATTATTAAATCAAATATTGGTTATTTATTCCATGTTTTAATTATTTAGTTATTTATTTATTAATTTTTAAGATTTGAATTAATTATTATCTGTAATAATAATAGTTGTAATATAGACACTCATCCAATTACCCATATTATTTGTTGATTGTTTTATGATTATAATTATTTGCATTATCATCAATATTATTATTATTACTACTAATTTTATTATTAGTATTATTAATAATAACATTATTTATTTAATTCTAAATTTTAGAAAATGATTCTTAAAATATATGTATATATATTTTTTGCTAGGAAAAAAAATATGTTACAACAAAGTCAAGAAAATTTAGATAATTTTTTAAATATTTTTAGAAGATATTTTTTTGTATGCATTTGGATGTGTACTTAAATACATACATACATACATACATATATATATATATATATATATATATATATATATATATATATATAAGACTTAAAAAAAAGGAGAAAACCCAACAAATGAACAGTGCCTCTGTGGCACTGTTGCTCTTCCCCAACAGAACCCGAGTCCGAGCCCAAAGCTTCAACGAAGCTTTTTTAAAAAAAACATTTTGAGATTCGATCAAATCTCGACCAAATCTCTTCGAAATTTTTCCTATTCAATCCGAATAAGATTCTCTTCCGATTTAAATCACAATCTTAATCTGAAAACAGATTTAATTTGATCAATAATCAAATTAAATTTGTTTCATATATATATATATATATATATATATATATATATATATATATATATATATATATATATATATATATATATGTTTCTTTTTTCGAAAGATCAAAACCTTTCAATCGACTTCACTCGATCGGCCGCGACCCTACGTCTCGAGCAACTGCTACGAACCTCTCGACCACCGTGCGCCACCTCGCCACAGGCCGAACCACCGTCAACCGACGCTACAGCGCGCGCACCAGAAGCAGTTGCAGTAACAACAGGACAACAGCAACCCGGAGCCGACTTCGCGTCGAAAATTCTCGACCTCCGTAGGATCGTTTTCCGATGCGATTTCCCTGGTACGTTCCCAACCTGACCATCTTCCATTACCTTTGGATAGTTTTGATCAAACGCTTTAATCTAGTGACATAAATCGAGTTAAAAATTCTGAGAAAACTTGATTTCAGGAACTTAAAACAGAACAAAATAAGTCCCAAACCCTCAACTTTGAGGATCCATTCCCGTCAACCCATTGACCAGTTTGTCAATCCAATTGAACAACCTCGAAGACAGACTATACGGCTACAAAATACTATTTTTAGTTTTTATTTTGGTTCATTAAATCCTGTTTTAAACCACATCCAAAACTCAAAAAAAAAACAGTTTTAAAAACTAAAAAAATCTTCGATACGAGGTCCGTCCCAACAAATCGGACGACCCCATCGCAAACCAAAGGCATTGAAAGGTGCATATCGATTTTGTGGACGTGTGGACTTTGACGGAATTCGAATTGGTTGCGTGTGCGCGACGAATTTGACCCGTATCCGTCGAAGAACGCCGTATTGGCCATTTTCTAAATTCTCCAATTATTTTGTGCACACTCGTCAAATCGTGACAAAACTTGCGCCATTGGACTCAAAATATTGTTTTGGTCCTGTGAGCCAAGTTTGGTTCGATTCTGAGACCGTTGACCGTATCGCCGTTTTGCGGGCCCCACGATCCAATTCAACAGGCAATTTTGTGCACGGCTCATCGAAATCCAAAATTGGATATACCGTTGGGTTCGTCTCCTCAAACCGAATCTGTAGACATATAGTTTGACGACTTTAGAGACCGTAGATTCTGGCACGCGTTTCGGTGCAAAGCGGATCCAACGGCAGACATCGTTTTGACCCAAAATTATGATTTTATCCCTGTTTCAAAACTGGGCTTTCGAACAGACGTTTTCTATATATATCTTTTACATCGGGAATGTTTTTGATGTTTATTTCAGCATCCAGAGCTGTCTGTGGTTTATGAGTTTTTGTGCTGACGCTTGTGACTGTTGGATTGCCCTCCTCGCACCGCAGGCAAGTATACCTTGCTATGATTTCTGATTATGCATATTTATTTCAGTATGTTTACTTATTTATTTTCTATTCATTTATTTAAACTGCGCATCTAAGTCACACTTGGGTGCAAGCGACTATATTAGTCGTTCTTTTCGTTTCTTTTCTTTATTTCATGCATATCGACTTAGAGTTAAGAGACGACCTCATGTGTATGAAGCATCTCTATGCTTCATTGGCCTTGATACTTGTGTATCACGAGTCACGAGTCTCATATAGATCTCGGATGTATGTATCGACTGGCCATCGATGCGTACATGCCGTGCGATAGACAATAACAGCTAATAGTTATAGATGTCTAGAAGACTTAGCAGTTATTAGGAATGTCGTGATGTGGATACAGCACGTGTAGTGCATGGGATGGGAGGAGACAGCTATTAGGCGTAAGGGATTTCACTCGGTTACTTTCCTCTAGATGTCCTTAGTGACTCAGTCGAGTGCTAATGGGCCGTGCATTTATTTTTCTCTAGCTGCCGTTAGTGACTCACCCGAGAGCTAGTGTACCGTGCACTTATTTACTTTTCTCTAGATGCCACTAGTGTCTCGGTTGAAACGCTAACGTTTCGTGCCTCTATCTTCGGAAGGCCCCTGTGTGGAACGTTGTCTTCAAAGTACATTTTCACATAGATGGTTAGGCAGCCCAGTTGTTGTTTATATTTTAGTTATTGTAGCATGTTTTTCTGTATCTTGTTACGTCCCTCTGAGGACCTGGTGATCACTCCAGGTATGGACGACAAGCAGTATCCTGAGGAGTACGGTTCTGGAATTGACTCTTCCTTCGCAGCCGAGTAGGGCTCACCCGTGGAGCTTATTTGATTTTTTTTTCTAGTTGATGGACTATGTAGTTTCTACTCTTTCTTCTGTTTATTTCAGTTGATTTCTTTCATTAGATCGGTAGTGGATTTTGTCTCCACCCGATGGATATTCTATTTTACATTATATTCAGTTGAGACATTTGATTAGTCATTCCTTTTATTTGTCATTGTGGATGAGATATAGATACTGCCTGTGACCATGCTATATTGTTATGAGCTGGAGCTCTTTATTACAGCATATGTGTGTATACGTAGATTCCATATATTGGAGTAGTCTGTGTATACATACAGCTGGCATGTACATTTTCCTAGTCCTACGTATATTGGGACTGGGGCGTTACAGCAGCGAAAGAAAACATCCAATGAAAACTATTGGACTCATTTTAATAGAAGCCGATCCATCAGTTGGAAAGGTTCATTACATTTCGTCCGTGATCAATCGATACCGGCAATGGTTTCTCCAATACTCAGTTCAAGACTGAGTCAGCAAGCCGTGGGCATTACATAGTGGGCTGCGAGAAGCGAGACACTACATAATATCCCACCGAGAAAAAAGTTTTGTCCTCAAAACTTAAGAAACAATCTCACCTCCACTTGTATTGCACTCTGGATCATGTAGGGTGGACAGGTTAAAAACACGAGCATTAGTCCGCAGCTGCTGGTTGTGCGGATTGTCTCTGATTGGCGGTGGGTCCTTCAGCGGCCCATGCTCTTTCGTATCGTTGTGGTTCGGCGGCCGAACTCTCTTATTCTGGCAGTTCATAGCGCGGTGGCCCTTTTGACCGCAGTTGAAGTAATCTCAGTTAGTAGAAAGGCAAACTTCCTTTGTGTGTCCATGCCTACCGCAAAAAGTGCACACGGGCTTATTATTTTGTTCTCCGCCAGTTTTTTTTTCCCGTCGGACTTTTTCTTCCCATCGTGATATCTCTTGGCGGGCAGATTGCGCCCGTTCAAAATTTTAGCTGACGCCTTCTTCAGGCAAAACTGTTCTGCCTGCAGCGCCGCCTCAAAGGCCTAAGAATACGACTCACATTCTCGGTTCAGCACACTCAACTGAATGTCGTCATTCAGACCTTCAACGAACCGATCTATGCGAGTATGCTTCATGGGTAACATTACAACAGCAAAATTTGCCAGCTTGGCAAATTCAGATTCACGGTCCTCCACGGACATATCTCCTTGTTTAAGTGATATAAAGTCATTCTCCATCTTTTTACTCATGGCTGGAGGTAGATATTGATCCAGAAATGCCTTCTTGAATGAGGTCCATGAAATCTTCCCGTTCCTAGCCGTTACGAGCAGTGTCGGCTTTTTTGCCTTCCACAAGACTTTTGCCCGCAGCCGTAGTAGCAGAGCGGCACACATTACCTTCTTGCTACTCGAAACTCCTACGAATGTGAACAGACTTTCCATTTTATCGATCCAGTCCACCACCTTATCTGGTGATGTCCTGCCCTCAAATTCTGGAGGTTTCACATCCAAGAAGTCCTTTGCCTTAAAGGAAGAGTGCCTTTGTGCCGGCTGGGGTTCGTCACCATCCACGGGCTCAATCTTGGGTGTGTCCGTCGGTTTGGTCGCTGCGGTAGTATCTCGATTTCCCGCTAGCGAAGTTACAAGTTGGGTCAAGACATCCAACTGCTTTTGTTGTGCCTCCAGTCGGGCCTGTTGTATCTGGCCATGCTACTTATTATCTTGCCTCTGTAGTTCCATCATTGTCATGATCCACTCTATCGGATCAGTCGAGCCAGATGGTCGAGGAGGGGCATTTCTCTACAAAAGAGTATAACTTCTGTCAATCTCATAAAATATTATGGACTTATTATATGGAGCACTGGTTTTTATAACTCAAAATCGGGACCCTTTTGAAAGCCATCAAAATACTTTATATACTTTTTCGAAAACGATATTTGCAAGAGGCCAAGGACGTAAAACTGTGCTCTGATACCACTTTGTCATGTCCCGATCCCGCTAGAGTCGTCCGCCTTGCTTGGATTCCTGCGGGATCGTTCGTCCTTGCTAAGGCATGATGCCGTGCAAGCCTAAGTTACGCTTGCACAAGGCCAAGTACTTGCACAAAACAACTAGTCAAGCAAAACACACGCACGCACCCATTTATTGCAGAAAACCAAATATTGGACACAGAGATTTGAAATGGAAATACTTCTTTTATTGATAAACTTGATAGGAATACAAGTATAAAGCTTTGCAAACTCAGATTGCCTTATCTTGGCTACATGATTATCTTTTAAACTCTCTTTTGAAAATAGTCGCAATGCCCATACATCATATCCCTTTATTACGTGTTGGAAATGTAAAGACACCTTCAAAGGAAAAGAACCTTGCAACTTGACTGGAAATGAAAAGAAGCTTGAGGCAAATCCACAAGCTCTACTGGACTAGAGGAGCTTCAGTGCCTCACTTGAAATCCTCCTGTCTCCTTTGCTTTCTGAAAAGGATGCCCACAACATGGGTTAGCACACATCATGTACTGGCGAACGGCTCTTCGCTGAAACTCACAAATATCTGCACTAATTTAACATGTGAAGCTACATATTTACTAGTGCTCTTTCTACTTGTCTAGGTTCTTTTTAACAATTCATAAGAAACATGACAGCAGAAATATTTTATAACCAACTTACCCACCGTCGATAGTCATCCCTGCACAAAACGGGTTAGCACAATTTGCATATGTATATAAGAAACATTCTTATTTACCGTCCCTGCATGTTAGGCTTGCAAAATCTCTGTCTATATGCATGAACCTAGCTACTATGGTCCATTGGTATTTCCATTACTAGCAATTGGAACGTTCTAGCCCAACTACTAATAGACTGACACCCTCTCTTACTGCGGGGACTTCTAGCCCCAGGTGTCATGTTCTCTCCTAGGCCGATTAATTCCAGGTGTCCCAAAATTGATCGAGAGATTACCTCCTTGTGCATAAGTTGTCTAGACCAATGCGAATGCAGCTATCAAATAATACTACTATGCATGTGTCTAGCAACATGTAAATATTTTTATTTCTTCTTCTTCTTACACGGTCAAGCCGTGATTTCCATACCGAGCTATCTTTTTTAGGAAATTCATAAGTGCATACAGTTTATATTAAAATAGGCAAGCGACAGTTCCGAATTACATTTGATTCATTCATTTATCTTCTCTTATCTTTTGTTAATATGGTATCGTTGATCACTGGGACGCAACAAAAGAGTGAACTAGAGATCATTTTCTTAGGGCGTACAAATAAATGCAAGCCCGGTTAAAGCAACTCACCAAGATGAATCTTAGTAGAGAGAATGAGGGACTTCACGCGCCGTTCACGACAGCTCACACGTCCTACATTGGCACCAACAGTTGATTAGCATACTTCGATCTCTTTCTCTTAAGATTCGGAATGAATTCGAAATGCGAAGAAAGCGAACATTGTTGACACAAAATCACAGTCAACCAAATATTAATATAATTGATGACATGATACTTGTAATATTTCAATATGACACATGAAGACTGAACTCAGTACAAGACGGACGACAGCTCGCACCTGCTATATTAAATATTTCAAGTCTATATTTTATACTTTTATTGAGTCTAGACATATGTAAACTGAGTCGTACTGAGCAATTTGAGACTTAACCTATACCTCAAAACAATAGCCCCACCAAAATCCAAATGGCTCATTTACCCATTGGACCAATTCTGTGCTCTGGAGACAGAGTTTGGGCCGAACTCTGCCTCCTAAAATCTAGGACCCTAATTTTTAGGGTTGGCTGGATGCAAGTTGTCCAACGGCCAAATTTTTGAATATTTGACCCAGAATTCTGGCCGAATTCTGCCTACCTGGTATCCTATAAATAGGCCTTGAATTCTTTCATTTTCAATCATCCAATCTTCTCTTCTCTTCTCTCTAAAGCCTTATACAAGCCATACCCTTCTCATCTACTAGCCACAAGCTCCCTAAGCCTCAAAGTGCTCAGTACTTTTTAGTTAGGAGTTTGTGTAAGAGTTCAAAAAGTCGCTTGGACAATTCCAAGCATCGCCACTGCGATCTCTGTAAGAAGTTGACGTGCACTTCTGAAGAAAAGGCACGGGGTGTAACTACTATTTCACAAATAGTGGATTTAATCCTGAGCTAGAGTTCTCAGGCCTGGACTAGTCCTCCACGAGGGAAACCAGGTTAAAATCGGCTGTGTTTGCGTATGCTTTCTCGCTCTTTACTATTTTCGCATTTACTCTGATTATTTACTGTTGGTGAAAGAGTTTAATTTTTTAATTGGACATTTTTGTCATAAACTCTATTCACCCCCCTCTAGAGTTGCCTATTTGTTCTTCAATTGGTATCAGAGCTCTGTTCTCTCAACAAGGACTAACATCCTAGAGCTGATCCATGGCAACCACACAATCCATGATTTCCAATCACGGTGAAGGGAAGTCCACTCATAGGCCTCCCCTATTTGATGGGATAAATTACACCTATTGGAAAATAAGGATGAGCTTTTATCTCAAGTCGCTAGACTTCGACCTGTGGACCATTGTTACCGATGGTTACAAAAAGCCCGCCAGGATAGTTGTCAATGGTGATCTCGTTGAGAAACCACATGACAAATATTCTGACGAGGAAAAGAAACATACGAGTCTAGATGCGAAAGCTATTAATTCTTTATTCTGTACTATAGACAGGAATGAGTTTAACATGGTCTCAACATGCACCACCTCTCACGAAGTATGGAGACTTCTAGAAGTGCCGCATGAAGGAACCACTCAAGTCAAGGAGTCAAAAATAAGTCGTCTCACTCAAGAATATGAGGCATTCAAGATGAAGCCAAATAAGATGATCACACAAATGTTCACAAGATTTCTCGACATCATCAACCCCCTGTCTTCTCTCGGCAAGCAATATACAAATCACGAGAAGATCCGCAAGCTACTTAGAGGACTACCA
Organism: Iris pallida; assembly: GCA_029216955.1. Lineage (NCBI taxonomy): Eukaryota > Viridiplantae > Streptophyta > Magnoliopsida > Asparagales > Iridaceae > Iris > Iris pallida. The sequence continues at coordinate 4,729,785 of JANAVB010007200.1, read as the reverse complement.
AAGATTTGGAACCCTAAGGTGACAGCCATCATAGAAGGAAATGATCTCACGACTATGTCCATGGAGACTTTGATGGGAAAGCTGATGACTCATAAGCTTGACCTCAAAGACTTCGAAGAGCCTGCTCCTAAGACAAAGGAGATTGCACTTAAAGCTCACCGACGAAGGGCTGATCCTAAAGAGACGGATGACGACAACTCGGAAGGTGATGATCAAGCTCTCCTTGTCCGCAACTTCAAGAAATTCCTTCGCTTCAATCGAAGAAAGAAGGAACCGCAAGAAGATGACGAAGAAGAGCCAACATGCTACGGTTGCAAGAAGACTGGACACGTCCGAAAAGACTGTACATTCGCAAAGAAGAGCAACCGATATGAGAAAACATACAAGAAGGCCTCCTCAAGAAAATATGCCAACACAAGCATTTGGCATGAAAGCGAAGCTAGTAATTCCGAGGAAGAAAAGGACTCTCCTCAAGACACCGCCAATGTTTGCCTAATGGCTACATCCGACAAGGTAACTAGCGAAACTCTCGATGATTTCACTTTTGACGAACTTGGCGATGCATTCAATAATTTACTCAATGACCATAAGAAATTTATTAGTAAATATAAACACGCCAAGGAGAAGATCAAAAGTTATGAAGTCGAGATTCAAAGACTCTCCTCATTGCTTGATAATAATAGAGACACTTCACCCACGGAAGTCACAAATGAGGTATCTAAGCTTAAATTAAGCCTACATGATGCCGAAGCACGTATTGAAAAGCAAACACAAGAGATCACAGCACTCAACACTGAGATTGCTGAAGAAAAGAATAGACACAAGATCTCTATCACTAAGATTTATGGTTTGAATACTAAGATTAATGAACTGCATGTTGTCTCTAAGAAATTAGAGACTAGATTGGGAAAACAGGTTGCTCAACCTCAAACCCAATCACATGAGACACACACAAAGCATGACACTACTCATACTAGTCAACCACGTCATCCACCTACAGCACGTAATCATGCTTACATGTACACCCACTTTCATAAAGCACACAAACCACATGCACGTAGAAATAATTCTCATATGACACATAATCACAATGCTACACATAGATACAATCATCACTATATTGCACATAAACAAAATCACCATCATACTGCTTATGGATATAAACATCATCCTGCAGCCACATACAGTCATCATTATGCAGCTCCACACCACCACTCTTCCCATGCTACATATAGACATCATTATCATGACACTCCACACCACTCTACATATAGACATCATCACCATGCTACTCCACACCACTCTACATATAGACATCATCAACATGCTTCTAACATAAATAGGAATGCTATTTGTACTTATTGTGGATTATATGGACACATCTCACCATAATGTAGAGTTAGAAGATTAGTAGATAGAAACATATATGCATGATTGTCGAAAACTAACTTTTCAGGACCCTCAAGAACTTGGGTACCAAAGGTCACATCTACTCTTGATATAGGTGGACCTTCCCTCCTCAACTAAGAGTAAGTGGATTCTTGATAGTGGATGCTCGCGACATATGACAGGAGACGCAAATCTTTTCGCATCACTATCGATGAAGAGAGAAGGATATGTATCCTTCGGTAATAACCTAAAAGGGTATATTATAGGTAATGGTACTATTGGTCATCCTCCTTCTCCTGTAATAAAGAATGTCTGCCTAGTGATCGAGTTAAAGCATAACTTGCTCAGCATAAGTCATCTTGCTGATCATGGATATGATATTAACTTTGGACAATCTAAAAGCTATATTTATGATAGGTCAACAGGAGACATCATTTTTGAAGGGATAAGAGAGGATAACATTTATATTTTCTATCTATCTAGAGATACTAACAGTGCAGGAAGATGTCTCTATGCTCACAAGGATGAAAGATTACTATGGCACCAGCGTCTTGGTCATGCCAATATGGATACTATATCCAGGCTATCGACTAAGAAGCTAGTTAGAGGCTTGCCCGACATCACGTTCAAAAAGGACACGGTATGTACCGAATGTAGTTAAATAAGGCAACCAAGTCCTCATTTCATTCCATAAACTCTGTAAGTACTACTAGACCCTTGTAATTACTTCATATGAATTTATTTGGTCCTAGTAGAATAGCCAGTCTTGGTGGAAAACTTTACGCTTTTGTTATAGTAGATGACTTTTCGAGATTTACTTGGGTTTTCTTTCTTACAAACAAAGTGATACCATTTCTGTTTTCAAAATATTTGCTAAAAAGGTTTAAAACGAAAAAGGCTACATGATTACTCGAATCCGAAGTGATCATGGAGGCGAATTCGAAAATACTGATTTTGAAAAGTTTTGTGATTTAAATGGTTTTAATCATAAATTTTCTTGTCCAAGAACTCCTCAACAAAATGGTGTTGTGGAACGGAAGAATAGGACTCTTGGCGATATGGCTAGAGTCATGCTGAATAAATTTTTACTTCCGAAATATTTTTGGGCTGAAGCTGTCAGTATAGCGTGCCATATTTTAAATAGGGTGCTCATTCGTCCTATTACGAAGAAAATACTCTATGAGCTTTGGTTTGGAAGAACTCCAAACGTTTCATATTTTCGAGTTTTTTTGTTGTCGATGTTTTATCCTTAACACCAAAGACAACTTAGGCAAATTTGATGCCAAAGCTGACGATGGTATATTTTTTGGCTATGCGGCCAAGAGCAAGGGATATAGAGTATTCAACAAATGCTCATTAATTATGGAAGAGTCTACAATATGACTTTTGATGAAGATAACAGTGCAGTAACTACTCTTGATAATGATGTTGGGCCATCAACTTCTACTCCAATGAATACCACCACTGAGACCAATTCTCTGGAGGGCTTGCCAAAGAAATTCTCTTTCAAGCCGTCACATCCAGAAAACTTGGTTATAGGTGAGGTTTCACGCGGAGTAAGTACTAGATCATCATTAAGAGACTCCATTGCTAGTACTGCCTTCATTTCACAAATTGAGCAGAAAAACATTGTAGAAGCATTTAATGATAAATTTTGGATTTCTGCCATGCAAGAAGAACTCAACCAATTCGAAAGGAGCCAAGTTTGGGAACTTGTTCCTAGGCCGGTAAATCACTCGATTATTGGTACTAAAAGGGTTTTTCGAAACAAAGTAAATGAAGATGGCTCAGTTACACGCAACAAAGCTCGTCTAGTAGCTCAAGGATACAACCAAGAGGAAGGTATCGACTACGATGAGACATATGCTCCTGTTGCAAGATTGGAATCCAATTCGGATGCTTTATGCATTTGCTAACTTTCAAAATTTCAAATTATTTCAAATGGATGTTAAAAGTGCTTTCTTGAATGGATTTATTAAGGAGGGAGTTTTTGTAAAACAACCCCCTGGTTTTAAAAATCAAAAATTTTTCGACCATGTTTTCAAGCTCAAGAAAGCGCTCTATGGCCTCAAACAAGCCCCTAGAGCTTGGTATGAACGGCTAAGCAATTTCTTGCTTGAAAAAGGTTTTTCAAAAGGGAAAGTTGACACTACACTTTTTATAAAATCTTTCAAAGACACTATTCTCTTAGTGCAAATTTACGTTGATGATATTATATTTGGTTCTACTATTGAAACTCTCTGTCAAGATTTTGCCAAGTGTATGCAGACCGAGTTTGAGATGAGCATGATGGGGGAGCTCAATTACTTTCTTGGACTGCAAGTCAAACAAACATCAAATGGAACTTTCATCTGTCAGTCAAAGTATACAAAGGACATGCTGAAGAAATTTGACCTTGACAACGTCAAACCAATCAGCACTCCAATGGCTACTACAACTAAACTAAAACCAGATCAAAGCGACAAACCGGTAGATCAACGTAAGTATCGAGGTATGATAGTGTAATACCCATATCTCGTATTACGTATTTGAAATACGTGTACGTATTTTGACCCGTATTGCATGTCTCCCTGCTTGATTTATTTTGGCATTTCATTGATGGATTTATCTTGGTTCGGTTCGGTTTATTTGACCTTGCTTGTTTTGATTTATCATGTGGAGAACCACTCCCACCTACCACCACTCCTACCATAAATATAAATCCCACACTCTCTCTTCCATTATTACTCATTACTCATTTCTTCTTCTCCATCTTTACTCTTCACCTACCAGAGAGAGATGGAGAGCTTAGGCAAGTGCATCTTGCTTCATGGAGGAAGTCTATTTTTATTGTTCTATTGTCTTCCTCATGTGTTTCTAACCCACTTTAGTACTTAACATTTTTTGTTTCTGTGGTTAGATTCTTGTAGATCTAGTTTTGTGGTATTTTCGGTTTTCATAAATTTTGATCTATCAAACTTGCATATTTTGCTAGTTGATGATCCCCTGTTGCAGAGAATTTCGTTTTGTCCAATTTGGCTTATGGGACTTTGCTGAGCCGCATGGACCTTTTTAGCACTCAGCCGCATAGGCACTGTAATTTAATACATACAGACTGCACATGTTCAGTAGCAGCCGCATGCCACTGTAATGCATAATCCAATGCATGTATTAATTTAATATATATGCCAATGAATGCATTTACGCATGCAAGCATGCACTAGCCTGTGCATTTTTGGCTTGGAATACTAAGCCTAGCCGCATAAGCCCTTAAGAATGCATTTGATACATTTTCTTTAATATATTTCCTAATGCATTTTTCCTACTTTAATACATTTTCTAATACTTTTCCTAAAGTAAGCCGCATATGAATGGAACAGGCATTACTTTAATGCATCTTGAATGCATTTCCTAATGCATTGTTAATACTTTTCCTAAGCTAGCCGCATAAGCTTCTTAAAGCTTTATATCCAATGCATTCCTAAAAGCAGTACTTAAATGCATTTAATGCATTTAAGGCCTTGATATTTAATATTTTTTCTAATGCCCTTCCTTGTAGAGCCAGCCGCATAAGCATTTTGAATGCATTAAGTAATGCATGTCCAGCATGCATTAATGTTGACTTAAGCATTTGCATGGCTTAAGCATTTGCATGTATTATTAGTTAGTGAGCCGCAGAAAATATTTATATGGCCGCATGAGATGTCTACGTTGGCCGCATAGGAAATTTATAAGTAGCCGCATGTAATTGCTTTGCTAGCATTAGCTTGTGCATAGAAATATATGAGCCGCATGGCACTTCAATGTTGGCCGCATGGCCTTTTCTTTAAATAATTGCATGCATTTGCATGCAACCTGTTGGGCCGTATGGCCTTATGTACTTGGATGACATATTATAAAATAATGTAATCATTGCTTGGACACGTGAACCATTAATTAAATGGTTCACGTGAACCTTTTCTTACTGTATTAATTGTTGGGTCCCACATGGCCTCTGTACTAGAGTGGCCACGTGTCCCTTTTCTTTTGTTTGAGTGGAAGCTTGCATTTATTGCGGGTTCCTCTCTCTTTGTCTTTTCTGGTTGCATGAATATTTCTTGCTGGCCGCATGGCCTCCCTTCAGTTATTTTTTCTGGCCGCATAAGCTTTGGCTGGCCGCATGGGTGGCCTCCCATTCTCTTTGACCGCATGTATGTTCTCCCACTTTTGGGCCTCATGGGGTCCACTTTGATTGTTTAAATATTTTATTTGCCTGAATTGTGGTCAGAATTTCTTCCCACTCCTAACATGAAAGTTGTAGAGTTTCTTCTTGGCTTCAAGAATATATATATATATATATATATATAATTATTTAATTGCACAAGTTTTTCCCCTCCTTGATAGTGACATGACTTGATAGTGACCCGCCGTGGTGCACTCCCGACAATATAACTTGACCTGACAAACTTGACATGATATCTTGACATGATAATTCTTGATAGTGGCCCGCCGTGGCACACTCTTGACATGATAAACCTGGTATGATACTTCTCGAAATACTGTTGAGACGGCTAACACGACTTGATAAGAATAAATGACCTGGATACCGTGGACGATTGTGCTTGTACAAATGAACCAGTATTGTCCTACATCATGTCTAGGATGGGGACCCCTGAGTACCACGGTCAGGGGTACGCACTGAAATCAACTAAGGCTAACAACTAGAATAAATCAAGTAGTCATGAAGAGATTTCCCAGCTATAGGCAATCCCGTTATCTGGGCGCCCCACTTGGGATATGTAGCCTGCCGACGAGTAGGGCACATTTCCAGCACACTGTCATGTGTTGCACCCTTATTGTACTAATATTCGACCTGGATAACCTGGATGGTCTGCAGGGCTTGTGGCTGTTGGAAGAATCTCACTGCATCTTGCTAGTAACTAGGCCTGTGATAACCCTAGTTAGTTAAAGTATCAAGCCGTACTTATTGCTTGGCCGTGAATGTTGGATGGAGTTTACTCAGTCTAGTCTTGTCTTGATCCTGTACAAGATTGTTACATCTCCTGATTTCTTATTTTACCTTGCCGATAAATGGTAGAAGAATCCAAGTTCTGTTCAGACGAAGGGTTACAACCCCGGTCCTTGTTTGGTTTACGGGTTGTAACCTGGTTATCTGAATAGTCCCATGGTTATCTCATCGTATATCACCTGTCATGCTTGATACGTTTTACCTTATCAATAGCAATTGAGGCGGGTTTCTATTCAGGCGAAGTATTGCAACCCCGGTCCTTGTTTGGTTTAAGGGTTGCAGTCTGGCTACTTGAATGGTTTCTTCGTGCTCAATATATTATTGTTATCTCAGTTATTATCAGTATCTTTTAATTATCCTTGCTATTCATTTGTTATATGCTGGTTTTAGTTCCTAAGTGAAGCCTCCTTTGTGGCACTTGCTCTTTCTGGGGTCTGACCCAGCTGGTTTTGAATGGCCAGATCCCGGAGCAGCACCAGAGGATCTACCGATCTTCCAGCCCGATGGTGAACACCAGGCGTAACCAGGGCAACGAGTGGGTTTATTTTTGCTCTCCCACTCTATTGTAAAAATTATTCTTTTGAGGCGTTTAGCCACCGAGCAAGTGTTAGCTCGTGTACATTTTACTTACTGTCTGCCTACGGGCTGTAACATGATTGGCAACCTAGGGTTGATCATGTATGACTAAACTCTTGCTAGTCCTCACATTTTGTAACGACTAGCTTCATGATCAGCTGAATATGTAATATTTGGGACGCCTTACTATTGTATATTTGGTGATCTTACATCTTGTAACATTTACTTACTTGCTTGTGATTGAGACACTAGGCTTGTTATTGACCATAGGAGACTGATGGCTTGTAGATAAACCCTCATATATCTAGACAGCCGTGACCGTATGGTGGGGTGGATCCCATTTCATTATACGTAGCTGGCTATGTCGGCCCCCGCTCTCCAGTGTTCTGGTTCTGGGGCGTGACATGGTTTAAGTGGTGGCCCATGCAGGTCTTGTAAATCAAGATATGTGAGGGTTTACCGAATAGATGTCTCAATCAGTACTCGCCCTTGATCTCTGTTCGTGTTCTCTGAATCCCTGAAAATCCTTGTCCTGATCACATGCTTGTAATCGTTGATCTGTCCTGATCCTTCCTTATTGTTCTCTATGTCGTCTTCTTCGGCGGCATTATTCCTGGACCTGCCGATCAGCAAGGCGAAGCGCCTCCCGTGGACCAGCAGTAACCAGAAGATCAGGCCCAGCACTCAGGAGCAGCCTCCTGAGTCATGCCTACCGGGGATCCTGAGCCACCAGTTCAGCCCGTCCAGCCTGTAGAGCCCGATGATGGCACTTTGGTGGGTCTCATCAGGACCTTGTTAGCTTTCCAGGATCGTAGAGGAGATGTCTTGCACCAGATAGTGGAAGATGCTCTGAACAGAGGCGATCGTCATGGGAACAGTGCAGCCAACAGTTTCAAGCGCCTGAACCCTCCATTCTTCGATGGTAGCGAAGATGCTATTGCTGCAGATGCTTGGCTTCAGGACACTGAGGTGATTCTAGAGGCAGCCAGGACTCCGGAAGACGAGAAGGTGGCAGTGGTGCGCCTACAGCTATTGGATCTTGCCTGCAGCTGGTGGGCAGCACAGACCGCGGGATTAGTGGCCCCTATCTCGTGGACAGTATTCCGTGAGAGGTTCCGGACCAAGTACTTCGATACGGTGGCTCGGTACGATCTATAGACCAAGTTCACCAATTTGAAGCAGATGGGCAGGACGGTCGACGGGTATGCAGCCGAGTTTTCTAGGCTCAGTCGGTTTGCTTCCACCTTGGTGGCATCCGAGTTCGACAGAGCCCAGCGGTTCCAGCAGGGGCTCCTTCTTGAGATTTTATTGGCAGTAGAACAGTTTGAGCATCAGACTTTCGATGCGGTATTGAGAGCAGCCAGGAGGCACGAGTATACCTCCCACAGGACAGTGGACAGGACCGGAGGTCGGAAGCGATCTCACGGCCAGATGACCCAGTCGACAGCCCCAGCCCCGGCAATCAGGGCTTTGACAATTAGAACTCCGAGGCAGGCGGCCTCAGTGACGTTGGTCACGTCCCCTCAGCAACAGAAGCAGAAGCAGTCTTCTGCAAAGGGCTGCACTCATTGTGGGAAGCCAGGACACGTTGTTTCGGAGTGTCACAGAGCACAGGAATTGTGCTTGGCTTGTGGAGCACCGGACCACAAGATAGGGTCCAGTCCGAATAGAGCCGGTTCCTCCTCATCGGTCCAGACTAGTGCCTCGGTAAGGGGACCAGCACCAGTGCAGCAGCAACAGCAGTACCAGCCTCCAAGGCCATTGCTGCCTCAGGCACAAGTCTTTCAGCAGCAGAGACCCCGACAGTATGCCCTGGTCCAAGCTCAGATTCAGAACCGGCAGAGAGGTTCCTAGCAGGATGTTTTCCCTCTTCCTTATGTCTTCAATTCCTTGCTTACATGATTGTTTGTTTGATTGATTGCTTAGTATAGCTTGTCCTTGCATCTCTAGCCACTTGATTAAATTCCGAGGACGAAATTCTTTTAAGGTGGATAGAGTTGTAATGCCCATATCTCGTATTACGTATTTAGAATACGTGTACGTATTTTGACCCATATTGCATGTCTCCCTGCTTGATTTATTTTGGCATTTCATTGATGGGTTTATCTTGGTTCGGTTCAGTTTATTTGACCTTGCTTGTTTTGGTTTATCATGTGGAGAACCACTCCCACCTACCACCACTCCCACCATAAATATAAATCCCACTCTCTCTCTTGTATTATTACTCATTACTCATTTCTTCTTCTCCATCTTTACTCTTCCCCTACCAGAGAGAGAGAGAGGGAGAGCTTAGGCAAGTGCATCTTGCTTCATAGAGAAAGTCCATTTTTATTGTTCTATTGTCTTCCTCATGTGTTTCTAACCCACTTTAGTACTTAACATTTTTCGTTTCTGTGGTTAGATTCTTGTAGATCTAGTTTTGTGGTATTTTCGGTTTTCATAAATTTTGATCTATCAAACTTGCATATTTTGCTAGTTGATGATCCCCTGTTGCAGAGAATTTTATTTTGTCCAATTTGGCTTATGGGACTTTGCTGAGCCGCATGGACCTTTTTAGCACTCAGCCGCATAGGCACTATAATTTAATACATACAGACTGCACATGTTCAGTAGCAGCCGCATGCCACTGTAATGCATAATCCAATGCATGCATTAATTAAATGTATATGCCAATGAATGCATTTACGCATGCAAGCACGCACTAGCCTGTGCATTTTTGGCTTGGAATACCAAGCCTAGCCGCATAAGCCCTTAAGAATGCATTTAATGCATTTTCGTTAATATATTTCCTAATGCATTTTTCCTACTTTAATACATTTCCTAATACTTTTCCTAAAGTAAGCCGCATATGAATGGAACAGGCATTACTTTAATGCATCTTGAATGCATTTCCTAATGCATTGTTAATACTTTTCCTAAGCTAGCCGCATAAGCTTCTTAAAGCTTTATATCCAATGCATTCCTAATGTCACGACCCGCACCTACCGTGAGGGTACGAGTACGTAACAACGCCCAGCCTACGCCGCAGTATTGGCGGTAGAACGCTGTTCTAGGTTATGAACTATAACTAACTAACATGAAATACTCTCCATAAGGAGGCCAACATAGAGGTACAACTCAATCACAATCTAGAGATGGAATATGGCACGATAAAATAGATAAGAAAACCCTCAGCTGAGGTACAGCAGAATGAAATAACAAAGTCTCAACAACTACCAGTCTCAACATCTCTAAAATATACAACTCTGAAAATAAAGACAACAGCTAAACACGAAAAGAAAGAACAGTCTAAGCTATCTACACTATGCAAGGTATCGTCCTCAGCAACTGCCTGAACCTCCCCTGGGGTCCAGGTCGCGAGTGTCAACTAGGTAAGCTCCAAGTAAGGGGTACAGGGTTCCTCATCATCCTCTGTAAAATTTTTACCAGGTCCAGTCAGGACGGGAACGGGTACAATTCATCAAGAAATCCTAAGTAAATGACAGAGAACTATAAAGCAGTTATAGACAGTTGTATTGATGAATATGGCAGTTTATATTGAGGTGATGGTATAGAGAGACAGATAAAGTACAAAGAAAGTAAGTAACTAAACAAGAAGAGAAACATAGCAATGAAGACTGAAAAATAAGATCTAGCTGAACTAGAGTAACATGATGAGTTCAGAACAGTACAATATAAGTCGAGTGTAATCCTAATGTGAGTCTAATACAAGATGAGTCGAATGTGATTCTAATCATTGTTCTAATAAGGTGATTCTAATAAGGTGATACGAATAAGGTGATACGAATAGTGATTCACAATGTTCTAACAATGATTCGAATAAATTCGCCAAGTGTGTTTTAAAATACTTAGTTAGACATGTAAACGGCTAAGGGTAAATCCGGCACATCATACACCTGGCCGGGTGTGGAATGGCTATCGTTCGAATAGTGGGAATGTTCACATGTCTAATCAAGTATTTCCCCGCCCATCTAATACAAATGAATCCAAAATCCGACACATCAATCGAATAAAAGTCCAACCAGCATATGAAGATACGAATAGGTGGTTCGAATAGTGATTCGTATGGTGATTCGAATAATAGAGGTAAGACGAGTAAGTATGTGTGTCATATACATGGATTCAGAAATAACAATACGTGTTTGTAACAGAGAATCATATACAGCTAGCTAGAACTGAAGTACAGTAATTGACAAATAAATGAGAAAACTATCAGAGAATGTACTCGCCTCATATCTGAATGTCTGAAGTAAATGTACTGTTCGGGATGAGATACTTGACTCCTATTTAGAGCAACACAAGTCACAACAAGTCTAAAATGATAACAAGATGCAATTCAATACATTCTACATGAATCTAGGTCAATCTAGGCCAAAGTCAACTCTTGGTCAACTCTGGTCAATCCTAGAAGTCAACTAGGTCAACTATGATCAAACTTGGTCTAACAAGTCTAAATAGTCTATCAAGTCTATTCTAGGTCTAACTAGGCTATACAAGTCTATTTAGACTCTACACTAGTCAAGCAGACACACACATAGGCCATAGGCTATATCATGCTTATGAGCCAAACCATAAATCACATGACTACATGTCACTATATCTAAAATAATACACAAATTGATATCTATTATAACCTAACTTAGAATATACACATATAGGCTATCTATATACATATCACCCATACAACCATATTTATATATAATATATGATAGTACTCACACATTATCTAATATATAGGATATATATTACATCTCACATATAGATATACATGTATATATGAAATAGGAACATATGTATGTGTCCTTGGGGGTGTGTGTGTGTGTATGAAGACATGGCATGTGTGTGTGTCAAGAGGATACATGAGTGAAGTGTCAAGAGAGTTGTGTGTGTGTGTGAAGACATGACATGTGTGTGTGTGTCAAAAAGATACATGAGTGAAGTGTCAAGAGAGTTGTGTGTGTGTGTGATAGCTGGTACCTGTGAACAGTGTAACATGTGTGACCCCCCCTGAAATCAGGACAGTGTAGGCAAGCAAAACAGTGCACTTGTGTTTAATTGAAATCAAGGAATGTTCATTAAGGAAAGAATTAATCTCAGGAAAATAACATTGAAAGCAGTGAATACATGAATAAAACATTTCAGTGTAATGAAAAGGAACTAAATCTCAGTTTTAAAGGGAAATGAAATGACAGGTTTAGGATTGAATCCAGTGCAATGGGTATTCAGGAATCACACAACAGGTAAATCATTACAGTATTTAAAGGGTGAATCTCTGTTAAGGGGGAAGGGAATCTCAGGTTAGGCTCAGTTTAATTATAGTTAAGTGGGAAGAGCCAATCTCAGGAAAATAGGAAACAAAACTGTGAAAGTAAATTCTGGAAACAGTGAGTGTTATATGTGAGCTAACAATTCAGTAGAAAAGGGAACCAATAATGTATTCTCAGTTCAAACAGTCAACCAAAAACTCAGTTTTCAGTCCTAAAACTAAACTCTCAGATTTAGAGCCCAAAACAATTCCAAATCAACCCAAAATCGATATACAGATAAAACACATTTAAGTAAACTATAATAGGGGGTGTTTGTAGGAAAACAGGAAAATGAATTAGTGTAAGGCATGTGAAAGAGTGTGTGTTTGTGTACTCAGAAAATTAAGAAAACAGTAGCATTATCAAATGGGAAAATCAGTGACATGGGTAATAACCTGGAACAGTGTCCAAAATCCTGAATTCCAGTGTGCTTATCATGCAAACCCAGTGAGTACACTGGAAAACTCAGTTACAGTTTTCAAAGAGATGAAGGAAAACAGTTCAGGTATTCAAAAATTGAAACCATTATCAATTTATATTAGCAAGGAACCCAAATCGATACCAACTAACCCAAATCCTGTTGACAGTTTAATCATGAATAACATTCATTTCAGTTCAGAAAAAAAGAAAGAACAAATCTCAGTTAAGAGCTCAATTCAAACCAAAACATCCCAGGTTATAGGCTGTTACAGAGAAACAATTCTCAGGAACAGGAAATGAGAATCTCAGGTTGAGAAGAACCATTCCCAGGTTCTTAATTTCGAAATTCAACCCACATGTCCAAATCCTATTTACAAACCAAAAACCCAATTCAATTTGCAATAATGAACTAACATGAACAACCATTCTTGTGGGGACATATAATAGTAAAAAATAGCAAGTAAAACTAGGAATTAAAAGTTAGGAAAAATAGAAAAACCATGTATCAGTCAAATGTGTAGCATGTATCAGCCGAATGGCTTATATCCCCATTTCGAACCCAAATTTCCATATTAAACCTATTCTAATATGTGAATCTAATCTAACATAGTTTACACATCATATTTAGGATCAATTTAGCAAATTAAACATGAATTAAATTATTTAAAACTGTAACAAAATAGGGAACAAAACTACATTGATACACGCATACAGTGCACACTCGTGCACACGTGATTCCGTATCTGATACGACACGAGGGCTCGTGCAACTCGAGGAACCTTGTGTCAGTCATGGACACAACACGTGTCAAGTTTTGTGTGTCGAAGTGGCGTGTGCACAGAGCAAACAGCCCCGAGCAGCAGGGCAAGGAACTGTCTGCGCGCGCGCGTGTGGGCACCGCGTGTCCGCGTGTCTGTGCGACTCGACACGACACTAAAACTACACCCAGACGCAAGAAACACATAAGCGACACATAAACCTAATTTCCTATTCAAATGGTGTCACGACCCGTACCCTAGAGTAAGGGCACGAGAAGTGGGTACGTCCAGCCTACGCCGCAGTATCGGCGGTAGAACGCTGTCCTAGGTAAATCATCTAACAGTATAAAGGTACCTGTACAGTTCATACTCTCCGAATGGAGGTAACATCAGAACATATAGTCTCAATCACATCTAAGGTAGAAGAATGAAGAACAGATAGATAGTAACTCAAGAGAACCATAGCATAGATGAAATAAGACTAAGTGTCTAAGATACATAACATCCAGAATGTCAACTCATAATACAATAAGTCTAAGAGTCTATACATCTCCACATCTCAAAATACAACTCAGAATGTGAGACAAAATGATATAGAAAAGACTGCCTAGACTAAACTGGTCTAGACTACTGGAACAACATCCTCAGCTGCCGGTGGATCCTGCTGAGGGTCCTCAATACAAGTGTCATCTAGTCCTGCTCCATAATAAGTAGTCACCCATGCCTCGTCCTCATCCTCTGTAATATTTTCAACAGGTCCAATCAGGACAGAAACGAGCACAATACATCTCACACAGTGCATATCAGGTTAGGAAATACGATACAGGCAATAGAGTAAGATACATGAACTGCTGAAAGGAAATATACGCTGTAAAAGAGATAGCTGTAATGAAATATCTACTGTATATAGAGAACTGTAAGTGACTAGTGATGTAAAGCACAAGATAGGCATGTGAATGGCTAGAATTTATATATGATTACACTACTGAGTTTGCACATGATTACACTACTTTGGAATTATTCACATGTCTACTTCTACTCCCCCGTTTCCCCAATCAATACACAAGGATCTATACAGGTTACGTTATTATACATGATTACTTCACATGAGGCTCATAAATGAGTATACGTGAAGTTATACATGAGGGCTCAGTGAAACATGAGAGTACATGATCACATGAGTACACATGAATGATGGAAGCATAGGAGTACATGATGATAGTGAAACACACATAACATGAAGTACCCGATGCTCCCGAGAGGGATAACATCTCATGTAAAGATCCATATAGTACCAATCCGTGTTACCAATGTGACAGCAACAAGTAAAGTAATCTAGAGCGAGAAGTAAAGCCTGAACAAGTATGAAACGGTCAGAGAATGTACTCGCCTGCTGTATAAATGTCTGTAGAGAATATGCTGTCTGAGGAGAGGTGTCTGGCTTCTGATCAGAGCAACACAAGTCACAATGTGTTCTAAATAGTAAAAATGAAGTCTACTATGCATGCTACATGATTCTAGGTTAAATTGGTCAAAAGTCAACTCTTGGTCAACTCTAAAGTCAAACTAGTCAAAGTTAGGTCAACACTAGTCAACTAGTTAGGGTTTTAGTCAAACTAGTCAAACTAGTTGTTTTAGGTCATTCCTAGTCATTTCTAGGTTAACTAGGTCACTTTTGACCTAAGGTTGACTTTGGTCAACCCTTAGTCATCAAGGGTCAACAAGTTGGGTTTTAGTCCATTAGGGTTAGCCCCAAACCATAGGCTAATAATCTTGGCCATAGGCTAGTGTTTAGGTTTCTATATAAACCTATACCTAGTAGTCATACATATATATATATATCTATATATATAGACATACACTATCTATCTACAACCCAAATACCAATATGTAATACTCTATATAATACAACCCACACTCACATATATATATACATAATACCATGTATAATCTAATACAATATATATATATATATATCAATATATATATATATACATATTTATATATATAACTTATATATATTACATATATATAGAGAGAGACATAGAGAGAGGGACATAGAGTGAGAGAGAGAGTGAATGAACAGTGAGAGAGAGGGCTGACAGTAGACAGGAAAGGAGAGGGGGTGGTTCCTGATCCTGGAACCCAAAATTCAGCCACAAACACACACACCCACAGTTATATATATACATATATATGTATATACACACAACTACACCTATACACAACCAATTACCCCCAAAATTCACCCACACTCTCACATATATATATATACTACGTATATAGATACTAAAAACATACCATACAATGTATAATTCAGATCAAAATTAGGTTTAAAACTCGGATTTGCAAAACTGGATTTATCCTAAAACCTGGAAAATAGGGACTGTGAACTAGAAACTAGGTAAACTCGATTTACACTCACCAAACCGAGCTAAGGCTCGATCCTATTGGTTGGTAACTGACACCCCATACATACACTAGTGTCCTAGGTGCCAGACACGACACCACGACACGGTTTCACGTGTCCAAACACACGAAAACCACACTCGGGTAAATTCCTGACACGCGCACGAACCACAGTGTCGTGCACGCGTTCCAGGAGCTCGTGGACACACCACGAGAAATGGATTCCTAAAAATCACTCGAAATGCCCATTGGGGTATTTCGTCAAACACTTGAATACTAGGGCTGATACGTGTCCAAACGGGACATGAAATGGACACAAAATCTAAGGTTTTCTATTCCTACGGTTAGGTTAGGCCTAGGTCTCCCTAGATATGCAATAAAATCAGAATTTTATGGTGTGGAATGAAAGTTACCTATATGTATCAAAATCCTCAAAAGCTCCACAAAGAGGTGTTCCTCTTGATAGCCAATCTTTTCCAAATTGCCCAAACTCTGAAATTACTCAATAACAACAGCAAAAGGAATGAATTTATAACCTATTGCAATTAGTTTGGGTGGAAAAGGAATTAAAATGGATTTTATAGGATTTAATAAAGATGGAGACTTACCTCTTTCTAAGACTTGCCAAAATATTTCTAAGGAGGCTAGCCCTAATTCCTATGAGCCTTAAATAGAGGGGGGAATCATGTGTGGCCGGCCAAGGCTATTAGGGTTAGGGTTTGGTTACATGGTGTGGGCCTATGGGCTTTTAAGGCTTAAGTCATAATCATGACTTGTGAAATCACAAGCCATTTCTTAATCAATTCAAATCCTATTTTCTCCAAATTAATTCTAATGGTTTAATTATCACTAACTTAGGTCATCCTAGCGTTCCATATCCTAATCAACTAGTCACGACATAGGTTAGCCTCTAGGTTAGTCTCCTAAGTCAACACTAGTCAAAGTCTAAAATAGCACCAAATCAAATATACTAAAAATCACTGAAAATTCTAATAAATATAATTAATACTAACTATCACTAACCATGGTTAGCTAAGACTAGCTATGACTAATCTAGGTTAGGTCCAAACTAGGTTAGGCTAATCTAGACCACATGAAAATTAATTAAATAATATTAAATCACACCATTCAAAATAAATCATTTAAATTCCTAAAATATATTAAATTCAAATAATTCAAAAATTACAAAAATACCCACAAACTAAAAATGATAAATGAAATACCCTAATCACATGGCTAGGCTCTAGGGTAGACAGTCTCTATGGTTTCACTAGCAAAACACCAAAATCACAATTCATGATTTTAAATAGTTTAAAAATAATTAAAAATCACCAAAAATTATAATATGAAACAAATATCAATAAATAATAACTATAATTACAAAATTTTAAAATTACCCTCATTTGGAAAATTGGGTGTTACACCTAAAAGCAGTACTTAAATGCATTTAAGGCCTTGATATTTAATATTTTTCCTAATGCCCTTCCTTGGAGAGCCAGCCGCATAAGCATTTTGAATGCATTAAGTAATGCATGTCCAGCATGCATTAATGTTGACTTAAGCATTTGTAAGGCTTAAACATTTGCATGTATTATTAGTTAGTGAGCCGAAGAAAATATTTATATGGCCGCATAAGATGTCTACGTTGGCCGTATGGGAAATTTATAAGTGGCCGCATGCAATTGCTTTGCTAGCATTAGCTTGTGCATGAAAATATATGAGCCGCATGGCACTTCAATGTTGGCCGCATGGCCTTTTCTTTAAATAATTGTATGCATTTGCATGCAACCTGTTGGGCCGCATGGCCTTATGTACTTGGATGGCATATTATAAAATAATGTAATCATTGCTTGGCCACGTGAACCATTAATTAAATGGTTCACGTGAACCTTTTCTTACTGCATTAATTGTTGGGTCCCACATGGCCTCTGTACTTGAGTGGCCACGTGTTCCTTTTCTTTTGTTTGAGTGGAAGCTTGCATTTATTGTAGGTTTCTCTCTCTGTCTTTTCTGGTTGCATGAATATTTTTTGTTGGCCGTATGGCCCCCCTTCAGTTATTTTTTCTGGCCGCATAAGCTTTGGCTGGCCGCATGGGTGGCCTCCCACTCTCTTTGACCGCATGTATGTTCTCCCACTTTTGGGCTGCATGGGGTCCACTTTAATTGTTTAAATATTTTATTTGCCTGAATTGTGGTCAAAATTTCTTCCCACTTCCAACATGAAAGTTGTAGAGTTTCTTCTTGGCTTCAAGAATATATATATATTATATTATTATTTAATTGCACAAGTTTCTCCCCTCCTTGATAGTGACATGACTTGATAGTGACTCGCCGTGGTACACTCCCGACAATATAACTTGACCTGACAAACTTGACATGATATCTTGATATGATAATTCTTGATAGTGGCCCGCCGTGGCGCACTCTTGACATGATAAACCTGGTATGATACTTCTCGAAATGCTGTTGCGACGGCTAACACGACTTAACAAGAATAAATGACCTGGACACCGTGGACGATTGTACTTGTACAAATAAACCAGTATTGTCCTACATCATATCTAGGATGGGGACCCCTGAGTACCACGGTCAAGGGTACCTACTGAAATCAACTAAGGCTAACAACTAGAATAAATCCAGTAGTCATGAAGAGATTTTCCATCTATAGGCAATCCCGTTATCTGGGCACCCCACTTGGGATCTATAGCCTGCCGACGAGTAGGGCATATTTCCAGCACACTGTCATGTGTTGCACCCTTATTGTACTAATATTCGACCTGGATAACCTGGATGGTCTGCAGGGCTTGTGGCTGTTGGAAGAATCTCACTGCATCTTGCTAGTAACTAGGCCTGTGATAACCCTAGTTAGTTAAAGTATCAAGCCATACTTATTGCTTGGCCGTGAATGTTGGATGGAGTTTACTCAGTCTAGTCTTGTCTTGTCTTGATCCTGTACAAGATTGTTACATGTCCTGATTTCTTATTTTACCTTACCGATAAATGGTGGAAGAATCCAAGTTCTGTTCAGACGAAGGGTTACAACCCCGGTCCTTGTTTGGTTTACGGGTTGTAACCTGGTTATCTGAATAGTCCCATGGTTATCTTATCGTATATCACCTGTCATGCTTGATACGTTTTACCTTATCAATAGCAATTGAGGCGGGTTTCTATTCAGGCGAAGGATTGCAACCCCGGTCCTTGTTTGGTTTAAGGGTTGCAGTCTGGCTACTTGAATGTTTCTTCGTGCTCAATTTATTATTGTTATCTCAGTTATTATCAGTATCTTTTAATTACCCTTGCTATTCATTTGTTATATGCTGGTTTTAGTTCCTAAGTGAAGCCTCCTTTGTGGTACTTGCTCTTTCTGGGGTCTGACCCAGCTGGTTTTGTATGGCCAGATCCCGGAACAGCACCAGAGGATCGACCGACCTTCCAGCCCGATGGTGAACACCAGACGTAACCAGGGCAACGAGTGAGTTTATTTTTGCTCTCCCACTCTATTGTAAAAATTATTCTTTTGAGGCGTTTAGCCGTCGAGCAAGTGTTAGCTCGTGTACATTTTACTTACTGTCTGTCTACGGGCTGTAACATGATTGGCAACCTAGGGTTGATCATGTATGACTAAACTCTTGCTAGTCCTCACATTTTGTAACGACTAGCTTCATGATCAGCTGAATATGTAATATTTGGGACGCATTACTATTGTATATTTGGTGATCTTACATCTTGTAACATTTACTTACTTGCTTGTGATTGAGACACTAGGCTTGTTATTGACCATAGGAGACTGATGGCTTATGGATACTCATATATCTAGACAGCCGTGACCGTATGGTGGGGTGGATCCCATTTCATTATACGTAGCTGGCTATGTCGGCCCCCGCTCTCCAGTGTTCTGGTTCTGGGGCGTGACAGATAGGCAGTCTACTTTATTTAACTGCTAGTCGCTCTGATATTATGTTTAGCATTTGTCTATGTGCTAGATATCAAGCTAGTCCTAAGGAATCACACATGTCTGCCGTTAAGTGTATCTTTCGATACCTTAAGGGTACGGTTACAGTGGGCCTATGGTATCCCAAATCAACATCATTTGACCTCATTGGTTACTCTGATGTTGATTTTGCCAGATGCAAGATCGACTGTAAAAGTACGAGCAGTACGTGTCATTTATTAGGAAAGGCTCTAGTTTCTTGGTTTAGTATGAAGCAGAATTCTGTCGCACTATCCACAACAAAAGCTGAATATATCGCAGCTGGTCATTATTGTGCACAAATTTTGTGGATGAAGCAAACCCTTGAAGACTATAACTTATCTTTTATGCACATTCCTATATGTTGTGACAACACTAGTGCTATAAATCTCACTAAGAACCCCATTTGTCATTCACGAACGATGCACATTGAAATACGTCACCACTTTTTGCGTGACCACCAGCAAAATGGCACGATTAACTTAGAATTTATTGACACTGATCATCAACTGGCAGATTTCTTCACCAAACCACTATCCGAAGAGCGTTTTAACTTTCTTTGCCGTGAACTAAGAATTTTGGATGAAGCTGTTATTTATTAAAGTAACCTGCGTAAATATCGATTATGTCTTAATTCTTTATGATGAAATTGCTATGGGTACAAGCCGAAAGGGTCCTTCTGACAATAAGGCATAAAAGCCTAAGCGACACGGTGCACTAGTCCTCAGGACTACCGCTAGCTGGGATCCGGCCCCTGCAGCTACCCCATGGCAGCTTCAAAATATTGAATTGTGGCATATTTCTTTGTTTATTATATGGTATACTTTTATTTATCACATGCTAAAATTCAAATTTTCAAACTTCACTTTGATTCAGCGTTGATTTTTTGCTATTCTTTACTTGGTTTTCTGATTTTGTTTATGAATCTACTCATTATCATATTCCTTTTCATCTCTCTTATTTGATCAAACTTCTTTTTAGCCTGATTTCTGTTCTGGCTACAGAAACCAGAATTCGAGCCGAACTCTGCCTTACCCAGAGTTCGGGCCGAATTCGGTCTGGCTATTCCAGAACCGAAAGCAGGCTCAGCCGCTAATCAGAATATGATCCAATGGTCCAAAATTGCTCCGACCATTCGAACCCTTACACTAAAAACCGGGTTCCCCTCTTCTCTCTCCTCCATTGCTACCTTCCAAACTTCTCCAAACTACTTCTCTTCAAACCCTAAACCTAGTTCTTCCATCCTAGTGCATCTTTCTTCTCAAAATTCAAGGATAAGGATTCTCTCACCATTCTCTTCATCTTTCATCAATAAATTGAGGTATATTTTCACACTTCTCTCCATCTAAATTTTCTCAATTTTTTTTATTATTTTATGGCTCCCAAGTTGTTTAATAGAGGGAAGAGACTTCGAACCGAGGGTGCGTCCTCTTCGAATGCTCCTCCTCATGTTGAACAACCCATTGAACAAGCTAATCAACAACCTATTCACCCGTTGTTCAACCCACCTCGTCCACTCATCCCCGACACGTACGATGACCGGATATTTGTATCACTAGACGCTTCCAATGAGTGGTTTAGTGATTTTCGATCACGTCCTGTGTATGCGGGTCATCCTATAAATTTTACTATCTTTTCATAATATGATGCATTATTTCATGATCTATGTCTTGATGAACTTGTCACTACCAATTCGGTTATATATCTCAATTTCATCCAAATGTTTTATTGCAACCTTACTCACAATGATACACATCTATTTTCACGTGTTGCGGGCATTGATATTTCTTTTGATGATTTTGACTTGGCCGAATACCTTGAAATTTTGGAGCTAAACTCTTAGGAGAAACTTGTTGAAGCTCGCAAGTTTCAATTCCCCGATGGGTCATCCCTTGAAAGCTTTAAGGATGATTTATGTACTCCTAACACACGTCCTCGCAAGCTTCTCGCCAAGTTTCTCAATCCTTACTTTTATGAACTTCATCGTATTATTTTTAATACGATTCTGTCCAAAGCAGGATCAACTGATGAGGTTACATACTTTG
The DNA here is from genome assembly GCA_029216955.1 of Iris pallida. Taxonomy (NCBI): domain Eukaryota; kingdom Viridiplantae; phylum Streptophyta; class Magnoliopsida; order Asparagales; family Iridaceae; genus Iris; species Iris pallida. The sequence goes on along the minus strand of JANAVB010007200.1, from coordinate 4,707,925 downwards.
AAATCTCTGCTTTGTACCACCTCCATTTTCATGTTCCTTTTAATCTTCCATGTACCATGATGGACTGGATGATTAATGCTAGGAAGAAGCCAAGATCCTTGGTTTATGCTCTTTATCTTCCTATGATCTTTCGTGCCTTTCGTGTACCTCTTGATGAGTGCCAATTCCTTTCTGCCCCTGCCTTCCTCTCTAAGGCATGGCGGCTTCAGGCAGCAGTTGGCTCACCTGTTATGTCTGAGCACTCTGACGATGAGCTCGATGCACCTCCTCCTCCTACTACTCTTGAGTCACTACAGACTATGCTCCGCGATCGATTCACTTTAGAGGATGATCGCTGGACTCAGCTTGACTACCGGACCACCTTGCAGATGAGTGCCATCAGCAACACTCTGCACGATATTCGGTACTCTATGTCTCGGCATCCTTCTATGCCTATTCCTATGGAGCGGGACCCTGCTCGCGATGGATACCGTATCGATGACCCTTGGGTTATCCGCTACCTGGATCCGGATGCGGCGTTCGTGGACCCTCGTCGTTCCTTCACTGATCCATCCGACGACGCTGGGCCTTCACGAGCTCGATGATGGATATGGATTTCTACTTGGTGCTGCTGCTGTGGATCGTAGTTTATGTTTTTCTATATCTTTAGTTGATGTAGTTGTTTTATTTCTGCACTTTGGTTGTATTAGCACTCTCTATGTGACTCTTGAGATATTTTATTCTGCCGTTTATCAGTTTATGCAGTTTATTATTATTATTGTTGGTGTGCTTGCCAGTCATTATTATTTTTTGTTGTTGTTTGATAAATGCCAAAAGGGAGAGAAATATTTTGCTATATTCATCATCATATCATTGTGTATCTGTGCTTTAGAAAAGAATGTTTGTATCAGGACAACAGGAACAGAGCAATGATTACGGCTGTGCTTTGGGAAAGAATGTTTGTATCAGGACAACAGGAACAGAGCAATGATTACGGGGGAGCTATTGATAGCTCTACACTTATTACGGGGGAGCTACGCTACTGCTCTTTAATGTGTCCAGGTATGAATATTGAATATACAAATATTATTTTGTCAAATATCAATATGGGGGAGATTGTTGACACAAAATCACAGTCAACCAAATATTGATACAATTGATGACATAATACTTGTAATATTTCAATATGACACATGAAGACTGAACTCAGTACAAGACGGACGACAGCTCGCACCTGCTATGTTAAATATTTCAAGTCTGTATTTTATACTTTTATTGAGTCTAGACATATGTAAACTGAGTCATACTGAGTAATTTGAGACTTAACCTATACCTATACCTATACCTCAAAACAATAGCCCCACCAAAATCTAAATGGCTCATTTACCCATTGGATCAATTCTGTGCTCTGGAGACAGAGTTCGAGCCGAACTCTCCCTCCACACAGAGTTCGGGCTGAACTCTGCCTCCTAAAATCTAAGACCCTAATTTTTAGGGTTGGCTGGATGCAAGTTGTCCAACAGCCAAATTTTTGCATATTTGACCCAGAATTCTGGCCGAATTCGGCCTACCTGGTATCCTATAAATAGGCCTTGAATTCTCTCATTTTCAATCGTCCAATCTTCTCTTTTCTTCTCTCTAAAGCCTTATACAAGCCATACCCTTCTCATCTACTAGCCACACGCTCCCTAAGCCTCAAAGTGCTCAGTACTTTTCAGTTAGAAGTTTGTGCAAGAGTTCAAAAAGTTGCTTGGACAATTCCAAGCATCGCCACTGCGATCTCTGTAAGAAGTTGACGTGCTCTTCTGAAGAAAAGGCACGGGGTGTAACTACTATTTCACAAATAGTGGATTTAATCCTGAGCTAGATTTCTCAGGCCTGGACTAGTCCTCCATGAGGGAAACCAGGTTAAAATCGGCTGTGTTTTCGTATACTTTCTCGCTCTTTACTATTTCCGCATTTACTCTGATTATTTACTGTTGGTGAAAGAGTTTAATTTTTTAATTGGACATTTTTGTCGTAAACTCTATTCACCCCCCTCTAGAGTTGCCTATTTGTTATTCCAACATGAAAACCAATCATCGAAAACCAACACGAAAACACATTCATCAAAACCAAGCAGCGAAATAAAACATCCAACGAAAACTATTGGACTCATTTCAATAGAAGCCGATCCATCAGTTGGAAAGGTTTATTGCATTTCGTCCGTGATCAATCGATACCGACAATGCTTCCCCCAATACTCAGTTCAAGACTGAGTCAGCAAGCCGTAGACATTATATAGTGGGCCGCGAGAAGCGGGACACTACACTGCTGCTCCTCGGGTCGACACCCTGGTGGCACAAGTAAACCGCCGCCACCTCCATCTCCACTCCGGCCAACCAAGGCCAACACCTTCTCCCAAAAACCCTAAATTAACAACACACAACTACTGACCTCCCCGAGAATCCACGTCGTGTAGCCGCGCTCCCCGTGTCGGACGTCGACCGGCGAAACAACCCCGCTGCCTCTTTACGGCCGCCTCATCGAGCCCGTACGACCCAACCATGCCTCGACCATACGGTCGCCCTATCGACCGGGTCCCACAGTACCGCCACATCACCACCTTCGACCGTCTCCGCTCATGCGTGCTCGTCGACGCTTCCCCAAGCGCTGGCTAGGCCGCTCCGGATCTCAAGTACCGTCGCGCTCGACGCCTCTGATCGCCTGACCTCCCCGCCCTCATCGGCTGAATCCCCGTAGCGCCAAGCAATAGTGGAGCTCCTCTCCACCGAGAACGACAGCAGCTGCGCTACCGGCCGTCGTCGACGTCTCCAGATCCGATCGGGCTGGACCAGATTTGGACTGCGACGAGCCTTGCTTGAACCCTAGTAGCCGCACGACCTGTGAAATCCTCTTGATCCACTCTGCAGCGTAGAAGCCTCCGATGAGCTCCGTTCTACCCCCTCTCGGACCCTCCTCTCTAGATCTTTCTCTCTATTTCTCTCTATGTATCGTGTTCTCTCTTCCTCACTCGTGTCCTCTCATGTCCCCCTTCCTTTCTCATTCATGATCAATCTCTCGAGCTCTTACCCCTCTTCTTCTTCTTCAGCTTCTTCTTTTCTTTTTATTTTCTCTCTCTTTCTATGAATGATGGGATTTAATTTTATGTTATTTTTATTTTATTTTATTATATTTCTTTTTCTTTGTTTTTATTGGGCTAGGTGTTTTGGGCTGGGGGGAGTGGCAGAATTGGGCTCACTTAATGGGTTGGCTTTAATGGTTTTATGTTAATTGATTCTAATTGGGATGGGATTACTAATGGGCTTGGAGACTAGGCTTAGGCATGGATTAGACAAATCTATTTTTATATATAAAGGTTATACACACACACACACACACACACACACACACACACACACACACACACACACACACACAAAGAATAAATAAATATACACACTGTTGTGGGCTTTTATTTTGTTTAGGCTTGAGCATATTAGTAATATATGGGCCGATATAATAAGACATTGGGTTTTCCTTCTTAATAGAATTTATTTAGAGGTTTAATTTGAGGGTTGAAATATGGGGCTGGACTAAAGTCCATTTTCTCTATATAAATAATATTTTATATTGAAACAAATTATTATTTTAGGATGTATTACGCTTGGCCCTATAATCAATTTCAAATTTGGTTTTTAGCTCTAAAAAGATTTTCTGTGATTTTTAAGTATTTATTTTAACTAATAAAATATACTTTTATTTAGTATTATAAATATATATATATATATATATATATATATATATATATATATATATATATATATATATATATATATATATATATATATATATGCCGGGCACTTGTAGCTCGAGTGGCTAGGCGCACTGGCACTTGGGGCATCGGACGGAGTTCGAGCCCCCACGGGGGCGGCTTGGTGGTTCGCCCACGGCCCCCGGGCCAGGCGGTGGCTGGGTGTCTTTGACACGGCCGCTTGGTTTTAAAAAAAAAAGAAAAAGAAAAAGAAAAAATATATATATATATTCTTTCAATTCTTATCTTGACCGTGACTACTCATACGTTCCTATTTCTTGTGATTCTGACTACTTTATATCGAATCTAGGCTAATCGGACTGTCCTGGACCCAATGGCTCAGTCTATTCCATCATTAGAGGCCGTCTTGCATAGTTATGCTATCCGCTACTATTCTATGCCAACATGATCAAGTCAAGTCAACTGCAACTTAAATTAAGGCAAGTACACTATTGCTTTATGTACTTATTACATTATACTGCTATCTTTCATTGTGTTTCCTTAAGTATCCTATTGAGACATGATTGTGATATGACATGATTGTATCATTGCTCGTTTATTGATAATTTAGTGAGTCGGGAGAGAAAATACTCACTAGATATGTGAACAAAGTCCAATAAATGTTAATGTGGATAGCTAAGTCATACACCTCAGGTATGGGTTAGCCGTACCTTTTAAATATGGATATCCATCTATGATGTGTCGTATTAGCCCAGGTCGTTCACATGTCGAAAAGTATTTCAAACACAGTGTCTGTTACTTGTACATGTTCATGGCTAGTTGTCACGTTTATACATGTTCTTGCTAATTGTCACTTTCGTTTCCCGTTATACGTATTTTTGTATGCGTATACGAGACCTCTGACGTTTGTCAGGTGACCTATAGTTGGACTTGACTTGCTAGGCTAGTCTTGGTTGGTCATGACTTGGCTTGGTTTATTTTGGTTTGGCTTGGTTTGATTGGGCTTGGTTCATTATGAGAAAACCCTCCCCCTTTAAAGCCCAACCACCCATTATTTCTCTCTCTTCATTCATTACCTCTTCTTCTTCCTCCATTATTCTCCCACCAACCTAGAGAGCTTAGGCAAGTGCAACTTGCTTCATGATGGATCTTCCATTTTTATTGTTTTATCTTCTTCTCTACATGATTCTAAGAATCTTTAGAACTTGGAGTTTTTGGTTTGGACGGATGGATTTTTATAGATCTAAGTTTGTAGCCTTTTTGATTTTCTTGGGTTCTGATCTAACAAACTTTATTATTTTCAAGTTTTGATTGTTCTATGCTTTAGGGAATTCAATTTTACCAAAAATGGACCTTTGAAAAGTTAGATTTCGACTTATTTTGAGAAAGTTATGGCCAAAATAAGATTTAGACATCTTCTATGTTCATCTGACCTGGTTCTTGCAAGGACGATGAATAGTACCAGTCCGTATAGTTGCATAGTACCTGGCCCCATAGTGCCAGTCTGCATAGCTGTATAGTGCCTGGCCGCATAGTGCTAGTCCGCAAGATGCATAGTGTCTGACTGTATAGTGCCAGTCCGCTTAGCTGCATAGTACTTGGGCACATAGTGCCCGTCCGCATAGCTGCATAGTGCCTGGCCATATAGTGCCAGTCTGCATAGATGCATAGTGCCAGTCCGCATAGATGCATAGTGCATGGCCGTATAGTACCAGTCCGTATAGCTGTATAGTGCCTGGCTGCATAGTACCAGTCCGCATAGATACATAGTGCATGGCCGCATAGTGCCAGTCCGAATAGATGCATAGTGTTTGGCTGCATAGTGCCGTATAGTGCCTATTTTGGCTGTTTTATGTCCTATTTGGCTGATTTGTGGCCAGCATTTCTCCCAACTCCCGACATGAAAGTTGTAGATCTTTTTCGTTGCTTCAAGAATATGTTACTAGCAATTTTATGCAAGTTTCTATCATTCATGATAATGTAAAGACGCAATCTTAACAAGTAACAAGTAACGAGTAACATGACATGATAGTGGCCCGTTGTGGCGTACTCTTAAAAAATAACCTTGACATGATAATACATGATCGTGGCCCATCGTGGCGCACTCTTAGCAAGTAAACTTGACATGTAATCTTGAATGTTGTTGCGACGACTATCTTGACATACTGAGTAATAACTCTTCTTGACACCGTGGATGATTGTTCTTGAATATGCTTGTATAAGCTACCAGTCTCATCTCGTATCTTGTCTAGGACTTGCATCCCTGGTTACCACGTTCAGGGATTCATGCTGAATCTGACTAGGTTAATTACTAGATTGATCAAAGTAGCTCATATAGAGAGATGTTTCAGTTACAGGCGATCCCGTTATCCCGGCCACACCTGATGGACTTGTAGCCTGCCGACGAGGAGGGCACATTTCCAGTCCACTGTCATGTGGGATACTTCTTGAAACAAGTAATATGCACACTGTCATGTGTTGTACTCTAAGTCACCTAATAATTCTTGATAACTCTTACATGAACCTCGCCTGGATAACCTGGATAACTGCAGGGCTTGTAACTGCCAGAACATCTCATTGCATCTTGCTAGTAACTAGGCTGTGATAATCCTAGTTAGTTAAAGTATCAAGCCGTACTCTTTGCTTGGTCGTGAATGTTGGATGGAGTCCAATCCTGTCTAGTCTTGTCTAGATCCAGTACATGGCTATCTCAGGACATGCTTGCTTACGCTTTACTCTTAGCAATAAATGGCTAGAGACCCAGTTCTGTTCAGGCGAAGGGTTACAACCCCGGTCCTTGTTTGGTTTAAGGATTGTAACCTGGCTTCCGGAATAGTTCCTCGTCCTCTCGTCATTTGTTGCCTTATTTACATTTCATGTCTTCTTGTTACTATTCTTGTTTATGTTCTGACATGATGGTTTTAGCTCTTAAATGAAGCCTCTCTTGTGGCACTTGCTCTTTCTGGGGTCTGACCCAGCTGGTTTTGTATGGCCAAATTTTGGAGCAGCACCCGAGGATCTTCCAGCCTTCCAGCCAGATGGTGAACACTAGAAGAAACCCTGGCAACGAGTGGGTTTTTATTTTGCTCTCCTGCTCTATTGTAAAATTATTCTTTTGAGACGTTTAGCCGCCGAACAAGTATTAGCTCGTGTTGAATTTATATTCCTGTCTGTCCAAGGGCTGTAACATGATTGACAAATCCTAGGGTTTATCATGTATGACTTAAACTCTTGCTAGTCTTCACATTTTGTATGACTAGCTTCATGATCATCTGAATATGTAATATCTGGGACGCCTTACTTTGTATGTCTGATGATCTACCATCTTGTTACATTTACTTGCTTGCTTGAGATTGAGACACTAGGCTTGTACTTGACCATAAGAGACTGTTGGCCTGTAGATAAAGCCTCATACATCTAGACAATCGTGACCGTATTGCGAGGTGGGATTCACTTCAATGTACGTAGCTGGCTGTGTCTGTCCTCCACTCTCTAGTATTCTGGTTCTGGGGCGTGACACGGTTTAAGTGGTGGCCCATGCAGGTCTTGTAAATCAAGATGTGTGAGGGTTTTACCGAATAGATGTCTCAATCAGCACTCGTCTTTGATCTCTACTCACGGCTTCTAAATCTCCTGAAATCTTGACCTGATAACATGTTTAAAATCCTTGATCTATCTTGGTCCATCCTTATTGTTCCCCATGTCATTGCTTCAGTAACATTGTTCCTACCGATCAGCCGAGAGGAGCTCAACCAGCACCCCAGTAGCAACAAGAAGACCAAGCCAAGCACTCAGGGGTAGCCTCTAGAGTCATGCCTTCCTGGGGTCAAGAGCCACCGGTTCAGCCAGTCCAGCCTGCAGATCCTGACAATGGGACCCTGGTAGGGCTCATCCGAGAATTTCTTGCATCACAGGATCGTCGAGGTGATGACCTGCACCAGACAGTACAGACAGCCATGGACAGAGTTGGTTATCAAGGTAACAGTTCAGCCAACAATTTCAAGCGTCTGAACCCTCCCTTCTTTGACGGCAGCGAGGATACGATTGCAGCTGATGCCTGGCTCCAGAACATCGATATTATCTTGGAAGCAGCCAAGACTCCAGAGGAAGAGAAGGTGGCTGTAGTGCGCCTACAGTTATTGGACATAGCCAGCACCTGGTGGGCGATGTTAGCAGTTGGATTGGCGACGCCTGTCCTATGGGCGACATTCAGTGACAAATTTTAGATCAAGTACTTTGACGCAGTAGCTCGATATGATCTGCAGACGAGATTCACTAATATCAAGCAGATGGAAAGGACGGTCGATGGATATACGGCCGAGTTTTATAGACTTAGTCGGTTTGCTCCCACTTTGGTGGCAACCGAATTGGATCGAGCCCAGCGATTCCAGCAGGGGCTTCACTTAGAGATCATTATATCAGTGGAGTAGTTTGAGCACCAAACGTTTGATGCCGTCTTGCGAGCAGCGAAGAGGCATGAGTATACTTCTCAGATGATAGTGGATCGAGCCGGAGGAAGGAAGAGATCTCATGGACAGATATCCCAGTCATCAGCACCAGCTCCGGCAGGTAGGGCATTGACCATTGGAGTTCCTAAGAGGGCGTCCCTAGTTTCGTCGGTTCAGCACTTGGCACCGACGTATCCTCAGCAGCAGAAGCAGAAGCAGTCTTTTGCAATGGGCTGCACTCATTGTGGGAAGCCAGGGCATGTAGTATCAGAGTGTCGCAGAGCACAGTGATTGTGCTTGGCTTGTGGGGCACCGGATCACAAGATAGGATCCTGCCCGAATATAGCCAGTTCATCGGCATCAACCTTAACTAGTCTATCGGTTAGGGGTCCAGCACCAGTGCAGCAGCAGTACCAGCCTCCGAGGCCATTGCCGCCTCAGGCTCAACAGTTTTCCCAAGCTCAAAATCAGAACCGGCAGAGAGGTTTCCAGCAGAGGGGACCAGTACCAAGAGGACAAGGTAAGGTTTTGGCTCTAATAGTAACAGAAGAATTGGCATCAGGTGAGGTGGTGACAAGTACCATTTTCGTCAACTCTTTTCCAGCATCAGTATTATTTGATTCGGGTGCATCGCATTCATTTATGTCTGCACGAATCGCTACACGGATATGACTGGAGCCCGAGTCATTATCAGTAAGGCTCAATATACTTATTTGTAGTGGTCTTGTAGGAGTAGATAGAGTTTTTTTCTCGTGTCAAATCATAGTTAGCGATAGAGAGTTTTTCGCTAGGTTGATAGAATTCTCGATGGCCGATTATGATGTGGTCCTAGGAATGGATTGGTTGAAGAATCAGTATGCTAGAATAGACTGCCATATTGGCAGGATTATTTTTGGTATTCTAGGCGGACCAGAGTTTTCCTTTCCCAGAGACGAAGTTGAACCTTTTCCTCCAGTCTTGCGGATGGCAGTAGCAGAGGCAGTTCGGTTTCCCATAGTAGTAGAAGAGTTTTCCGATGTATTTCCCGAAGAGCTTCCAAGTATGCCACCGGAGAAAGAGATAGAGTTCACTATCGACTTAATTCTAGGGACGGCACCAGTGTTAGAGAGAGTCTATAGGATGGCACCCTCAAGTTGGAGATTTTATACAAGATGATTGAAGAACTCAGAAAGAAGGGATTCATTCGTGCTAGCGGATCGCCTTGGGGATCCCCGATGCTTCTTATGAAAAAGAAGGATGGTACGTTAAGATTATGTGTTGATTATCGTACCTTGAACTCTGTAACAATCAAGAACCGATGTCCTCTACCAAGGATAGATGATTTATTCGATCAACTCAGTAGAGCAGCAGTATTCTCGAAGATTGACTTACGGTCGGGGTACCATCATATCAGAGTTAGAGAGCAAGACATCCCAAAGACATTATTCAGATCAAGATATGGACATTGGGAGTTCCTTGTTATGTCATTTGGAGCGACCAATGCGCCATTCGTATTCATGGACCTCATGAATCGTATCTTCATACCCTATTTGGACCAGTTCATGGTAGTGTTTATAGATGACATCTTGGTCTATAGCAAGAGTGAGGCGGAGCATGAGCAGCATCTCCGTGTAGTTCTTCAGATTCTCAGGGAACACTAGTTGTATGCGAAGTTCAGTAAGTACAAATTTTTGCTTGATCGTATTTCATACTTAGGTCATATAATCACTATAGGTGGAGTGGAAGTTGACCCCCATAAGATAGTGGCTATAGAGACATGGCCAGTTCCCAGCACCGTCGTAGAAGTTCGAAGTTTCCTAGGATTGGTCGGCTATTACCGACGGTTCGTATCAGATTTTGCTCAGATTTTAGTGCCCATAACGTGGTTGAACCGTAAGGATGTACAATTTGCTTGGATAGCAGAGTGTCAGAGTTCATTTGAGAAGTTGAAGCAAGGATTAATGACGGCCCCCATTCTTACGCTTCCAGATGGGATTGGAGGATTTTTAGTTTATTGTGATACTTCAGGCAGAGGATTGGGATACGTATTGATGCAATATGGTAAGGTAGTAGCTTATGCGTCATGTCAGCTTCAGGATCATGAGAGGAATTACCCAACCCATGAATTAGAATTAGCAGCGGTGGTTTTTGTACTTAAGTTATGGAGGCATTATTTGTATGGAGATCGGGTAGAGATTTTCACCGACCATAAGATTCTTAAGTATGTATTTACTCAAAAGGATATTAACATGCGTCAGAGGAGATGGCTAGAGCTACTTATAGATTATGACATCAACCTGCAGTATCATCCTGGGAAGGCCAACGTAGTAGTGGATGCATTGAGCAGAAGAGCTGGAATTTATTTCCTAACAGCGCAACCAAAGTTATTAGCAAACCTTCGAAAGATGGAGATAGAGATAGTTCTTCCTACCAATGTGGCATTGATGGCCAGCATACAAGTTCAGTCCAGTATAGTTGAGAGGATCAATATAGCAAAATCAGCAGATTCTAAGCTTCAGTGGCTTAGAGCAGAATGTGTAACAGGACGGAGAGCAGAGTTATGCATTCATGAGGATGGTACACTCCGACATGAAAGGCATCTTTGTGTACCTAGTGGTGATGTCAGACAGGAGATCATGACAGTAGCTCACAGTTCACAATATTTCATTCATTCCGGTGGCACGAAGATGTACCGAGACATCCGTCAGCATTTCTGGTGGAATGGCATGAAGAGGGAGATAGCTCGGTTTGTCTCTCGTTATTTAGTTTGCCAACAAGTTAAGGCTGAACATCAGAGACCAGCCGGACTTCTTCAACCTTTACCGATTTCGGAGTGGAAGTGGGAGCATATCACCATAGATTTTGTAACTGGGTTACCTAAATCCCCAACTGAAAGAGATGCTATCTGGGTTATAGCTGATCATCTCACAAAGGTAGCTCATTTTCTTCCCTTCAGAATTGGTCAGTCGACGGATCAGCTAGCAGAGATGTACCTCAGAAAGATTGTCAGATTGTATGGAGTGCCAGTTAGTATCATATTAGACAGAGATTCAAGATTCACATCGTACTTTTGGCGGAGTCTTCAAGAGAGTTTGGGGACTCGTCTCAAGTTTAGTTCAGCATATCATCCGCAGACAGATGGTCAGTCAGAACGCACGATTCAGACTTTTGAAGATATGTTATGATCTTGTACACTGGACTTCGATGGTTCGTGGGAAGATCACCTGCACCTAGTGGAGTTCTCTTATAGCAATTATTTTTAGGCCAGTATCCAGATGGCACCCTTTGAAGCACTGTATGGCAGGAAGTGCAGATCTCCGTTAGCCTGGATGATATAGGTGAGAGGCAGATGCTTGGTCCAGAGATGGTTATACAGACAATCGAGGTGGTCAGACTAGTCAGAGATCATCTTCGCGTTGTCCAAGGTCACCAGCGCCATTGGGCCGATTCTCATCGATGTTCCCTTAAGTTTTCAGTCGACGACCACGTGTTCTTTAGAATCTTGCCTACCCGTGGCATCATTCGATTTGGCGTACGAAAAAAGCTTAGTCCTAGGTATATAGGGCCGTTTGACATTCACGAGCGAGTAGGCGATGTGTCCTATCGTCTCGCTCTTCCGCCATCGTTACGTGAGGTACATAACGTGCTCCATGTATCCCAATTATGACGGCATATCCTGGATTCGAGCCGTATCCTTGATCATTCAGAATTGGTTGTTGGTACCAACCTTTCGTATGAGGAAAGACCCGTATCCATATTGGACATAAGAGAGAAGGTACTCAAGAACAAGACTATTAGTTTAGTCCGTGTTGCTTGGGGTTACCACTCTTTAGGTGAGTCAATGTGGGAGCATGAGGATGATATCCGCTCGCGATACCCATACATGTTTGACTCATAAGGTATAATATCTTCCTTATGCCTTATGCTTTTAATTTCTTGCTTGTATGAATGATTGCTTGATTGACTGCTAGTCGTAGCTTATTTATGATTAATATAGCCTGTCCCGACATCTCTAGCCTCTTGATTAAATTTCGAGGATGAAATTCTTTTAAGGTGGGTAGAGTTGTCACTCTCGTTTCTCGTTATACGTATTTCCGTATGCGTATACGAGATCTCTGACGTTTGTCAGGTGACCCGTAGTTGGACTTGACTTGCTAGCCTAGTCTTGGTTGGTCATGACTTGGCTTGGTTTATTTTGGTTTGGCTTGGTTTGATTGGGCTTAGTTCATTATGAGAAAACCCTCCCCCTTTAAAGTCCAACCACCCCTTATTTCTCTTTCTTCATTCATTACTTCTTCTTCTTATTCCTCCATTATTCTTCCACCAACCTAGAGAGCTTAGACAAGTGCAACTTGCTTCATGATGATCTTCTATTTTATTGTTCTATCTTCTTCTCTACATGATTCTAAGCATCTTTAGAACTTGGAGTTTTCGGTTTGGACGGATGAATTTTTGTAGATCTAAGTTTGTAGCTTTTTCGGTTTTCTTAGGTTTTGATCTACCAAACTTCATTATTTTCAAGTTTTGATTTTCTATGTTGTAGAGAATTCAATTTTACCCAAAATGGACCTGTGAAAAGTTAGATTTTGACTTATTTTTAGGAAGTTATGGCCAAAATAAGATTTGGACATCTTCTATGTTCATCTGACCTGGTTCTGGAAGGAACGATGAATAGTGCCAGTCTGCATAGATGCATAGTACCTGGCCACATAGTGCCAGTCCATATAGATGCATAGTGCCTAGCCGCATAGATGCATAGAGTCTGGCCGCATAGTGCCAGTCTGTATAGCTACATAGTACCTGGCCATATAGTACCAGTCCGTATAGATGCATAGTGCCTGGCTGCATAGTGCCAGTCCGTATAGCTACATAGTGCCTGGTCGCATAGTACAACTTCGCATAGATGTATAGTACCAGTCCGTATAGCTACATAGTACCTGGCCGTATAGTGCCAGTCCGCATAGATGTATAGTGCCTGGCCGCATAGTGTCAGTCCGCATAGATGCATAGTGGCTCGCTGTATAGTGCCTATTTTGGCTATTTTTGGCTGTTTTATGCCCTATTTGGCTGATTTGTGGCCAAAATTTCTTCTAACTCCCAACATGAAAGTTGTAGATCTTTTCCATGGCTTCAAGAATATGTTACTAACTATTTTATGCAAGTTTCTCTCATTCATGATAATGTAAGGATAGAACACGATAGTAGCCTGTTAAGGCACACTCTTAACAAGTAACAAGTAACATGACATGATAGTGGTCCGTTGTGGCACACTCTTAATAAGTAACCTTGACATGATAATACATGATCGTGGCCCGTCGTGGCACACTCTTGACAAGTAAACCTGACATGTAATCTTGAATGTTGTTGCGATGGCTATCTTGATATATTGAGTAATAACTCGTCTTGACACCGTAGGTGATTGTTCTTGAATGTGCTTGTATAAGCTATCAGTCTCATCTCGCATCTTGTCTAGGACTTGCATCCCTGGTTACCATGTTCAGGGATTTATGCTGAATCTGACTAGGTTAATTACTAGATTGATCAAAGTAGCTCATATAGAGAGATGTTTCCAGTTACAGGCGATCTCGTTATCCTAGCCACACCTGATGGACTTGTAGCCTGCCGACGAGTAGGGCACATTTCCAGTCCACTGTCATATGGGACACTTCTTGAAACAAGTAATATGCACACTGTCATGTGTTGTACTCTAAGTCACCTAATAATTCTTGATAACTCTTACATGAACCTTGCCTGGATAACCTGGATAGCTGCAGGACTTGTGACTGGCGAAACATCTCATTGTATCTTGCTAGTAACTAGGCTTGTGATAACCCTTGTTAGTTAAAGTATCAAGCCATACTTTTTGTTTGGCCGTGAATGTTGGATGGAGTCCAATCCTGTCTAGTCTTGTCTAGATCCAGTACATGGCTATCTCAGGACATGCTTGCTTACGCTTTACTCTTAGCAATAAATGCCTAGAGACCCGATTCTGTTCAGGCGAAGGGTTACAACCCCGGTCCTTGTTTGGTTTAAGGATTGTAACCTGGCTTCCGAAATAGTTCCTCGTCCTCTCGTCATTTGTTGCCTTATTTATATTTCATGTATTCTTGTTACTATTCTTGTTTATGTTCTGACATACTGGTTTTAGTTCTTAAGTGAAGCCTCCCTTGTGGCACTTGCTCTTTCTGGGGTCTGACCCAGCTGGTTTTGTATGACCAGATTTTAGAACAGCACACGAGGATCTCCCAGCCTTCCAGCCAGATGGTGAACATTAGAAGAAACCCTGGCAACGAGTGGGTTTTTATTTTGCTCTCCCGTTCTATTGTAAAATTATTCTTTTGAGGCGTTTAGCCGCCGAGCAAGTGTTAGCTCGTGTTGAATTTATATTTCTGTCTGCCTAAGGGCTGTAACATGATTGACAAATCCTAGGATTGATCATGTATGACTTAAACTCTTGCTAGTCTTCGAATTTTGTATGACTAGCTTCATGATCATCTGAATATATAATGTCTGCGATGCCTTACTTTGTATGTTTGATGATCTATCATCTTATTACATTTACTTGCTTGCTTGAGATTGAGACACTAGGCTTGTACTTGACCATAAGATACTGTTGGCCTGTAGATAAACCCTCATACATCTAGATAGTCGTGGCCGTATTATGAGGTAGGATTTACTTCAATGTACGTAGCTGGCTGTGTCTGTCCCCCGCTCTCCAGTATTTTAGTTTTGGGGCGTGACATTAATGGTTTCTTGTACATGTTTATCGTTTCCAATTCATATACATATTTCTTTATTTTTCTAGTACATCTCTACTGTCCAGCTTATTTCGTATTAAGTTACCTAAATGCAATAGGGTTATACTTTGCTCCTTTTCTGACTGGATCATTGCAGGTGACTTGTCATGCTTTCTACTTTCGCGCTATGGACCGTACAGGTGGAGATAGAGATCTTGGAGGTCGACCTTAGATTCTATATATATTGGATAGTTCTTTTATTTAAACATTTAGCGGGTTTGTTCCCGAATATTATTTTTATTGTATTATTGAGTTTATAAATAAAATAGTTATTGTGAATGAGCAAATAGAAATGATTTTGTTGTGTTTGATATTGATATCTAGACAGCGTACTACCGTCGATGCTGCGACATAGGCTGGAATTGGCTACATACTCGTATTCCGAAAAACGGGTGCGGATTGTGACATATACCCCTTAGAGAGAGCTCCATTCGTCGAGGATCATCCTCAAGTGCATTTCACACAGACTAGATAGTTTGTGTAGTAGTAGTGTTACTGATCACTTGGCTATTTTTCTGTTCCTGTTCCTGGATCATATGTTTACTTCCTTTACATGTTATTTAATGTACTTCATTTCCGCATGTATATTATGTATCTTGCTACGTCCCACTGAGGACGTAGTTTCCTTCCAGGTATATACTGAGATCTGACATAGGATTGTAAAATTCCTAAATTTCTACTATATTTTAGTAATGATTTTTTTTTGTATTTATACGTCGCATAGTCGTATTGTACGTCGCGCGGGAATTTGCATTTTTTTCGTATTTACTCGTCGACTGTGAATATGTGTGAGGTACATATTTTTAGAAAAATGGTTTTTGATTTTATTATCGGTAATGGTTTCAAAAGTATATATATAATAATTATTTTTATTAAAAGTTGTGAAAAGTATCTATCGAGGTTGCCAAAACTTATTATTTTAGTTATTTATAAAAGGCTATCTTATTTAATAAGTGATAATTTAGAAAAACTAGATTATGTGAATATTCTACTCGTGAAAAGCGCATGAAAATTATTTCATGTATATTTTCAAAATTTATTTTTATTATTTATAATAATTTATTTAGCAAGAAGGTATTTTAAATATGTAAATATTTATGTTTATTTTTGAAATTATTTTTACCTAAATTATTTAAAGGGTATTTTGAAGATATTTTCTACTAATATTTAAAATATATATTGGAATTTTTGAAATTAATTATTATAAAAATTTTATAAAAAGATATTTTGGATATATTTGTGATAAATTAAATTGTGATTTGATTTATTGATTTAAATTAAATAGTTTAATTTAAATGTGTAATTTATCTATATTTAAATAGGATTTGGATTTATATATGAATGTATTGGTTTAAATTTAATAATAGAATTATCTATTTGGGTTTAAATAAATCCTGGTCTCTATCTACATTGGATTATATTTGATTGAGTTACTTTTAAATCAATTTGAATTAAATAGTGAAAAATCTAAGGGGAATTAAAACTCTTCTTAATCCTTATCTAGATAAGACTTTTGTAAACCCCTTGATTTTTCAAAATAAATATTTGTAGAATTTTTGGATTTTTAAATAACTATTATTGACTTATTATATAATTTGTATTATTTTACATATATTTAGTATAGTGCTCATTGGTGAATTAGTATAAAAATATATAAAGCTATTTTTCTAGTACATTAAGGATCTAAACTATATTATACAATTTCTTTTCCTCAAAATTTTAGGATTTATTTCATAACTTTTATACTTTTTACATGTTACTTATATTGTACACTATTTACATAATATAGAATAAATGTCAAATTAGTATTAGATATTTCAGCTTGTATAAATGAGATTAGATGAAGGTTGTTTAAATAAATATTAACTATAGTTATTATCTATAGTAATTTTAAATAATGTTATAGATAATTTAGATAAATATAAACTATATTTTAAATAAATACTAATCCTACTTCTACTTGGAAAACATCTCTATCTATATCCTATCCTAATAAAGCAAACTCCCATTTATTTAAATCAAATCCTATCTAATTTAGGAGATAAATCTGAAATAAATACCTATATAAACCCAATACATCCCCCTTCTATCATCCATAATTTGAAATTATTTTTAGTCCAATAGAAACTCTAAAATTCGTCATCAGAATTCAGCCCCGCTTTTTAGTAGCAAGAGCAGCTTGGAACGACGATATCTCCTAGCTCCGAACTCCGTTTTGCCTCCAGTTTTTTTAAAAGAAGCGTATCGAGGTAAGCTTTCCAAAAACATATTTTAATAGACAAAATTCGTTCTGTAGATTTCTGTAAAACTATTTGAGTATTAGATGTCCGAAAAATAAACGTGTTTCAGTATTTTTACGATTTCGGGAGTTTCCGGAAACGAAAATGCGATCCGTTTAGTTTTTCGGAAAGCTAATACGAAAACTTCTACCATATCCTAAATTTAGAATTTATTAAATAAATCTAATAGGTATAGTATTAATTATAATTAGATAATAGACTATTTTCAGCATCCGGAGATGTTTGTTTGGACCTTAGTTCCTCAGCAGCCGTTGTGCCATCTACTTTCCTGTCTGATCTTCGCCACCACAGTGCTCAGGACCCAGGCAAGTATACCTTGCTAATTAACTGTCAATTATTTATTTACTGCATTATTTATTTTGTTTTATATTGTTAGTTTCCTTTGTTATAAACTGCGCGTCCAAGCCACACTTGGGTGCAAGCGACTTTATTAGTCGTTACTTTACTATATGTATCTTGACTTAGTGTTAGCGGACTACCTTCTTGTTGGGGGATATTCTTATATCTCCTTTGGCTGTGACACCCATAGTACACGGTTAGAGACATGTTGCTAGGGGCACGACTTATTGACTAGCTATCTCTAAAGTCGTGTGACGGATAGATGATCGTAACTGCTATGACTAGGGTTTTAGAGACTCAAGCAGTTACAAAACTGGACGAGCCATGGACATGACTTGAACAGTGTGGGAAATATTGGGGGAGGACAGTCGCTAGTAAGTATGGGAAGCCAAACAGGTAACCCATAGTTTTCGAAAGGAACTATGGCGATATATTTACAGTTGCCTTCTGACGTTTGGACGTTACGGACGGATACGGATCACTGGATGCCAGTTACGTACCTATAGCCAAAAATCCCACCCATGCGCATGAAAGTTATCCTCTAAATTGCACATTAGGCGGTTAGAATCTCCTTTGCATATTTGTGTCTAGGATAGTCTTTTATATAATATTTTATTATTCTGACAGTTCATATTAGCTTGTTCTTCCTGTATCTTGCTACGTCCGTCTAAGGACCTGGTTTTTTTCCCAGGTGTGTGTTCATGTCTTCCGCAGGTATCTTAGCCAAGGCCGTGATTCTCTCCATTCTTTCGAAGACGATTGCGATTGGTTCGTCTTGCCATTTTTATCGCTCGATTTCTTGTACATTTCTTTCATTGAGATAGTTGGTAGTGGACTTTGTCTCCGCCCAACGATTGTATCATAAATATTCAAGTTGATTTTTTATATTATTATTCTTTTTATTGTGGATAAGATATAGTTTGTCTTGGATTACTGTATTTTACAGCTTATGTATACATACAAGGTCCTGTACTTCGTATGTATCCAGCTGGAATGTCTACGTTTCTAGTCCTACGTATTTTGGGACTGGGGCGTTACAAGGATATTGAGGGTTTACTTCTTCGATATTCATGTATCGGCTAGTGATGCCTCCTTATTCATTCTACTGCAGTCATTTTTTACTCTGTATTTTTATAGTATTTAAATAGATTTGTGGATGTTTACTAGTGGATATGGATTATGATATCATATGCACAGCTTATACGTTTTAGAGTCGGACTGGAGTCCGCTCGAATGCGTAGCTGGCTATTACTACGTGTTTTGGTCCCGCATATTTTAGGACTGGGGCGTGACATAGTTTTTGTGGTGGCCCATGCAGGTCTCATCTTCGCAAAGTGTGCAAAGTCGTGGTGGTACCTAGGATATTCGTACTACTACGAGCCTATAACCAATTGAGAAATAAGATTTGATGATACATCCACAACTAGGATTATAGGTTCTCTAGGACACTCCAACATGATTGCTTTCATGTTATCTTTTTTCTCGACATGATTGCTTTTGTGTTCTATCTTTCCTATGAATTGACTAAGCTCTTCCCTGTTGACCTCTTAAGTAATTATTTTCTTTCCTTTTCTGTAAATTGTTGGAAATGCCTTATGGATGGGTTCAAGAAAAGTTCGAAAAAGTATATTTATCGTTGTAGTACGGAATCAAGAGTTTTTGTTGCCAGAGAAATACTGGCGAGACAGGACTTCAGATGACGATATTATGGTTACATGTGTTTCTCGAATTTTACTTGAACCATACCATATGCATTTGATTGATATTTCGTATAGTTTGCCAAGATAAGCTCAAGAACCTGTATTATCTGGCGTGACAGATGTGCACTGTAGCCATCCGTCGTATTATGGAACAAAGAAGTTATTTGTAGCCGGATGCACACTGGCATGGAAGTGACTTCACGTGAAATAATCACGAAGGTATATGGTTCTCGAGTTTTACCTAGACTATATACTATGCATCTCGCTTGGCTTCATACCATTCTTGGAAACATTTCGACGATCCTTTCTGCTTGCTTGGCCCTAACGTTGTTTGATGATGATATGGTTTGCTCGACCTAATCTTAGGTCTTTGTTACCTTCATGTTTATAAATGGATGGACTAGACAAACCTCGCTAATGGATTCTATAGTATAACTATAATATGTTATTGCATGATTGTGATGAGTAAATTCTCCTTCGGGATTGATTAGGTCAAGCTTATAGGACAAGTATGAGTGACTGACTATAGTGGTCTTAGAGTCCATTAAGAACGATTGTATTGATAGTATAATTTGATGATAGGGTATCTAAGATGGAGTGATAAGATATTATATTGTTGCTACTACGGATTGAAGGATTCGAATCTTGTACTTAGGGTTTGAGGGTTAGGCATTTGTAGGATTTGATGACCAAGTAATTATTGGTTGCCTATAAACTTTCCAAAAAGATTATGTAAATATCTAAATTTAGACTCTAAGTATCGATTGGATAAGTGTTAGAATTTAGAATAGAATTAGAGGATCTTTTCTAGAGTATAACATGATAGAAGTGCCACTAGTGATTAAGGAAACTAGGTTTGAGTAAGATAATTACAAATAAGGTTTAGAGGATCCTTTAAACCCATAGAACAAGCAGCGATTGATGCGGTAAGGATCTCGGGAAGGTGATTTAGAGAGAGATATAATATTGCGTACAAGATCGGGAGATAGTAGTTAAAATAACAAGGAACAAAGCAAACACATATGTATATTGGTAATTAATAGATCAATAAATCGAGAGTTTAGAATTGAGGATTTATATTCGAAGGATTTTTTGAATAAAAAGAAGAAGGCTCTACGCCAAGAATAGGTGTTGAACGTATAATTTCAAGGAGAAGCTGTAGAGGAGGATTGAAGGCAGTTAATACAAAGAGCTTGTGGTGGATAGAATAAGGATACTTAGGATATGATAAGGAAACCAACTATTTAGAACTAAGATTGGGAAATATGGTTGATGACCAAGCATTGTTGACACACATATATATCTCGAGGATGACCTATACTTTAGGGTATACGTTAAGGTTCCTTATTGGATTGAACAACTCTAAAAGGGGTAAACGACATAGTTATGAGAGAAGGACCCTTGTTGAATCTAAATCAAAATAATTATAAGGACTTCGAGAAACAGAAGACGTGATCACAAGGGTAGCAGATTGAGTAGGGTGCCCTAAATTTTGAGGACGAAATTCTTCTAATGTGGGTAGGATGTAAGCCCCCTAAATTTTAGGATTTATTTTAAATTTTTTAAATGAATTATTTTCATTAAATAATTTTATTATAAATAGTTTTGATCATTAAATGTACCTTTCCATAACTTTAATTTTTGGAGCGTTAGGGATATCAATCTCTCAAAACTTCCTACATGAGTTTTGCAGTAGACAAGTTTATCTTTATTTTGATATATCACGTCCCACTTAAACTTATTCCCTTGTAATCTATTTATATTGCGCAACTTCCTGGTCAATTTAGGCCATTTGACTATCTACCGAAAAGTTTGACCTAACTTCCAATCAAATTTTAGGACTCGATATCGATCCAACCTAATCGACCTAATATATGGTTTTGACCTATTTTGAGCCTACTACACACATGCCACTCGTGTGCCATCCAATTAAGCTCCCGCGTGCTACTATTTTATCAATGATCATAATTGATCTAAATTGTAGTCATGATCGCTCCAAGCCCAAACCTAACTCAATCAAACCCAAACACCCAACTCAAATTCTTGTGACTACTCCCATGACACACCAAATATGGATTCTACCCTCATCAACCCCAAATTTTCTATCTGTGCCAAGCTCCAAACTACTAGGGAACTAAATGTGAAATATATAGTTGCTAGATGTCCACCTCCTATTGGAGCAAACCAAATGAAAAAAAAACACTTTGGGCATGACTTGACCGGTCCAACACTACCCACCCCCAAATTCTAGTATTATTAGATATTATTATTATTGTCATGTTACTGTTATTATTATTATTTTTATTCCTTTATTTTACTATTACTAAAGTTAGGAAAATCAATCATTTTATTATCATTTTTCTTGTAAATTATATTCTCCTCTTTACCATATTTAGAAATTTGGCAATAATTAGAAAGCTATAATAAAAAAGGGTCTAATTGCCAATGTTTATACGTGTGTATTAAAGCGTGCTTATAAATTTGTATATATGCTTATAGATATAAGTAATAATCTATTATTATAAATGAATAATTATATAGGTTAAATGCGGGCTTAAATCCAAAGGCTTATAAACCTGGGCAGGGATGAAGCCCACATTTTATTATAAACACCTTATAGAAAACCCTAGCCCATTCCCTTGTTGGCCCAACATGTCAAGCTCCCACAACCGACTGGGTCGGGCGAGCAACCCAAACCCGACCTGCATCCAATTCAAAGGCTACTGTGTAATCACCTACTCCTCCGCAAGCCAAACTTCTCTGTACATCCGCTGCAGGGAGCGCATACGTGCCAGGCACGCCTGTACGTTCAAACAACTGTCGATCTACACTCTTACTCTCCTTTTATATTTTGATCTCATTCTCCATCGACCATTCCAAGCCCTGGCCACCTCCTCCCTCTTCAGCGAGCAGCACATCATTGTTCGTGGCCATTGACGACCGGTGTAACTTCCTCTTTGTCGTCCCCAACCAACCGCCACCATCAAACCAGTGAGCCCCCAAGTCCCTACCAATCCTTGTGCGAGCACCGTCTTCTTTGACGTGCTTTCTCGGTTCCTCGACTCCGGGGACTTATGGCAAGCCAATGAAGGCGCAGTGCCACTTCATCTCACTCGCAGGCGAGTCCACAACTAGGCACAGTACGTCCCCTTCTCGGGGGAGCAATTCATCACCCCGACCAGTGCGGAATGCTGTCGCAGTATCGCGTGTCCCGTTCCTGCAACATGGGTCGCCTAAACCTCCGCGCTGTCCCGATTCCCTTCTCCGGGCTATAATCTTGTTACCCACCCATGCCTCGCCATCAACCTGGAAGCCATCGGCCAATTGCACATAGTATAGTTCTGTCATGAACCTCCATGCCCGACCATGACCTACATAACCTCGACCATCATCACAGTCTCCATTCTCCTCCACCTTGCCACCCCACTGGCAGTGCATCTCTGTCACGCCCCAGAACCAGAATACTGGAGAGCGGGGGCGCACATAGCCAGCTACGTATAATAAAATAGAATCCACCTCACTATACGGTCACGGCTGTCTAGATATATAAGGGTTTAACTACAATCCATCAGTCTCTTAGGGTCACGAACAAGCCTAGTGTCTCAATCACAAGCAAGCAAGTAAAGTTACAAGATGTACGACCACCAAATATACAATAGTAAGGCGTCCCAAACATTACATATTCAGCTGATCATGAAGCTAGTCGTTACAAAATGTGAGGACTAGCAAGAGTTTCGGTCATACATGATCAACCCTAGGATTTGCCAATCATGTTACAGCCCGTAGGCAGACAGTAAGTAAAATGAAATCGAGCTAAACATGTGCTCGTCGGCTAAATGCCTCAAAAGAATATTTTTACAATAAATTAGGAGAGCCAAAAATAACCCACTCGTTGCCCTGGTTACGCCTAGTGGTCACCATCGGGCTGGATAGTCGGTAGATCCTCTGGAGCTGCTCCAAAATCTGGCCATACAAAACCAGCTGGATCAGATCCCAAAAAAAGCAAGTGCTATATAGGAAGCTTTACTTAGGAACTAAAACCAACAATTAGCACAGAGTATAAATAAATAGTAAGAACTGGAAATATAGAAAAAATATCAGGATGATATACGACGAGATAACCCTGGAACTATCCAGATAACCAGGTTACAACCTGTAAACCAAACAAGGATCGGGATTGTAACCCTTCATCTGAACGGAACTTGGTTTTCCACCATTTATCGGCAAGATAATATAAGAAATCAGGACATGTAACAATCTTGTACAGGATCAAGACAAGACTAGACTAGTTATGCCCCATCCAATAATCACGGCCAAACAATAAGTACGGCTTTATACTTTAACTAACTGGGGTTATCACAGGCCTAGTTACTAGCAAGATGCAGCGAGATTATTCCATAGCCACAAGCCCTGCAGACCATCCTGGTTACCCAGGCCGAATATTTGTTCAAGAGAGGGGGTGCAACACATGACAGTGTGCTGGAAATGCCCTACTCGTCGGCAGGCTACAAATCCACAAGTGCGCCCAGGTAAGGGATGCTTATAGCTGGAAAATCTCTTCATGACTACTGTATTATTTAGTATTAGCCTTAGTCCTTTTAGTAGGTACCCCTGACGTGGTACTCAGGGGTCCATCCTAAACATGATGCAAGACAAGACTGGTTCATTTGTACAAGCACAATCGCCTACGGTGTCCAGGTCATTCATTTTGTCATGTCAGGCTAGCTGTCGCAACAGCATAAAGGTATATTATGTCAGGTTTTCTTGTTAAGAGTGTGCCACGGTGGGCCACTATCTGTCATATACTTGCAAGAGTGCACCCCTACGGGTCACTGACATGCTAATGGTACATGTGCAGGATAACATAGTGTATGCATTCTATTATCAAGAGACCCAAGTTACCCTGAGGGTTACAAAACATGATTAACAATAATAATAATAAATACAAAGGCAAGGCACGGGGAGGAGCCATGCGGCTGAGAGAAATGAGTCTATGCGGCTGGATCGATGCGGGGTTCATGCGGCCAGAATTCGAGCTCATGCGGCTCAGGTAGATTGGGCTCCTGCGGCCAAGAATCGGGTCTTATGCGGCTCAGGCTCAGAAGTCCATGCGGCTGGGTCGGTGCTGTTTCATGCGGCTCTAAAAATGACTGGGCGTTATGCAGCTCAGTTAAGCGGGTCATGCGGATCGATCAAGCGGGTCATGCGGATCGGTCCATGCGGCTGGGCCGATCAGGGCTCATGCGGCTGGGAACTATATGTGGCCAACTCATGCGGCTGGGTTCTTATGCGGCTGGGAAGGACTAGTCCCCATGCCTCCAAGAAAGAAAGGGCGCATACGGCTCAGTTAGGAGCCCATACGGCTAGGATTCAATCAGGGGTGCATGCAGTCAGGAGTTCAGAAGTCCATGCGGCTGGCTAAGGCCATGTGGCATAAGTGGCAGGGGAAGAATCAGTTTATGCGGCAGGAGTTAAGTCTCATGCGGCCAAGAAGAACTGAGCCTCATGCGGCTGGGAGATTACATGCGGCCCAAAAAATCTATGCGACCAGGAATAGAACTTGCCGTATAAGGCTATGCGGCTAAGTTCATGCGGCTGAAAACTATATGCGGTAGGAACTAACTCATGCGGCTAAGGAACTGTTCTTCTTCTCCAAATTTCCGAGAAGAAGAACCATGCAAGCCATGGCTTCCAAACTCCATAAATCCTTCATCCGGAGTCCAAATCCGAACTTCTATAGGTCAAAATAGGACAGAATGAAATACCTACAACATAGAACCATCAGAACTTGATAATAACAAGATTAAGTAGATCAAAATTCAAGAAATTCGAGAATACAATAAACTTAGATCTACAAATTTAGCCATGGAAATTAAAAATGCCAAGCTCTAAAGAGTCTTAGAATGTTGCAAGAAAGAAAATGGAACAATAAATCTTGAGTTCCTCCATGAAGCAAGATGCACTTGCCAAGACCTTCCTGGTAGGTGAGGAGTAATGGTGGGGAAGAGGAGTAATGAAGAGAGAGAAAGAGGAGTGGGCTAATAAATGGGATGGTGGTAGGTAGGGATTTTCCCTTGGTCCATGATGAACCAAGGTAACCCAACCCGAACAAAGTCAAACCAAACCAAGATGAACCAAGCAATGAAATATCAATAAAACCAAGTAAGGAGACATGCAATACAAGTCGAAATACGTACACGTATTCCAAAATACGTAATACGAACTATAGGCATTACAATCTCGCCAAGGAGTCCAGCGCCCTACGCGCTCTCTCTCGATCTTGTGCGCATCGAGCTCAGCCAGGGAAGAACGTTCAGAGCTTGGGGATGGGAAGGTAAAATGACCTTCTTGCCCTCTTCATTTCCTTGTGTATGTAACTAGTTAACATGTTACAGTATCAGCTCTTATAATTATACTATAAGTAATTATATGTATACATATATTGTGTATAACTATATACATAATATATAGTGTTGGGCTTAGCTGGAAAATAAATATATAATGCATTTGTTGATGTTGCTATCATATATATCGATCTGTTAAATAGAGTATAAATATATATGTAATAATATATATATATATATATTATATATAT
>JANAVB010007200.1:4460776-4677782 GCA_029216955.1 Iris pallida | reverse complement strand
ACCACATGACTACGTGGGGTTCGGGTCACGTCCGGCTAGATTGGTACACCGGTCTCCTAAAAGTCAAAGTCCTAATAATTAGTTATTTAGACCATTTATATGGGTTAAGCCATGACTTGACTTGTTTTCTAGAAGGGACACAGATATGACCAGGCCTTCCCTACCATGGATAATACTACTAGTCAAAGAACACAACTACCCTAGCCGTGCCATAACTCATAGTTGACATGCATCCCCAAACTTAACCATGACTAAGGCTATATATAATAATAATATTTGTTTTAAAAATATATAAGAATTCAAAAATCACTATTTAAGCTAAATAATTAATAAAAATAAATAATAAAAACATGGGGGTTTACAGATTATGTTATATGCGTTGAATGTTACGTGCAATCTACTAGGATGGCTAGAAAGATCACCATATATACGTATGCTTTACTTAATATACTTGAACAAATGAGAGCTTGGAATTTAATTAGCCACCCACCATATATAAGGCGACGTTCGAGTGTTTTTGAAGCCTTACTCGTGTGCTCGAAGGCTTGAAGCTGCTCTTTTGAAGACTCTACTACATCAGTCCAAGAAATATGGCTCGACTTCCCTCGATACCAGGTGGTTTGAACATTTTGTTGTAAAAGGGGGATGTAATGTATGGAACAACTAACTCATCAGCATTCATTTTATAATCGAGTCAAGTTGTAATCCTGCACGACAACCATTGTAATAGAGTCTTGTAAATGAAGTTCATTATGAATGAAATAAAGTTGTCTTCTGTTCCTAATGTTTTGTTTCAATTTCTCTGTGTACTCTATATAATATTGTGTTTTCGGATAACCTTATGAAACTGCCTTGTGCGAGACGCAACTTAGGCTCGCACGTTACCATACCCGGGAGACGACTATCGATTCTTCATAATCGAGTCATGACATAATGGTATCAGAGCATGACTTTACGTCCTTTGGCTTTCCGTCTTGAGTCTCGAAATCTTTGACCTCGTGTCGGTGAGATGAGTTGTTCCATACAATGAGTCTGTAATATTTTTTGAGACTAGTATGAGTTTTTTTCTTAATACAGAAGTCGCAAAACCTGCAGCTGCAATCGATTCGAGTGCTTTGAGTGGCTCTAGCAGCTCGAAGGCCGAACTATCGGTTGACCTAATGGAGCAGATATTGTGCATGATAGAAGCGTAATAACAACAGGCCAATGCCCAACAGGCATAGTTCGAGAACAAGTTCGTAGACCAATTCAAGGTACAACAGAAGCAGTTTGAAACTTTGTAACAATTCGTCCAGACAATCACGGCCAGTAACAATCATTATGCGACCGTGTCTGTCATAAGAGAGCCGACGAACCAACATAGCGAAGTCGACCCTGTCAAGCCTCAGCCAGTATTTACGAAGTATGCCTCCTCTGAAATCTCATAATTCAAGAAGGTGTGTAATACTTCATCAAGGGAACCGAAGATCCTTTTGTGGTGCTCGACTGGCTGGCAAAATTGGAACACCATTTTGAAGCACTCGGCATGGACGAGTCGAAGCGAATTGCTTGCGCTCAACTTTAATTTCGGTTGAACGTTCACGACTGGTTTGATATGCAAAAACGAGCGATCCTCGAAGACGATGAAGACATTTGGGCTGCATTCTGTAAAGCATTCAAAAAAGAATTCCTTCCTCCAGCAGTTTGTCAAGAAAGGAGTGCAATTGAGGCTAGAGAATATGATAGTTCGCTAATATGCGTCTGAGTTCAATAGGCTCACCAAGTTTGCAAGTGCGCTTCTGTCTGATGTCGTGAATAGAACACGATATTTTAAAGTTGGTTTGAGGCTTTCTATCGTCGCACATTTGACCATTCCAGAGTATCAAATGGTGCGGGCAAACCTCAATTATGTTATTCGCCTCGAGCCCCAGCATCCTCCAGCTACTTTCGACGTTGTGCATCATGTCAATCACAAACACCATAGTAATACATGAGGCAACAATGCGTATAAGCATCCCAATCACGGCACCAACGGCGACTACCAATGACGGAACCCCATACCTCATTGCAACAAATGCAACTGGGATGGGCATTACACGAATGATTGTCGAGTGAGAGACGGAGTGTGCTTCAAGTGCGATCGACTAGGCCACATCGCACGCAACTTGTAAATACCACATTCCATTATTAGGGTATTTTGGTAAATTTGTATGTTGATTTTTTTTATATATATTATTTTATATTAATGGTTGTCTAAAATTATATTATTGTCAATTAGTGGCTAGCCAATTAGATTTTGCAAGTGTTAGTGCTAATTATTATTAGTCATGACTTTAGCAATTAGAATTAATTAAGTTTAGTTGTCATGAAAGGAATATTCCTTTTACTTGTAGAGATTCCTTCCTTTAGTTAATTAGATTCCAATCATGACAAATGGAGAGGGGCAAACTTGATATTTTGGTATGACCAAACCTTACTATAAGAGATAATTTCTAGTTAGGAATTCATTCATTCATTCCATTTCACTTATTAGCCTCATTTTTTCCCAAAGCTTCTTCTTTCCCAAGCAAACCCAATTCTATACCAATTCTACTAAATCTACTTCCAGTTCCACTCATCCTCACCATCATGAAGGCTTAGAGCATTAGAGAGCATAAGGAGATCCATAAGAGAAGATCTTGCTAGGAGATCGTATCCGACTCATCCCTTCTGTGTCTAAATTCGGAGTTCTCCAAAGGAGGGACACAAAAGTATGGTAAATCTCTATTATTCACCAATTTCATGGTTAGGAACACCCATTGAACCCATAGTGTAAGCCCCCTAATTTTTTGGATTTTATTTATAATTATTTTTAGTTATTTTATATAGATATTTTAATTTATTAAAGTCAATAATGGCTATGTTAGTAGTTTACTATAGCTTTGATTTTGGAAGCACAACAAATATTGTTTTCTCAAATCCAGTTCTATATTTGAATTCTAGACTCTTCCACCTTGAGTTTGATATATTATTTTCCATTCAATTTTGCTTTTCAACATTCCTTTGGCTTCGCGCAATTTCGGGCCAACTTAGGCCAATTTGAGCCATTGACGAAATTTAAGCCAACTTTCAATTGATTTTTGGACTTGACATAGATCGAAACCGTATGACCCAATATATGGTTTTGATCTATTTTGAGTCTACAATGCACATGTCTAGGGTGTACCATCCAATCGAGTTCTCATGTGCTTTTTATTTGCAAATGGTACATGAGACTCATTAAATTGATTTTTCGGGTCCAATTTGACTAGTAATGATACTCGAACCCTAACCTAGTCAACCCTACTAGTTAGAGCCTAACTAGGAGTACCAAAACCAAGTATACATATATTTAAGAGAATTTAGATGTTTAATTGCAGCCATATGCAACATTTCCTGATATATTTGGCTTGGTCAAACATCTAACCAAAATAGGAAACCTATTAATAATAATATGATTTGGAGAACCAAATCCTATCCAAATTAGATCAAACCAAAGCCCATGCACTAAATATATATATATACCTATAAAACCCTAATCATTCCCCTCTCTCATAACCGCCCACTACTTCACAAATCCCCCCAAACCTAGCGGCCACCACTCCAAACCCGAAACCCTAGCCGACCCCCTTTCCTTCTCAAAATCCTAATTTTTCTTCAATTTCTGCGCCATCACCACCAGTCACATGACCCTCACCACAACCTCTTCCACCCTAGCAACTATAGGATCAACCTTGCGGCCGTTAGAGATGTCCATGATGCGCTACTTGGGCCGAAACTCTGTCGAATCGAAGTGTGAAACGTCACAGCAGGTTAGTCAACTTGTGGATGATGTTTCATCCATTTTTCTCATCTATTTCTCCTCAAACCAAATCTGAAAGTTACCTTTATATGTCTACTCCAACCTTTGGTCGCCGAATCCCCTAGTTCCAAGCGATTTGCCCGTGGTGTCATTTCTACGAGAGGGTATCCAGAACCGATGAATTCTATTGTGAGCCATTCTTCACCAATCTAAGTTCAGTTTTTAACCTTCTTATATTTTTATTCAAAATCTAGACGTAGATAATTTTCTAAAGCATATCTGAAAGTTAGGTTTCACATTCGTATACTATTTTAAAAATTCAAGACATTTGTTGTGTCACTGAACTCCAAAAAATTCTGCTTTACTTGTGTCCAAAAGTGTCAAAACTCCATGGATCCATATTAAACTTTATGTTGTACAAGGTTTAATATTATAAATACTATTTTAACTAATTTCTATAATTTTAAAGAATTTATTAATTTTACTTTATTATTGATTCAGAACTAAATTAATGGGTCGATTTGAGGAAGTCATATGTGGCATTGACATAAGACCACTTGTGAAAGGGTTTTCCTATTAAAAATAGCATTATAGAAATATATAAATATTTATAGATAAATTTAAAATTTTAAATATATTATTTTGTTATAATTGTAAAGTATTTACGAGAGGTTTTGTTACCTATATGTACTTATATAATAGATGCAGTGTTGTAACAACGTTATGGCAACTAGGAGGCGTACATACTCATATAATTTATATATGGTGTGTTGATGTAGAATATTAAATATAGTGTATTATTATAGGTGAGCTTGGGAGGATCGACAAGGACATCGAAGTTGGACAGGCTTACCCGCAGACAGCAGTTACAGGAAAGCGTGCCTTGCCTTCGTTACATATTATTCTTTTCTGTTTTGTTGTTCTTTTTTTATTAGCATTGCATAACGTAGGACGTTGATACTTAGTGTCCGTTTATAGACGGGTGCCGATGTCATGATAGTGACATCGAGTATTGACATTAGGCATTACGTATATACTGATGTGTCCATTGACACGTTTGACCACAGGACACCAACACATTCATGATGCGAGGTTTACATGACTATTCGTGGTATTGACCTCGTATTAGCATTCTAGATTTCTTTATCAGTATTGCTAATACTTTCGAGATGACTGTACATACTTTACATTGCTAGATTCTAGACATGGGGATTGGGAAGAACTCGACTACAATATCAGACCTATTATCGTATTGCCCATTGTTTAGTAACCTTTATCTCTGTAGCAGAGTAAGGGTTTATCACTGTCGAGAATTGATTGTCCTTGGTGCCACAACACAGGTACTGGGGACAATACCCTGCTGAGGTGCTAGTGAGCCTTAGTGGAAGGGGTCTGGTATTCTAGCAAAGTATCTCACTTGCATAGCACATAGACGGATACAGTAGATTACCCTAGTTCATATTTTTATTTCTGTACCTTGGCATGTATATTATGCACCTTGCTAGTCCTCTGAGGACCTGGCTATTTCTCAGGCTTAGACGAAGCTGAAGACTACCCGGAGGTTTACGGTTCGGGAGCTGAGACTGGAGGCGTAGCGGCACAGGAGGACGAGATAGTGTCAGAGGATTTTTCGTGATCATGTTATCTTCATATTTAGTCTTGCTACATTATTTCCTTTTTTTTTCATCAGACTTGTAGTTGATTTGTACTTTGTTTCTATTTTTGTGGTTTCGGGATGTTTTATCCGCACAGACTTCATTACTTTTTTTGCTGGATATTTAAGACATTTTTTTATTTATTCTTGATCTCTTTGTAGACTCTGTGAATGTGATTAGATGTATATACATGTGGACTGTGTTGTATTTTTTGGTGTTATCATGATTTACAGCTTAAGTATTTCGCTAATGGACATGTTGTATAGCTTAGCCCATTGGTGAAGTGTTGCTGGCATGTATTCGTATACCTGGTCCTACGTATTTTGGGACTGGGGGCGTTACATATTTTTTGTGGTGGCCCATGCAGGTCTACGTTAATTACTTCGGTTACGTTATTGTACCGATGTGAGCCTGCAATTAGAGTAGAAAAAACCCATAGGATCACATCCACATGCTTGATACCTTCCTTGGCTTCGTTTCAAACTCTCACTTAACTTTTCGATTAGCATCCAGTTTGATTTTGTTCTATCATAATCCTTATTTATTCGTGCTAGTAAGACAAATCTTCATAGTAGGTATATCTTCCCCTTACTATCACATCAGTAAGGGCACAGACACTAGAAGCCATAAGTGCATGTGGAGTATTCGTGAATTTTGCGAAGTCGTAGTGATACCTAGGATAGTCGTACTGCTACGAGCCTACAACCAATTGAAGAATAGGACTTGAGGGTAAATCCACAAGCAAGATTATAGACTTGTCTCAGACTCGTCAACATGAATGTTTCCATGTTATCTTCTTTTTCAGCATGATTGCTTTTGTGTTCTTCCCTGCTTGAGATTTGACTAAACCCTTCCATGTTGACTTCTTGATTAATTCTTTCCGTTCTTTTTGTGCTAAGTTGTTGGAAAGTGTCTTATGGATTGGTCCAAGGAAAAGTTTGAGAAATTATATTTAACCTTGTATTACAAAATCAAAGTTTTCGCAGCTAGAGAAATACTGGCGAGGCAGGACTTCAGATAACGGTATCATGGCTACATATGTTTTTCGAATTCTACTTGACCTATAACCTATGCATGTTGATCTCTTACCCTTTATTTATGTAAAAGTTAATTCAGAAATCTTTATGGATTTGGCCAAGATAAGCTCAAGAACCTGTATTACCTGGTATAGCAGATGTGTACTGCAGCCATCCGTCGTAATATGGAACAAGAAAGTTATTTGCAGCCAGATGCACACTAGCGTG
Source organism: Iris pallida (assembly GCA_029216955.1). NCBI lineage: Eukaryota > Viridiplantae > Streptophyta > Magnoliopsida > Asparagales > Iridaceae > Iris > Iris pallida. The sequence goes on along the minus strand of JANAVB010007200.1, from coordinate 4,671,084 downwards.
GCAGTAACTTCACATGACATAATCACAGAGATATATGGTTCTCGAGTCTTACCTAGACTACGTCTTATGCGTCTTGTTTGGCCTCACGTCGTTCTTAGAAATAGCTCAACAAACCCTCGTGCTTTGCTTGACCCTACCATTGTTTGAAATTGGTATATAGGTTTGTTTGACCCCGCCTTAGGCTTCCGTTACCTTCTATTTGTTAAATGAATAAAGTAGACAAACCTTATAGTTATATTATAGAATATAATTAAGCTAGGTTATTGGTGTAATTGTGATGTTGGGTAGCTGGAAACGGATAAGTTTCTTAGAGATGGATCCTAGTAAGATTATGAGTCGAGTATGAGTGCTTGGATATCAGATGGTAGAGCCTACTAGGAGAAATTTCTTGGAGTGAACTGACGAGTATCATTGAATAGGTATAACACTATATCTACGATAGAATGGTACGACTAGCCGTATTAGAATTCTTATGTAGTAAACACTTTTATCCCTTTTCTCCCTAGCCTATTTTTATTTCGAGGAGCAGCTTAGAGTTGTGTTGGGAGTATTGAGGAATGAGAGATTGTATGCCAAGCTTAGTAAGTGCGAATTATGCCTTGATAGAGTTTCTTTCCTTGGACACATTATCTCGGAGAAGAACTTTTAATTGATCCGGAAAAGATAGCTACCGTAGAGTCTTGGCTGACACTGACATTTGTTGCAGAGGTTAGTCATTTTTTGGATTTTCCAGGTATAACCGCAGGTTCATAGAGAATTTCTCACAGATTGTAGAGCCGATGACACAGTTGACCCATAAGGATCAGGAGTTCCAGTAGACATGAGAATATTAGAAGGCTTTTGAGGAACTGAAGGAGATGTTGACCTCAGCACCTATTTTGACGCTTCCTTCTAGATCGGGAGGATTCGTCGTATATAGTGATGCGTCAGGTAGTGGACTTGGATGTGTGTTGATACAATACGAAAAAGGACATCGCCTATATGTTCCAAATGGAGAGTTGAGGCAGGAGTTGATGAATGAAGGCCATAGTTTTATTTATTCTATTCATTCCGGGAGTACTAAGATGTATCGGGACTTGAAGCAATACTATTGGTGGCATGGTATGAAGAGGAAGATTGCATGCTTCATAGCAAAGTGCTTGGTCTGTCAGCAGGTGAAGGCAGAACATCAGAGGACCGCAGGTATGTTGCAGCCACTTCCCATCCTTGAGTGGAAGTGGGAACATATTACCATGGATTTCGTTACTGGATTTTCGATGAGTCCTAGTAGAAAGGACGCAGTTTGGGTGATTGTGGATAGACTCACGAAGTCAGCACATTTTCTGCCATTCAAAGTGGGTCAGGCCACTTAGATGTTAGCTGACTTGTATATGAGGCAAATTATAAAACTTCATGGGGTACCAGTTAATATAGTCTTGGACATGGATTCTAGATTCACCTCACATTTCTGAAGGAGTATGCAGGAGAGCTTGGGTACAAGACACAAGTTCAGTACTTCGTATCATCTACGGACGAATGGTCAGTCGAAGCGCACTATTCAGACCCTAGAAGACATGTTGAGGGCATGTTTATTGGACTTTGGCGGTTCTTGAAAAGATCACTTGTAATTGGTAGAATTCTCCTACAATAACAGTTACCAAGCTAGTATACAAATGGCACCATATGAAGCATTGTATGAGAGGAAGTGTAGATCACCCATATGTTGGAGCGACGTAGGAGAGCGACAAATACTTGGACCAGAGCTTGTGACACAGACAGTCGATAAAGTGAAGCAGATTCAGAGTCATCTATAGGCAGCTCAAGACTGACAGAAGCATTGGGCCGATATGCATCGTCGACTACTGGAATTCAAAGAGGGAGAGCATGTATTTCTGAAGATCTCACCGACGCGGGGCACCATTAGATTCGGGAGTAGATGAAAGTTGAGTCCAAGGTCTATAGGACCGTTCGATATCATTGGGCGTGTAGGAGAGGTGGAATACCGTCTTGCATTACCTCCATCACTAGAGGGAGTGCATGATGTATTCTATGTCTCACAGCTGAGGAGGTATGTGACTGATTCCAGTCATATGGTCGATCACTCTAAGATCACGTTGGGACCTAGTTTTTCATACGAGAAGCAGCCGGTAGGTATCTTGGATACGAGTGAGAAGACGCTCAGAGGGCAGACGATTAGACTGGTTTGTATTGCATGGAGGTACCATTCTTTGGGAGAATCAACTTGGGAGCGTGAATATTCTATGCGTGAGCGTTATCCCCACTTATTCGTAGATACCGGTAAGTCTTAGCCTAATTATTCATATGATAAGATTTTTCTATATAATTATGTTATTTTTAATTTCGAGGACGAAATTTTCTAAGGTGGGTAGGTTGCAAGCCCCTGATTTTTTGGATTTTATTTTTAATTATTTTATATAGATATTTTAATTTATTAAATTTAATAATGGCTATGTTAGTAGTTTACTGTAGCTTTGATTTTGGAAGCACAACAAATATTGTTTTCTCAAATCTAGTTCCATATTTGAATTCTAGACTCTTTCACCTTGAGTTTGATATATCATGTCCCATCCTATTTTTTTTTTCAACATTCCTTTGACTTCGCGCAATTTTAGGCCAACTTAGGCCAATTTGAGCCGTTGACGTAATTTTAAGCCAACTTCCAATTTGATTTTTGGACTTGACAGATCGAAATCGTATGACCCAATATATGGTTTTGATCTATTTTGAGTCTACAATGCACATGCCTAGGGTGTACCATCCAATCGAGTTCTTATGTGCTTTTTTTTGCAAATGGCACATGAGACTAATTAAATTGATTTTTCGGGTCCAATTTGACTAGTAATGCTACTCAAACCCTAACCTAGTCAACCCTACTAGTTAGAGCCTAACTAGGAGTACCAAAACCAAGTATACATATATTTAAGAGAATTTTAGATGTTTAATTGCAGCCATATGCAATATTTCTTTATATATTTGGCTTGGTCAAACATCTAACCAAAATAGGAAACCTATTAATAATAGTATGATTTGGAGAACCAAATCCTATCCAAATTAGATCAAACCACAGCCCATGCACTAAATATATATACCTATCAATCCCTAACTATGCCCCTCTCTCATAACCGCCTACTACTCTACAAATCCCCCTAAACCTAGCGGCCACCACTCCAAACCCGAAACCCTAGCCGACCCCCTTTCCTTCTCAAAATCCTAATTTTTCCTCAATTTATGCGCCATCACCACCACTCACACAACCCTCTCAACATCCTCTTCCACCCTAGCAATTGTAGGAGCAACCTTGTGGCTGTTAGAGAGGTGCACAACGCGCTACTTGGGCCGAAACTCCGTCAAATCGAAGTCTGAAACATCATAGCAGGTTAGTCAACGTGTAGATGATGTTTCATCCACTTTTTCTCATCTGTTTCTCCTCAAACCAAATCTGAAAGTTACCTTTATATGTATACTCTAACCTATGGTCGTCTGATCCCGTAGTTCCAAGCAGTTTTCCTGTGGCGTCGATTCTACGACAGGGTATCTAGAATCGACGAATTCTATTACGAGCCATTTTTTACCTATCCAAGGTCAGTTTTTAGCCTTATTATATCTTTATTCAGAATCTAGACGTCGATAACTTTCCAAGAATTTTTGAAAGTTAGGTTTCGCATCCGTTTACTATTTTTAAAAATTCAAGACATTTGCCGTGTCACCGAACTCCGAAAAATTCTGCTTTACTTGTGTCCAAAAGTGTCAAAATTCCATGGATCCATATTAAACTTTATGTTGTGCAAGGTTTAACATTATAAATACTATTTTAGCTAATTTTGCTAATTTTTACAGAATTTATTAATTTTATTTTCTTATTGTTTCGGAACTAAATTAATGGATCGATTTGAGGAAGTCATATGTGACATTGACATAAGACCACTTGTAAAAGGGTTTTCCTATTGAAAATAGTATTATAGCAATATATAAATATTTATAGATAAATTTTAGAATTTAAATATATTATTTTGTTATAATTGTAAAGTATTTACGAGAGGTTTTGTTATCTATATGTACTTATATAATAGATGCAATGTCGTAACAACGTTATGGCAACTAGGAGGCGTAGATACTCATATAATTAATATATGGTGTGTTAATATAGAATATTAAATATAGTTTATTATTATAGATGAGCTTGGAAGGATCAACAAGGACACCGGAGTTGGACAGGCTTACCCGCAGACAGCAGTTACAAGCAAGCGTGTCTTGCCTTCGTTACAGATTATTCTTTTCTATTTTGTTGTTCTTTTTTTATTAGCATTGCATAACGTAGGACGTTGATACTTAGTGTCCGTTTATAGACGGGTGCCGATGTCATGATAGTGACATCGAGTATTGACATTAGGCATTACGTACATACTGATGTGTCCATTGACACGTTTGACCACAGAACACCGACACATTCATGATGTAAGGTTTACATGACTATTCGTGGTATTGAACTCGTGTTAGCTTTCTAGATTTCTTTATCAGTATTGCTAATACTTTCAAGATGACTGTACAGACTTGACATTGCTAGATTCTAGACATGGAGATTAGGAAGAACTTGACTACAATATCAGACCTATTATCGTGTGGCCCGTTGTTTATTAACCTTTATCTCTGTAGCAGAGTAAGGGATTATTACTGTCGAGAATTGATTGTCCTTGGTGCCACGACACAGGTACTGGGGACAATACCCTGCTGAGGTGTTAGTGATAGTGGAAGGGGTCTGGTATTCTAGAAAAGTATCTCACTTGCATAGCACATAGACGGATACAGTAGATTGCCTTAGTTCATATTTTTATTTCTGTACCTTGGCATGTATATTATGCACCTTGCTAGTCCTCTGAGGACCTGGCTATTTTCCAGGATTAGACGAAGCTGAAGACTACTCGGAGGTTTATGGTTCGGGAGCTGAGACCGGAGGCATACCGACAGAGGAGGACGAGATAGTGCCAGAGGATTTTTTATGATCATGTTATCTTCATATTTAGTCTTGCTACATTATTTTCTTTTCTTTTCATCAGACTTGTAGTTGATTTGTACTTTGTTTCTATTTCTGTGGTTTTGGGATGTTTTACCCGCACAGTCTTCATTACTTTTTTGCTGGATATTTAAGACATTTTCTTATTTATTCTTGATCTCTTTTTGGACTCTGTGGATGTGATTAGATGTATATACCTGTGGACTGTGTTATATTTCTTGGTGTTATCATGATTTACAGCTTAAGTATTTCGCTAATGGGCATGTTGTGTAGCTTGGCCCATTGGTGAAGTGCTGCTAGCATGTATTCGTATACTTGGTCCTACGTATTTTGGGACTGGGGCGTTACACATAGGAACCTTCCCATAGGTGGATTTGACTTTCTAATGGTAGATCTAGGTATTAGAAGCTTTCAATTTGGTAGATCTTGGTTTTATCACGAGTATTGTTGATTTTTATGCTCAATTTATATTTTTACGAATTTGTGACCACCAAGTGTTCGATACGTGTCCTCAAAAGGATTTTCATGTCATTTTCGAGTCGAAATTGGATGTATGTGTCCTAAATAGGATACGTGGTGTTGTGTCCTTGTATCTCATGATACGCACGGTTAGATTTGAGTGTATACATGTGTTCTTTTGTCCAAAATAACCCAAATTCGTCCTAGTATTCATCCTCATTTTTAGCAGTCATAGCAACTTAGAAATACCATAACTCCTAACTCAGGACTCCAATTTATCTCCCTTTTTTAAAAGAATCGTATCGGAGTTAGCTTCCAAATATATATATTTAATAGGCCAAATTCATTCTAGAACTTTATGTAAAACTATTTGAGTGTCAGGTGTCCGAAAGACGAACGTGTTTCGGTGTTTTTGTAATTCCATGAGCTTTCGGACATGAAAATACGATCCGTTTGAAGTTTCAGAAAGCTGATACGAAGGTATACGACATACTTTAATCCTAGGATTTAGTGAATAGATCTAATATGTGAAGTATTATTTTCAAGTAAAAAACTGACTATACGACATAGGCATTTTGTGTATCCTATGATCCTAGGTAGTATGGATATCAAGTGAGTGTAGGTATCATAGGTTGTCAAGTATATGTATGATATAGTACATATATATATATATATATTATATATATATATATATATATATATATATATATATATATATATATATATATATATATATATATATATATTATTGTTAGGTAATATGTGTTAGTTAGTGTTGACACAAGTGGTTATCAAGTGAGCCAACTATAGATAAGTTATGTGTTAAGGTATTAGAGTTTGGGGAAAGGTACTAGTGTGATACTTGGGTACCATGAGAATATTGGCATCATGACACTCAAGTATCATGAGTAAGGGTAAGTGAGTATTGGGGCTTGAGTAAGGTATCATATTTGGTATCAAGTATTAGTATTAGAATTAGTTGGATAAGTATCTAGGAGGATAAGGTATTGGTCAAGATACTAAGATATTGGATATCATAACTAGGTAATGGGTAATATCAAGATGTCGAGTGCCAAAAGTAGGACGAGTTTCTTGGATGTAAGGTAACTGTAGATTATGGTCATGGATTAGTATCTTAGGGGTTGGTATCATATGATACTTAATGTGGTACCGTGGTACCATGTGCAAACAAGTGGTATATGTGTGGGATAAATTAGAGTGTGGTATTCTAGGGTGTATCAAGGTATTTAGAATACCAAGATACCAAAATATTAGAACTAGTATGAGAAAATACTAGGATACTAAGATAAGGTTATGATATTGGGTATTGGATTAAGATACCATGGTAAGGATAATATCTAGCTTGGGTAATGGGTTAGGTATGAAGGTATGAGTTAAAATATTGAGTATTGGTCAAGGTAATGGTACTAGCTAAGGTATTAGTCTAGAAACTAGGATATAGGGTAATATGTTAAGGAATTGGTTAAGGTAATAAGGTAATAGTAAGGTAATTCTTTAGGGATAGCATATAGCTATGTATGTATATGTCTATATGTGATATTAGGGTATAGTGTGGTATGCCTATATGATTATGGATATGGTATTGAGGTATATGGGTACCTTGATACATATGGAGTGTGTGTGGGGGGGGGGGGGGGGTGTGTGGGGGGGGTGTGTATTGATACATAGAGTTTATGAGTACATATCATATAGGCTTAGACGCTAACCCAAAATAGGGTATTTACCTAGATAGATACCTAAAGTACTATTAGTCATACATAAATAGGTTATTGATATGGAACTAGTATCATAAGGGTATGTTGATATATATATATATATATATATATATATATATATATATATATATATATATATATATATATATTAATGCCTTGGTATAGGGTACTAAAAGGAATTAAGGAATTATCATAGGGGTATGTATCAAGGTTTAGGGTAGATACCCATAGGTATATATTTACATATGAAATAGAGTATATGTGTGGAAAATGATACATGGTATGCTAATAGGGTAATACCCATATATATACCTATACATATACGAAAAAATGAGATATGAGCCATAGGCTCATACTCTTATATGAGCCATTCCACGTGGCTTTCATATGGACCAATAAAAAATAGTGACTTGGAAGAGAAAATTTAAATAAATAGAAATAAAAGATCACATAAAAATATTTGATAAATAATAACTTACCATATCTTTACCTACCAAATATGTTTGCCTAGGAATTTAAATTGATTCTTATTCGCTATGTTCTCGCGTCTATTCCTTTGTATATTTTTGCGGTTTGCAATCTGTCAAAATATATCTTGGGGAGAATTGAATCCATGTTCTTGCATTTCTTTTGGGGATCGAGCAAAGGGGTGGAGCACAGAATCTGGACTAACTGGAGGAACTTGGCGAGACCTACCATCGAAGGAGGTATGGGGTGCGCCAGCTAAAGGACATGGTTGAAGCTTTCTCCATCAAAATATGGTAGAAACTCAGGACGAGCAACTCGTTATGGTGTCTTTTTTTCCACAAGAAATATCTAGCTAAGATGAACATCCGACTCAAGTGATCTGATGCGAGCGCACCTGGCGCCGCACCTTCCTCGGGTGGTGGAGGCGTCATCACGTACGCACGTCGCAGGAGACACGGAGGAGCCGTTTAGGCATTTTTATTTATTTTATTTCTATTTTAGTCATGGAGGATTATTTTGGTCTTTTACCACAAATAACCCTCCTCTTTGCTTTTTCTATATATATTAGGTCTAGCCGTCTTTCATGGCTTATGCTTGTATTGAAAAGAAACTCTCAAGCGTCATTCAGAGGGATTTAGACTTTGTCCGTCCATCAAAGTTGGGAGTTTGTTCTTTTCTCTAATAAAGATCGTTATTTTCCTTCTATTTCTATTTTTCTATAAATTATTTGTGAATCTATCGGGTCGATTCACATCAATTGGTATCAGAGCTCTCTACGAATCCATGGCGCACGGGACGAGGAACACGATCGAGGAGAAGATCCAAGGTCTTCGTGAGGATCTCAATCTCGAGATCGAAGGTTTGAAGGCGGCAATCAAAGATCAAGCGTCCACGCAGAAGGAACTTCAAACCGAGGTACGGAGAATGCGAAAGGAGATGACAACGATTTCGGCAATAATAACATTATTGCAAGACATCTCCAAGAAGATGACCGGCGCCGAATCGACGAGCCAACCGGAGGCGGCAGCAGCCCAAACCCTAAGCAGCCGCCTAGGGTATGCTCCGACAAACCTCAACAAAACTGAGGATTCCAGTATCACGACCGCCGTCGATCACCAGGATCCAGGTGGGCCGATGCGGGCGGGAGGAGGCCGCTGGCCGGCCGCGGACGCGAGCCAGGGCCGCTGGCCGGTCGTCGCTGACCGCCAGGGCCGCTGGCCGGTCACGGCCGACGCCATCCGAAGTCCAGACGGGTCGGCGCCGGCGGGAGGAGGCCGCTGGCCGGCCGCGAATGCGGGCCAGGGTCGATGGCCGATCGCCGCCGACCGCCAGGACCGCTGGCCGGTCGCTGCCGACCGCTAGGGCCGCTGGCCAGGCGCCGCCGATTACCCGGTTCACGGCGGGCCCCCGCCTCATGCGAGGAGTGTCCTAGGATCGTCCACCGACGAGTGGGGAGAGCCCAGCGGCACAGCACTCCCTCTGGGGTGTGCCCTAGGACAGCCAACCCTCCACGGGGGTCGGACAGGGGGAACAGAGCCCCCAGGAGGGACAGGAACCGTGGGAGGCGCTTTCGGAGGCAGCAATTTTTGGGAAGGAACGGCAGCTCCCGCTCACTTCCAGGAGCGGTATGGAGGAGGTGACGGAGTTCCGTACGAGACCCACTGGCGAGACACAGGCCGGTGGGGAGAAGGTCGAGCCAGAGATGACATACAGCAGGGAGACCTTAGCGCTGACCGCAGGCTGAAGAAGCTGAAGCTACCTACGTTTGAGGGTACGGCTCCGGACGAGTGGATCTTTCGGGCAGAGCGCTACTTCGAGGTCATGGAGTTGACTGAGACGGAGGTACTCAGATGCAACGGGATCTACTTCGAGGGCCAGGCCCTAGCGTGGTACCGGTGGAGGTCGGCGAGGACCCCATTCCGTAGCTGTGAGGAGTTGACTGTATACCTTTTGGACCGATTCCAGGAGACGGCCAGGGGAGACTTCTACGAGCAGTGGTCTTCTCTGCGACAAGAGGGAACGGTTCGGGACTTCGTAGCGAGGTTCGAACTGTTATCCGGATGTGTCAGAGGGGTGTCGGATGAGCTGCAGATCGGGATGTTTATGAAGGGCTTGAAGCCCTCCATACGAGCGAAGCTCCGGTTGTAGAGTCTGTAGTGCTTAGAGGATCTGCTCCGTCTGGCTCATAAGGCAGAGGAGAAATTGACAGAGGAGAGACGTCTTAAGGGCGCTTGGGGAGCATCGGGGCAGCACAGTCAGACGGACCCAGTACTTCCACGACCAGCAGCGGGGGCTCAGGCACCAGTACCACCTAGACCCGCAGGCGGAACAGGGGGCTCCATAGTATCGGGAAGGCGCCTGTCGGATGCTGACATGAAGGCGAGAAGAGCAGCTGGCTTGTGCTTCAGATGCGACGAGAGGTTCACTCCCGGTCATCGATGTATGAGCAAGTTGCTGCAAATCGTGATCTTGCCCGACGATGAGAAGGATCCGTCGAAGGAAGAGGCTGCTATAGCAGCAGATGCTGGGGAGGAGCAGGATCATGTGCACATGGACGTTACGGAGGTGACCCTCAACTCCGTGGTAGGGTTCACTCCGAACCACACCATGAAGTTGGCAGAAACGTTGGAAGAGCAGACGGTGACAGTGCTGATCGACAGTCGGGCAACCCATAACTTCATCTCTCAGAGACTGGTCGAGTGGCTTGGCCTAGAGTTGAGTACGGTAGAGAAGTTCACGGTGATGCTGGGCACCGGGAAGATGGAGGAGAGCAAGGGCCTATGCAAGGGGGTGTCTCTCTCACTGCAGGAATATTAGCTGGCAGAGGAATTCTTACCATTGGAGCTGGGCAACGTCGACATCATATTGGGGGTCCAGTGGCTGAAGAAGCTCGGGGAGATAAAGGTGAACTCGAAGCTTCTACGGATGGAGTTCCTGGAGGGAGGCGAGACGGTAGTGCTGAGGGGGGACCCGACTCTCTGTTTCTCGGTAGTGGCCCTCAAGGCCATTACGTGAGCATTGCGGATGGGAGGAGAGGGGTACCTAGTAGAGTTCCAGAGGTTTTCGGTTGAGGGTGAGACACAGGAGGAAACCCTGTGGAGGTGAAGGCGGTGTTGGAGCAGTACTCTGAGGTATTCCAGAGCCCGCAAGGGCTACCTCCGATCAAAGGGCACGAGCACGCGATAGTACTAGTAGCGAGGGAGCACCGATGAGCGAGCGTCCCTACAGGTATCCGCATCTGCAGAAGGACGAGATAGAACGGATGGTGCGGGAGATACTGCAGGCTGGGGTGATCCAGCCAAGTGTGAGTCCTTTTTCGTCATCGGTGCTTTTGGTGAAGAAGAAGGACGGGAGTTGGAGATTCTGCGTCGATTAACGGGCGCTGAACAAGGAGACGGTCGCTGACAAGTTTTCTATTCCGGTGATCGACTAGCTGCTAGACGAGCTGCATGGGGCGGCGGTCTTTTCGAAGATCGACCTCAGGGTGGGGTACCACCAGATCCGGATGCGGCCAGAGGATGTGCCAAAGACTGCCTTCCGGACCCACGAAGGACACTACGAGTTTTTGGTCATGCCTTTTGGCCTGACCAACGCTCCGTCGACCTTCCAGGCCTTGATGAACAAGGTATTCCAGTCTTACCTTCGGAGGTTCATCCTGGTCTTTTTCGACGACATCCTCGTCTACAGCAGGAGCATGGGGGAGCACCTGGACCACTTGGAGGTGGTGTTTAGGGAGCTGATGGCGCATCAGCTATACGCCAACCGAAAGAAGTGCAGTTTCGGTTTGGCACAGGTGGAGTATCTGGGGCACGTGGTGTCAGCGGAGGGGGTGTCGGCGGACAGGACGAAGATAGCGGCTATGTTGGATTGGCCGGTGCCCACTACACTACGAGCACTGCGAGGCTTCTTAGGGTTGACGGGCTACTACAGGAAGTTCGTCATGGGATACGGTACTATCGCATGGGCCCTCACGGAGCAGCTAAAGAAGGAAGGGTTCCACTGGGGGGAGGAAGCCACCAAGGCCTTTGAGGCCTTGAAGGTGGCTATGACGACGGCACCGGTGCTGGCCTTACCCGATTTCAGCAAGGTGTTCGTGGTAGAGACGGATGCGTCAGGGTATGGCCTCGGGACGGTACTCATGCAGGAGGGAAGCCCATAGCCTACTTTAGTCAGGTGCTTTCTGCTAGAGCCCGACTAAAGTCGGTCTATGAGAGGGAGCTGATGGCCATCGTACTGGCAGTACTGAAATGGAGGCCCTATCTGTTGGGGCGGGAGTTTGTGGTCAGGACCGACCAGAAGAGCCTCAAGTACCTCCTCGAGCAGCGGCTCGTTACAGAGGAGCACCAGCATTGGTTGTCCAAGTTGGTGGGATACCGGTTCACGAACGAGTACCGGCCGGGACTAGAGAACAAGGCTGCTGATGCCTTGTCGCGACGGGAGGAGGTGGTGGACTTGAGGGCGCTGTCACGACCTATATGGCGGGACTGGGAGCCGATGTTGCAGGAGGATGAGCATGGCACAGGGTTACAGCACATACGGCAGCAGATAGAGAGCGGAAATGACGGTCCAGATGGCTATACTGTGGAGGGTCGTCGACTGCTCTATCAGGGAAGGATGGTGCTACCGAGGACTTCGACATTCATTCCAGTATTGTTCTAGGAGTTCCATAGCTCCGCGACGGGAGGACACTCGGGAGTTCAGCAGACCTATCAGAGGATGGCCAGAGAGGTGTTTTGGCCAGGGATACAGAGATGCATCGCACGACTGGTCGCCGCGTGTGACGTCTGCCAACGTTACAAGTACATGGCTCTGGCACCAGCAGGATTATTGCAGCCGCTGACTCTACCAGAGAGAGTTTGGGAGGACATCACTATGGACTTCATCGACGGGCCACCACGTTCAGAGGGGTATACGGTGATCATGGTGGTGGTGGACAGGCTGAGTAAGTATGCTCACTTCATTCCTTTGAAGCATCCTTACACAGCTGTTACAGTAGCGACGACTTTCCTGAGGGAGGTTATACGGCTACATGGGGTACCAGCTTCTATTGTCTCCGACAGGGACAAGGTATTCATGAGTCTCTTTTAGAGGGAGCTGTTTAGGGTACAGGGTACGGTCCTGAAGAGGACTACCGCTTACCATCCCTAGACGGACGGCCAGACGGAGGTCGTCAACCGCAGCGTAGAGACTTATTTGCGGTGCTTCGCCTCTGATTCCTCCCACCAGTGGCACAGATGGTTGGCATGGACAGAGTACTGGTACAACACTTCGTACCACTCGAGGGCGGGAACGACCCCTTTCAGGGTGTTGTACGGACGAGACCCTTCTCCTTTAGTCCGATTTGGAGACACTCAGACACCGGTGGGGCAGGTGGAGGAGTACATAGAGGCGAGGGATGGAATATTAGAGGAGTTGAGGAAGCATTTGTTGCGAGCACAGCAGGTGATGCGGGCTCAGGCGGACAGGCATAGACGGGACGTAAGCTTCCAGGTGGGAGATATGTTTTATCTCAAGCTCCGTCCCTACAGACAGAGGTCGATGGCCAGGAGGCAGAACGAGAAGCTGGCAGCTCGTTACTTTGGTCCATATCAGATGGAGGCCAGGATTGGACAGGTAGCATATAGGTTGAGGCTACCAATCACTTCGACGATTCACCCCGTTTTCCACGTATCTCAGCTGAGGAAGACGGTCGGGGATCATGCGGTGTCGCCTACTCTTCCTCCTACACTCACGGAGGATATGGAGGTGCAGTTGGAGCCTTTGGAGGTACGGGCAGTTCGGCAGGGACCAGGACAGACGAGGGAGGTTCTGATTCACTGGATGGGACTACCAGACTGCAACGCGACTTGGGAGGACTATGCGAGATTCCAGACACAGTTTTCGGATTTTCACCTTGAGGACAAGGTGGCTCTTTTAGGGGGTATTGATGCGAGCGCTCCTGGCGCCGCACCTTCCTCGGGTGGTGGAGGCGTCATCACGTACGCACGTCGCAGGAGACGCGGGGGAGCCGTTTAGGCATTTTTATTTATTTTATTTCTACTTTAGTCATGGAGGATTATTTTGGTCTTTTACCACAAATAACCCTCCTCTTTGCTTTTTCTATATATATTAGGTCTAGCCGTCTTTCATGGCTTATGCTTGTATTGAGAAGAAACTCTCAAGCGTCATTCAGAGGGATTTAGACTTTGTCCGTCCATCAAAGTTGGGAGTTTGTTCTTTTCTCTAATAAAGATCGTTCTTTTCCTTCTATTTCTATTTTTCTATAAATTATTTGTGAATCGATCTGGTCGATTCACATCATGATCATTACATCTAAAGTGACACACATATGGTAGAGAATGATCGGGGCTGGAGAGAAAGGTGAAAGCCATATACAGCTCCTCTTGGGGAGTGGCATATCGGATAGTGCATGGGAGAACTGGACGAACAATGGCAGATTGTGGTGGAGAGGTCAGCGGTCGGGCGACACTCCGGTTAGTATTCGTGACCTGGGAGAGCAAGATGACAGATTGGACGAAGGGAGAATTCGGGATACATATGGTGTAATATCCCGTTCCGTACGGTACATTATGCTAAGTCGTTGACTCGAAGAGTTGCGTTGACCCGATTAAGTATTGATACGAATTGATACAAGAGTATGTTTACCCAAGAAATGCATCGAGTCGGATCGATGCAAAGAGTTACATTGACCCGAGGAACACATCGATTAAGATCGATGCAAGTGTTAAGTTGGCCCGAGAGAAAGTATTGAGTCGGTTCAAATATTTTAAGAAATCGAATCGACGCAAGGCACTAGTCCGATTCAGACAAGTATTAATTTAGTTGGTTTCGTGTGCAGGCTATATGTTTACGCTAAAATATAAAAGGTCGACATTTTGCCTTGTTTACAACGGGGTTCGCAAAACCAAATCGCCGTCTCCCAACGGACTGAGGCATAGGCACAGTAAGCCAAATCGGTCGAATAATTCAATGAAGCACGAAGTGCTCGAACGGCTAAGTCAGAAGAGTTGGTTGTGCAACAAAGTTATGAAATCGAGCCGCATCGGCTCGGCAAAACGACAAAGCGTATCGGCTTAAGGTGGGGGGCTTTGACTTCTCTTTCCTACTCCTTCATGCCTAAGTAAAATATATCGTTGTTTGCTAAGTTAACCTATCGAGACCACGGGCGTGGCTATATCGAAAGATGAACATAGTGCATGTCGAACACTAGACAGAACAATTAAAAGGAAATGTACATAAAATGTATGAGTCGCTATGGAACATTGAATATCGCAAAGGCGAGCGCCTCGGTGCGCAAGCAATAAGAACATGGGATAATTGTATGAATAAGTGCCTAAGCGCACGAGTCATTCTGCGCCCTGCACACGAGTTAGTATGCTAGAACATTGAAAGACTATATCGGCACGATTGCCTAAGTACGCGAGCTATAGAACATTGAATACCCTATCGAGGCGTGCCTCAGTTGCACGAGTCGGAGGGAAGGAACATACATTGAACACTAAGGCATAGAACATGGAATTGCGGTATCGAGGCGTGCATCGCATGCACAACTCGAAGAATAGAGAACAATCGTGTCAAAGCGTACGTACATGCACGAGAATCATAAAAGATGGCTTCGTTGCGAAGAGAACAGTTGTGGCATGAATGTGACATAACTGTCGGATATGTCATGATGCCTCAAAAATGTTTGGGACCTTCGGATTGTTCGATTGACGAACATTGAGTTGGGGCATGATGCCATTGAACATTAAAACGAAGTATGGAATATGAGAACATAGAAAGTTAATATGAGAACATAGAAAGTTAATGTGAGAAGTACGAGATGATACGAAGTCTGAGTCACGGTCTCAAGATATGTTTGGTTGTTTGAATAAGGCACGCATTGCATGGTCGAATGGACTTGAGAAATGGATTAGAGATAATCTTCTGTGCACGGGTGTTCCCTTGAACGGGTTTGCGTCGGGGCGTCGGGCCAGTTTGGCCTAAGAGGAACGTTAAACTTTGTAGGGCACACATCTCTAAGACGATTAGTGACTGGTTATTGATGTGAAAGCCACACTGATTGGTATACAATGGTAAGCCTCTGGTTATTGGGATAGCAACCCATCCCGTGAGGCATCGGGCTACCCAAATTGAGAAAAGAAAAGAAAAGAAAGAAAAGAAAAAAGAAACAACTTTAGTCCATTCTGGTACGGATACGCCAACGACCTTCATATTGTTAAGGAACGGTGGGCCGAAAGTGTAGGAACACAGAGATCCTGCATAGAGCACTTATAACATAACGGAAAAGGAATGAGGCGCATTCACCTTACGTCGGTGCAAGGGCGAGTGTATCAGTATTTGGTAAGAAGTCATGAAACTACACGAGATTGCTATTGGTTGCCTACTTGCTTCTGCGAATCGAAATAACATGCTTGCCATGATAACATGCTTTACTACTTTCGAATATGCCATAAAACTGATCCTACGGAGAACATAGAAAGATAACTAAATTTTATGTTGCATGAATCAATACATTACTAAATATCGGTTTAGTTAAGTGGATCTTGATCAGTACAGCGAGAACGAAAGTACTAATCCCCCACTAGATTATTCGCAGGTTCAGGATATGTTATGCTCGCGGTAGAGTTTCGCTTGATCGCGCTGAGGCATGGAATATCGTAGCGTTTGAAGCGTGTGATCGCATTGACGCTCGAACTTGCAACAGGATTGATGCAGCTGAGATATAGATGGAATGATGTATGGAACGATGAAATCCTTTGTGGACAAGAGAGAACTTGAGTGTTGTAGCCAATCTGGCAAATTCAGTTGGGCTATTGAAAGCCTTTGTAATCTCAGTTCATTCATCAATAACGAAAATTGTTTCGTATACTCTATTTCTTCAGTTGCTAATATCAAATCAAAGATAACCATTTTAGAACTTATCATCTTGCCTTGTATGAGTGCAACTCCAGATTCGTACAGCATCACGCCCCAGCGAGGATGATGATTCGGATAAATCGATGCGAGGATGAGCGATTTTCTGGGTCGGGGCGTGACTTAAGGATCATTCGTGCATCCGGTCTGACTCTTCAACCCAATCGTGATAATAGATGGATATGGGGTCTTACCATATCTGGGGAATTCTCTACTAAATTGGCCTAGAAATTAGTGAGGCAGCATGGTGAGGAACATGTACGCTTCTATAATATTTGGAATCCTTATATTCCTTTCAAGTGGTCAATCCTTATATGGAGACTTCTCCGCGATAAACTTCGCACCAATGACTACATAAGAAAGATTGGTTTTGACTTCGTGTTGAAATGCCACTGCTGTGAGGAACATGATGTCGAAATTTCGAAGCATATCTTCAACTCCAAAAATCTTGCTAGTTCCACCTGGAGCCATTATCACCATGCTTGCAAAATAGGAAAAGGAACTCGAGACTTAGCTACTCGGTTAGATAATTGGTGGGGGCAGGGATCTAAACATATAAATAAGGTAATAGTGGGGGCTATTATTTGGGTTCAATGAAAGAACTGTAACAAGAATAGATACGAGGGAACGACATTCACGGCGAGACAGTTGGTAGAGGAAGTCAGAAGATAAGCCAGGAAAGCGCTCTGCAGATGCTCCCACCTTAGGGGGTGACATTCCAAAATTTATTCACAGAGAGGGGACACCAAGGAGGATCCAACACATGCAGGTTTGGAAGCCATCGGGGGTGGGCTGGACATATAACCTGGCGGTCATTCAATGGGAGAGGAGAGGAAGCTGGAGGGGAGGTGCGATGGTCAGGGACACGGCGGGCATAGAGTGGCAGTTTGGAATCGGGAGAGGGACGGGTGTCCATACACGACATGTTTAGCAGGCTTTTGAGACAGGGTATGGCCCTGGTTGGGTAGATTGGGATCTCCAACATGGAAATCCAAGTTTCGGATAGGATTACGATAGATTGCTTAGCCGAAAGGGAAAAGTGTTAGAGATAGAGCAGGTGGCAGGCCTGGTTCGTGTTGGTTTTGAAAGGCTGGTCTTCTCTATATGCAATAGACAGATGAACTCAGTTGTACGTACTTTTGCTCGGTACCGGACTGACTATGATTTCGAGTTTGTGGATGGGAGAGGGGTGGATCTTCCGGTCGTTTTAGCTCTTGCTATAAAGAGAGATTTGGCATTGATTGTATAGGTCCGCGGGTTATCGGGTATACTTTTGGTTTGGGTAGTTTCAGCAAACCGTTCGCGGGTTGGTACTTTTGTAGCCCTATATGGTTTTTTGGTCATTTATGACATTTCTCCTCGTTGGTGAGGTTTTTTTAATATATATATATATATATATATTATTATTTTTTTAATATATATATATATATATATATATATATATATTTTATTATATATATATATATAATATATATATATATATATATATATATATATATATATATATATAATAAAATATATATATATATATATATATATATATATATATATATATATATAGTAAATTGGTAATTGGTAATTGGTATATGGCTTACGTATGTGAATGGAAGGATAAAGGTAATATTTAGGTAATGCATAAGGTAAGGAGTAATAAGCTAAGGTATATTGGTATGAGTTTACACATATATATTATATGGTATGATAAGTATTAGCTAGTGTTATCCAATATTAGCTAGGATAACTTGGTTTGGCTAGGTGATGACTAGAAAACCTAGAAGGTATTGACCCTAGAACTAAGGTATTAACTAATAGTTAAGGTATTTGAGATACGGGCTAAGGTATTAGGTAAATTTGTGATGCGGGTTAAGATACCGTGATACGAGGAAAGGTAAATAGCTATAGGCCAAGGTATTGCTAGAAATTATAGGTAGAAGTATATATTAGGGTAATATATGCTAGGAACTTATTAGTATAGCCTAGAAACCTAGTGTTGGTCTAGTATTAACTAGTATTGACTAGTTTGACCTAGTTAGCATCTAAAAATCAAATAGTGACTTGTTAAGACCTAGTATAACTTTATAAACCTTATAAATAGGTAAAATCAACCTATAAACTATGAAATGACCTAATTTGATTGTGTTAACCTAGATTTGACTATAGAAGTAAGGTAGTGACCTAGTTTGATCATAGAAACAATGTATTGAACTAGTTTGGCCATAAAAGCAAGTTATTTACCTAGTTTGACCATAAAAGCAAGATATTGACGTAGTTTGACCATAGAAGCAAGGTATTGACCTAGTTTGACCATAAAAGCAAGGTATTGACCTAGTTTGACTTTCATGACCTATAATTGACCTAGAAATCATATTTCAATTATGATATCAATGTTATTCACACCAAAACACAAATTGATATTGATATTTCATATTTAGGTCTTTGTGACTCCACTTTGGACATTGATCCACACCCGTTGTTTAAGACCACATGTGAGTACATTCTCTGATGGTTTTTGTTATCTTGATAATTTTTATGGTATCAGTTTGTAGTTTATACTTGATTCTCGACACGAGGATACATGGATTAGTATATCTTGGATACCGTCATGAGATGTTATTTCCCAGAGGACCCTGTATATGTCTTGTGTTTTTTGTACATGTATAGACACATATTAAGGAGTAGGTTGGCCCCCTGCTCCATGAATCATGTGTCGTAACGTGGCATGGTTGGATCCACTATCCTAGTCGGAGGGTGGGAAGATATTAGTAGACTATGTGATCATACCCCCATAAACTTGTGCATAGCTCACCCTCAGCTCACGTAGGGTATAGGCTAATTTTACTTCTACTTGTACATAGCTTTCCGTATATGACTGGCCTGATCCATTATCTGTACTTGTGCATAGCCAGTCATATGGAATAGTCTGATCTTGTTCCAACCCGATCGTATAATAAACTAATATTTCAAGGCACATTTAGTAGTACATGCTATATTCCAGTTATTACCTGTTAAGACATTATTCTCATGATTACTTACAATTCATATTTGCCTATGTCATAATTATCTGTTATTTTCTATTTCCTCATTGTTCAATATTGTTTATCCATCATGTATTTTTATTACTTACTATTTTTATAGTTTTTGTCAATTTAATGAAACTGCTGTTAGTTTATGTACTTCACTCCAATCCTGACTGGATAATATTTTCAGAGGATCTAGAGGACTTTTGTCATACTGATTATGGACCCGGAGTAGATGATGAGTATGTCCAGGAGCCTCCATTGATGCCAGTGCCTGTTGAGGAGGCACCACCAGTAGTGACTTAGCTAGTTAGCTATTGTTACGGGATTTGTCTCCAGCTTATGAGACTTGAGATGTTATATTTATTTGAGACATGTACTTGTTGAGATAGTTAGACTCTGGTGCAGATTTGAGTTATATTATGCTGTTAGACTCCTCTTGGATTATCATTCCATATCATTATGTATATTCATGTCATTATCTTCCTTATAGTTATTGTGAATGAGTATGAATATTATATATTATATTGTCCTTCTTTGGAAATGTGATATCATTGACAGGTTGTGACATATATATTCATGAGATATGTTAGAGAGTATTGTTGACCTATACAACGTTCTACCATTGATGTTGCAGTGTAGGCTGGACATGTCTCACGCGTTCGTACCCCTACATTCGGGTAGGGGTCGTGACACAACTGCTTAGAAGGTAGGCCGAATCAACGCCCTCCACAATCGCAGAATCAATAAAACCGAGGCCAGGCACCTCGAGCTCCCAGCCGGCACAGCAAAATGGCCAAGATAGTCGTGCCAACACTCAAGAACGTATCTACGCTATGACTCGAGATGAGGCATTTACCTCAGATACAGTCATGATAGGTATACTATTTTTTTAGTAATAAGCCTGCACGTGTACTGTTTGATTCTGGCACCACATATAGCATTATATCAGCGGACTTCACCATAGAACATAAATTTTCTATGATACCGCTAGGCCTTAATCTTAGTGTTAGCACTCCATTGGACACGTCACTATTTGTACACTCAGACTGCAGAGAATGAATCATTTGTATCGGAGGCAAGGAGGTGTATCTTGATGCGATAATTCTATATATTAAGGATTACGATATCATACTAGAAATGGATTGGCTCGACGTTTACAATGCCACTATTGATTGCGCAGGAAAGAAGGTCACCTTTTGTCTACCTGGAGAGACCGAATTCTGCTACTGGTGTGGTGAAGCATCGACGACATACATAGTGATATAGGCAATTTTTGCTTGGAGGATGCAGCATTCTGGATGTCAACGATACTTAGTATCCATTCGCGACATGAGACAAGATGGTGCAAACGTGGGTCAAACCGACGTTGTGGCAGAATTTCCCAATATATTCCCGGACGAACTACTGGTATTCCACCCGATCGAGAAATCGAATTCACTATTATACCTTTTCCGAAACTGCCTAATTTCCAAGGCTCCTTACAGAGTGGCCCCTATAGAACTGAAGGAACTCAAGGTCCAGTTGCAAGAATTGCTTGGCAAGGAATACATTCGGCCTAGTATTTTTCCATAGGGAGCCCCCACACTGTTCGTAAAGAAAAAAGATGGGTCGATGCGTCTGTGTGTTGACCATCGAAAGCTGAACAAAGCCACCATCTGGGGCAAGTATCCAATGTACCACATAGATGACTTATTCAATCAGCTACAAGGCACCTCGGTGTTTTCAAAGATTGATCTCCGTTCGGACTATCATCAACTCAAGATCAAACCAGATGATGTGCCAAAGTCAGCCTTACGTACTCGATACGGCTACTATGAGTTCCTGGTAATGTCGTTCTGCCTAATGAATACCCCTACTGCCTTCATGAATCTCATTAATCGGGTATTTCGACCATTTTTGACAAATTTGTCGTAGTCTTCATTGATGATATTCCCGTTTATTCGAAGGACAGAGTGCAGCATGCACAACATTTACGGACCATACTCCAGACCCTTCGTGACAACCAGTTGTATGCAAAAATAAGTAAATATGAATTCTGGCTAAACAATGTATCATTCCTCAGACACATCATCTCCGCAAAAGGCATCATAGTCGATCCAAGGAAAGTAGAAGCAGTTGTTGATTGGAAATGGCTGCGTCAGTTAGTGAGATTTGAAGCTTCCTCGACTTAGCGAGAAACTACCGACGCTTCGTGAAAGACTTTACGAAATTGCATCGCCTTTGATTCGTCTCACTCAAAAGGGAGTCGCATTTGAGTGGTCAGACGACTGCGAGACTTACTTCCAGGAGCTAAACAACGGCTCATTTCGGCCCCGATACTCGTGCTTCCTGAAGGGAATGAGGAATTTCAAATCTTCAACGATACTTCCGGCCAGGACTTGGAATGTATGATCATGCAGCGGAATAAGGTGATATCTTTTGCTTTTAGACAGCTGAAGCCGCATGAGAAGAACTATCCTATGTATGACTTAGAATTAGCGGCAATTGTGTTCACGCTAAACTATGGCGTCACTATCTTTATGTCATAGCGTGCATTATTTTTACGGATCACAAGAGCCTCAAGTATCTCTTCACCCAGAAAAAACCGAATTTGAAATAGAGGTGATGGCTATAACTGGTCAAGAACTATGACATAACAATCAACTACACATCGGGAAAGGGAAATGTTATGGAGGATGCACTGATCCGAAAATACATAGCCTCACTATCCATCAACGATCGACTACTTTACAATTTGGAGGATATGGGAACGAACTCTGGCTTCGATTTGTGGGTGCGGAGGTTGCTCAACTACGCGTAGAGCAGAGTTTGTTGGAAAGGATCAAGACGGCTCAGAAGGACGATCCCTACTTAAAAAAGATACGAGTGCTGAGTTCAAGAGGTAAGACGGGCAACTTTACGGAAGATGAGACCAGCGTGCTGTAATTAAAGGGCGGACTATGTGTTACGGATGACTCAAAACTCAGAAAGAAAATAATATCGGAGGTACACTACACAAAATATTTCTTGCATACATGCAGCACCAAGATGTACAGGGACCTCCGCACAATATTCTGGTGGCATGAGATGAAGAGAGATAAGGAACTTCTTATATCGAAATGCATGGTCTGTCAGCAAGTAAAAGCTGAGCACCAGAGATCGGGTGGAGAGATGCAGAACCATGCCATTCCAAAGTAGAAGTGGGAGCACATTTGCATGGACTTTATAGTTGGGTTGTTGTAACCCCATCTTTCCAATTTTGAGGAATTTAAATTTCTATAATAATATTTTATAACAATTTTGAATGATAAATTATTTTGGAGGGAATGGACTTAAGAGCAGGATTTCAAATTCAAATTTTTAATAGTTGTAACAAATTCTGGCTCACCATTTATAACCTTTTTAACAATTCCTTTTAACTAATTTTCTATTCTTTTTTATTTCTCTAAAATATGAAACAGGGGGGTTCTTTGCTTAAAATAACTTTGCGGAGGAGGCAAACTGTAAAGGTTGTTAATCTTATATGAACATGAGAGAGAGAGAGAGATTTCATTCAGTCGCAGCTTAGTTTTTTTCTCCCCAAATCGAATCAAGCCCAGACCCCTTTTCCCTTATCCCTCAATCATTTTGACCTAACCCTAAATTCGAGGCCGAGCCGACGACGGCCATGGCGATGGCGAGGGCCCTCTTCTGGCGACTGAGAGGCGAGTCTCCGGTGGTGCATAATGATCCTCGACAGGCACGAGTCTCATTTTCTGATGTCGACAACGACGGAAGACGCGCAAATCTACTTCCCGACATCGGCGGTAGCTAGTCGACCACCCCCACCGATGCGGTTCCTTCACCGCAGCCAGAGATCGGCTTCCTCCACGGTGCAGGTGAACGTAGCACCTCGTGGCAATTTCATCACCTTGTCGAGCAGCCTTTCCGACGAATGGGCGTTCATTTTTCTCGAAAACCTTTGCTTCTTCGGCAACTCGATGACAGTACGGTGAGTTCTTCTTTGCATTTTCTTTATGAAATTCATGAGCCTCGACTCTTGATGATCGGTCTCTTGTTCTTGATTAGTTTGATAGAGTCGATTGCATCAGATCGACTGAGTTGTGATATGGATCTGAACGTCTGGGAGTGGAGATCGCGGCTAGTTACCGAAGGAACGTGTCTGATCCACTGAAGAGTTCCCTATTTTCGTTGGACCTTCTTCAGGTACCTACCTACATTAGTTTTATAGAATTGTTACTAGTCTTTGATTTTGATTTAGTGTCGGCATGTCCAATGGCGTGCTCAAATGCAGTGTGTCCACGGGGGCTAGTGGGTGAACCGTAACAGAGTTCATGTAGGCGTGTTCGGGAATTGGTTTGGTGTCCAGAATGTGGTTGCGTATCCATGACGTCATCCGTATCAAGTATTGATCATGTCCAGAGTTGTGTCCGCGGATTTATGTCCATTTGGGGAACGTCGAGTGCAAGGGATCGACGAGGCCAGAGTAGCAATTGACAAGCCTCGGGAAATTTAAATTGTTGTAGGAATTATTAATTTTGGTTTCATATTTTCATATGTAAATTCATGTATATTCTTTCTTATGGATTTTGTGGGAATTTTAACTGTATCATGTTTCTGTTTTGAGTACTGGCATGGGTCTCGGTTGAGCTGAGGAATTCAAATGAATGTCTGGTATTTGGTTCTCTATAATTGTATGAGTCCTACTGAACATTTATTGAGTGTTCTTTGAACTATGGTTTTGTGGAATAAATGTTGGTGATGGCTAGACTTTTAGCTTGCTAAACTTTTGGTTGGTATAGATTAGATGGAGATCTAGGTTGTGTAAGTTGTTTGCAGGTGGCTGCTTGGGGACATTTTGAATTCAAAATGTAGCCGTTGGTTTCCATTAGGTTTCAGGATTGGGTGGCTGGACTTGTTGGAAGTATTACCTATAAGTTGAGGAAAGATTTAGTTGTATATGGTTGTTGTGCTAGGTTTTGTTATACTAATTTGTATATTTGGAAGGTTTTTGTTCTGGTTTACTTTTGGGCTTGAGTTTAATTTGTTCAGAAGAGGGAATGGTCTACTGACTAACAGTTAGGCTATAGTAAGCTTTAGTAAGCTTTGTTAAATTGAGTGTTGGCTTAATTGATGTAAGGGATATATTGGTTAGTATTATAGCGATGAAAATTTAAGGCATATGAGTTCATTATCATTGTTGGTAGCAGATGTTTAATCTGAGCATGCTTAAGCTTTAACTGTTTGGCACTTATGGTTAGAATAACTTTTATGGTTGAAGTGGAAATGGCTATGGATGAACCAACCTGGTTAAAAATTGTTGAATTGTAGAAAGTATACTCCTAGCAAAATGTTTTCATAGTTTAATTATAAATAATTTTGTTAATTAGTGTATAGAAATTCTAGTATAAATGCCTTGTTATGGTCTAATGATGGCTAGATACTTTTTAGGCTCTACTCCGTAGTTTGTTAGCAAAATTTGCTAGTAGAACTATTTAGGTTTACATACTATCTAAACTATGATAAATTATTTATAGATAATTCTAGTTAACTAGAAGGTATTATAAGCTGGCTTATGGTTAGAAAATGTTTTAGTTAGCAAAAATGTATTAATTTAGATCTTAACCAACCTGTAATTATTAACAGGAGGACATCCAGCTTTACTACCCTTTCTCGATCACCCTGAGCCAGGCAACTATACTCCTCGGACTTGTTCATTTCTCATGTCTTGTACATTCATCTTTGTATCTCCTTGTTGATACGATATATTACGGTATTGTCTGGTTTCATGTTTCATGTATTACTTGTGTATGGGAGAGAAAATACTATAGATATGTAATCAAACCCTGTTACTATTCATGTGAATAGCTTGGGTCCCACATCGTGCACGCGGGACCAAAGTCGTACCATTTCATGTTCATTGCATCTACCCAAGCCGATCACAAAATCTAGAAGTATTTCAATATTGCACATGTCAGGATTCATGTTGTATTTCAGGATTCAGGTTGTATTTCATGTTTAGGTTGTACTTCATGTTCAGGTTGTATTTCATGTTCAGGACTCATATCATGTTCCCTATTTTACTTCCAGTATTTCCTGTTCAGTTTCATGTCTTGTCTTATTTCTCGTTCTTTATATATATTTCCTGTTTCTTGTTCATACCATGATGTTCATGTTCATTTCCTTGGATATACTTAGCTTCGCTCCTGACTAGGATATGTTGCAGGTGTACTTGCAGGGTATTGTTCTACTTTATGGGCCAAAGCCCGAGATATTAGCTGAGCAGGATGAGATAGCTTGAGGCTTCAGGTTTAGAATGTTTTGCTTACTCCTAGATATTGTTCTTAGAATTCATAGTATAGTTCATTATTGTTGTCTCTAGTACTTTTATGACATTATGATCGGTGGATTTTGGTGATCATTCTGGAAACGTTTTATAGATGCTGTAATTGTATATTTTCATGTTTATCTGTTTATATTTCCCTAAAGATTGGTACAGCTTACTTCATCGTGTCTAACGATGAAGGCTGGGCATGTCCGACTCGTGTCCGACTATTCGGGAGTGGGTCGTGACATGTTTTTAGTGGTGGCCCATGCAGGTCTATCCTAATAGTATCTAGGTATTAGAATACTATTGGGAGACTTGATTTAAACTAGGAAAACTTGATTACAGCATAGGAAAGATCGGGAAATAAGGGTATATCAAGTATATCAGGTATATTGATATGAATAAACATTTGTATTTTTTAGGATTAGGACATTTTAACAGTTTTCTATTTTTCAGATAATTCAAGCACGCGACCCCGAAACTATTGATCCATCTACACTTGAGGGTTTCGAGCTTCCACTATCGCCCTACTATCCCCATGGGTAGTACGCAGTTGACGAAGACGTTCCAAGAGTTCCTTGACACCCAGAGGGAGCAGGCCATCATTTTTCCAAGCCAGATTTATGAGTACACTCTCCGAGCTATGAAGGACTTCTGCTTTTCAGACTCTCAGACATTGGAGTCCCCGACACCGAGCGCATATCTTGCACCGAGGAGTAGATCGAGAACCTGGAGCTGCCACTGAAGATCAGACAAATCCTTGAGGAACCGACTTCTCTGAAGATTCGAACCACTAGCCGGAAGATCCAGAATATATCACAGACAATGGAACGAGACAAAAAGTTAAAGCACATGAGAGACATGAAGACTTATGACGAAGACAGCAACTACCGTGGACCCGCAATCCGTCGCAACACTCAGTCAGCGCTTCTTCGGTCACACCACCAGTTGTATCATCGAGAGAAGGTCTCAACAGCCAGCACGCCAGCAGACGTATATTCCTATCAGAGACTCTGCGCTTCAGCCCAGCGGGAGATCCAGACTCAGATTCAGATGACGATCACTTGTAATTTCTGCCATCGTCCAGGACATCACCACAAAGACTGCCACAAAAGACGGAGGCTATGTTTATTCTGCAGATCGTTTGCCCACCAAGTCAAGGATTGCCTGGAGATCGCTGATCACACTGCCCAGGACAAGCACGAGAAGCACCAGGACTACAGAAGAAGGACCCGCCTCTCCAGTTTCAGCGATCACATGGAGCACTACCGCAGGAACCAGTCTACGTCAGGACAGTGAAGAAGATTGAAGTGATTCCAGTCCCGGAGGAAATACTGAAGACAGATTGAAGACAGAAGGCTTCTTTTGCATGGTTGGAGAAAACCATAGATCGTGATTCATCAACAAGTCTCTCCTTAAAATCCCTCTTAGTACCTAGATCATTTCTTGAAACTTCTCATTTTCTTGTTTGAAATCATGATTGATATTCGAAACTTATTTCGAGATATTGTTTCCTATTCGGTAAACTTGTTCCAGATCCATAATTCGATAATTGTTTGGAATCTACTATTTGATACCCTGTTTCATATTCATTATTTATGGTTTGTTTTTGCTTCTATTTGAAAATTTCCTATTCGAACCCTGTGCTATTCGAGATTCTATTTCTATCCGAAATTTCATTTTGAAACTTGTCCCCAATCAAAACATTGTTTAAATCTTCACTCCTATTTTGACACTTGCTTGAGATTCGGTCCCTATTCGAGACATCGTTTAAAGATTTTGTTTCCTATTTTGAAACTTGGATCATTCCCTATGAGATTTTGTTTACTATTTGAGACTTGTTCCTATTCAAGAAATTTTTTTTGTTCACAACCTTGTTCGACCTTGTTTTCTATTTGAAATTCTATTTGTTTTATAATCATGGTTCGATACCCGTTTCTTGTTCGCTATTTGATACCCTATTTTCTAAATCACTGTTCGTAACCTTGCTCCCTATTCGAGGTTCTGTTCAAGATTTTACTTCTTATTCGCGGCTTTGTTGATGTCGATTTCCTATCTAAGATTTGTTCCTGTTGAAATTTTTATTCGAGACTTCGTTGTCGTTCGAGATTTTGTTATACATTGACTATATACAAGGTTTTGGTCATTATTTCGAGACCTTGCCTTCTATCTGATACCGTGTTTCTATGCAACCTTCGCGGTTTTGTTACGTATTCGGGATTACGTTCCCTATACGGAATTTTGCTACCATTCCAGATGTCAGTTGAGATTCAGATTATTATTTGAAACTTCAATCCACTGTTCAAAATTTTAAATCTCCCTGGTTGCCCTTTTGTACTTAATACTCTTTGATTAAGTCCCTTGTCGCTTCGTAGTATCTAATAAACCCTTGTATTCTAACAGTCGGGTAACTTTACTATTTCCGTGACTTGGACTATTGAAACTCATTTCATATTCCTTGAAACTCTTTTGAAATACCTAGGGATAAAGTCGAGAGGCTATTCGATGACCTACTATGGCATGACAGTTGCGCGCTGCAGCCATTAGCTGGATTATGGAGACCGAGGGTTCACTGCAGCCAGCTGCGCATTGGCGAGATAGGAACTCTAAGTTGAAGTGATTTCAGACATTCATAGGTTTTCGAGTATTGTCGAGACTTTGTCATATTCTTCATGTCTTGATCTTTTGGGTTGTGTCGTCAATGATTGTTGAAAATGGATAAGGTTGACAGAATATTCGATGATATATTATTATTTGGGTCACAGAGCCGAAAGTCCACTGCAATCAGATATATACTGGCGGGGTAGAAATTCTAAGTAAAGTGACTTCAAATGGCCATATGTTCTTGAATACTATAGCGACTACATTCCATTATTGACTCTTCAAGAATCATAAATATTTGTACCTTCATCTTGATTTGACACTAGCATTTTCCAAGTGGACTCTATACATCCTCTCGATCAATCGTGGCAAATCTTTCGTGCATTTTATGGGTAAGCCATTTGTTTCCTTTTAATCAATCTTACTTATATCTTGACCGTGCCTTGTGATCCTAATCATGCCTAACTAACTGTGATTTTCCTAAATCATTCTGGTTTAATTGTACTAAATCTGCCAATTGTGGTCGTGTCTTCATGATTTTACTCCTCTAAGTTGCAAATAGAATTCATGTCATAACGTGCTTATCTACAGAATCTTGATCATGGATAGATCGTGTTATTTCAACTTCCTGTATGAAATTATTGTATTTAATCTTGATTATACCTTGTTTTACTTCGTGCCTAACCAATTTTGATCATTATCGATCATGTCCTCTTATCGTTGAGTTCGTCATGCTAAGTCATTCATGTCCCACCTCTGGTCATATCTAGGAAATCCTGATCGTGCTTATACTTTATGATGATTATATTTTCGTATATATCGATCATGTCTGGTAATTTCAAAATTTATTCTGGCAATGACTAAATAATCTTCATAGTGGCCACCTTTCTACTCTCATCGTGTCTCCACCTTGGTTTAAGTCATGTTTGATGATCGTGGCCAGTTAAATTACTCTTCTAAGTCATGGCCGGATTCGGTTCAATGGCATGTCTAACTTAGTTGCCATTTCGAGTTCATCTTTTGTGAAATTATTTTTCTTAATCATGTATGTGGTATCTTTTGAATTTTGAGGACGAAATTTTTCTAAGGGGGGTAGATTTGTAACCCCATCTTTCCAATTTTGAGGAATTTAAATTTCTATAATAATATTTTATAACAATTTTGAATGATGAATTATTTTGGAGGGAATGGACTTAAGAGCAGGATTTCAAATTTAAATTTTTAATAGTTGTAACAAATTCTGGCTCACCATTTATAACCTTTTTAACAATTCCTTTTAACTAATTTTCTATTCTTTTTCATTTCTCTAAAATATGAAACAGGGGGGGTTCTTTGCTTAAAACCACTTTGTGGAGGGGGCAAACTGTAAAGGTTGTTAATCTTATATGAACAGGAGAGAGAGAGAGAGATTTCATTCAGTCGCAACTCAGTTTTTTTTTCTTCCCAAATCGAATCAAGCCCAGACCCCTTTTCCCTCATCCTTCAATCATTTCGACCTAACCCTAAATTCGAGGCCGAGCCGACGATGGCCATGGCGATGGCGAGGGCCCTCTTCCGACGACTGAAAGGTGAGTCTCCGGCGGTGCATGATGATCCTCGACAGGCGCGAGTCTCATTTCCTGATGTCGACAACGACGGGAGACGCACAGATCTACTTCCCGACATCGGCGTTGGCTAGTCGACCACCCCCATCGACGCGGTTCCTTCACCGCAGCCAGAGATCGACTTCTTCCACGGTACAGGTGAACGTAGCACCTCGTGGCGATTTTATCTCCTTGCCGAGCAGCCTTTCCGACGAATGGGCGCTCATTTTTCTCGGAAACCTTCGCTTCTTCGGCAACTCGATGACAGTACGGTGAGTTCTTCGTTGCATTTTCTTTATAAAATTCATGAGCCTCGACTCTTGATGATCGGTCTCTTGTTCTTGATTAGTTTGATAGAGTCGATTGCATCAGATCGACTGAGTTGTGATATGGATCTGAACGTCTGGGAGCGGAGATCGCGGCTAGCTACGGAAGGAAGGTGTCTGATCCACTGAAGAGTTCCCTATTTCCGTTGGACCTTCTTCAGGTACCTACCTACATTAGTTTTATAGAATTGTTACTAGTCTTTGATTTTGATTTGGTGTCGGCATGTCCAATGGCGTGCTCAAATGCAGTGTGTCCACGGGAGCTAGTGGGTGAACCGTAGCAGAGTTCATGTAGGCGTGTCCGAGAATTGGTTTGGTGTCCAGAATGTGGTTGCGTATCCATGACGTCATTCGTATCAAGTATTGATCATGTACAGAGTTGTGTCCACGGATTCATGTCCATTTGGGGAACGTCGAGTGCAAGGGGTCGACGAGGCCAGAGTAGCAATTGATAAGCCTCAGGGAATTTGAATTGTTGTAGGAATTATTAATTTTGGTTTCACATTTTCATATGTAAATTCCTGTATATTCTTTCTTATGGATTATGTGGGAATTTTAACTGTATCATGTTTCTATTTTGAGTACTGGCATGGGTCTCGGTTGAGCTGAGGAATTCAAATGAATGTCTGGTATTTGGTTCTTTATAATTGTGTGAGTCCTACTGAACATTTATTGAGTGTTCTTTGAACTATGGTTTTGTGGAATAAATGTTGGTGATGGCTAGACTTTTAGCTTGCTGAACTTTTGGTTGGTATAGATTAGATGGAGATCTGGGATGTGTAAGTTGTTTGCAGGTGGCTACTTGGGAACATTTTGAATTCAAAATGTAGCCATTGGTTTCCATTAGGTTTCATGATTGGGTGGCTGGACTTGTTGGAAGTATTACCTATAAGTTGAGGAACGATTTACTTGTATATGGTTGATGTGCTGGGTTTTGTTATACTAATTTGTATATTTGGAAGGTTTTTGTTCTGGTTTACTTTCGGGCTTGAGTTTAATTTGTTCAGAAGAGGGAATGGTCTACTGACTAACAGTTAGGCTATAGTAAGCTTTAGTAAGCTTTGTTAAATTGAGTGTTGGCTTAATTGATGTAAGGGCTATATTGGTTAGTATTATAGCGATGAGAATTTAAGGCATATGAGTTCATTATCATAGCAGATGTTTAATCTGAGCATGCTTAAGCTTTAACTGTTTGGCACTTATGGTTAGAATAACTTTTATGGTTGAAGTGGAAATGGCTAGGGATGAACCAACCTTGTTAAAAATTGTTGAATTGTAGAAAGTATACTCCTAGCAATATGTTTTCATAGTTTAATTATAAATAATTTTGTTAATTATTGTATAGAAATTCTAGTATAAATGCCTTGTTATGGTCTAATGATAGCTAGATACTATTTAGGCTCTACTCTACAGTTTGTTAGCAAAATCTGCTAGTAGAACTATTTAGGTTTACATACTATCTAAACTATAATAAATTATTTATAGATAATTCTAGTTAACTAGAAGGTATTATAAGCTAGCTTATGGTTAGAAAATGTTTTAGTTAGCAAAAATGTATTAATGTAGATCTTAACCAACCTGTAATTATTAACAGGAGGACATCCAGCTTTACTACCCTTTCTCGATCACCCTGAGCCAGGCAAGTATACACCTCGGACTTGTTCATTTCTCATGTCTTGTACATTCATCCTTGTATCTCCTTGTTGACACGATATATCACGGTATTGTCTGGTTTCATATTTTATGTATTACTTGTGTCTGGAAGGGGAAATACTATAGATATGTGATCAAACCCTGTTACTATTCATATAAATAGCTTGGGTCCTGCATCGTGCACGCGGGGCCAAAGCCGTACCATTTCATGTTCATTGCATCTACCCAAGCCGATCACACAATCTAGAAGTATTTCAATATTGCACATGTCAGGATTCAGGTTGTATTTCAGGATTCAGGTTGCATTTCATGTTCAGGTTGTACTTTATGTTCAGGTTGTAATTCATGTTTAGGACTCATATCATGTTTCCTGTTTTACTTCCAGTATTTCCTGTTCAGTTTCATGTCTTGTCTCATTTCTCATTCTTTATATATATTTCATGTTTCTTGTTCATACCATGATATTCATGTTCATTTTCTTGGATATACTTAGCTCCGCTCCTGACTAGAATATGTTGCAGGTGTACTTGCAGGGTATTGTTCTACTTTATGGACCAGAGCCCGAGATATTAGCTGAGCAGGATGAGAGTTAGCTTAAGGCTTCAGGTTTAGACTGTTTTGCTTACTCCTAGATATTGTTCTTAGAATTCACAGTATAGTTCATTCTTGTTGTCTCTAGTACTTTTATGATATTATGATCGGTGGATTTTGGTAATCATTCTGGGAACATTTTATAGATGTTGTGATTGTATATTTTCATGTTTATCTGTTTAGATTTCCCTAGAGATTGGTACAGCTTACTTCATCGTGTCTAACGATGAAGGCTGGGCGTGTCCGACTCGTGTCCGACTATTCGGGAGCGGGTCGTGACAGTTGCCGAAGATGCCATGGGGGAATGACGCCGTCCGTGTCATCGTCAATCGGCTAACCAAGTCTACGTATTTTATTGCCATCAAAGTTATTTGTAGCGTCGATCGTCTGGTCCAGATTTACCTTGACGAGATTGTGCAACTGCACGGAGTGCCAGTATCTATCGTCTCAGATCAAGATGGGCGATTTGTGTTGCGCTTTTTGAGTAACCTTCAGTCGTCTATGGGGACTAAGTTAAAGTTTAGCACTTCTTACCATCCTCAAAACGACAGCCAAACACAGTGGGTGGATCAAATTCTCGAAGACATGCTAGGACTCTGCATAATTAACTTGAAGTCAAGTTGGGACGTCCCTATATCTATGACAAAATTTGCATATAATAATAGCTATCAATCCAACATCTAGATGGCGACGTACGAAGCCTTGTACGGGCGTAGGTGTAGATCACCCATTTGTTGGGATAAAGTTGGGCAGCGGCAGATTCTTGGCCCGGAACTAGTATAACAGACCGTGTAGAAGTTTTGGCTCATTCGAAAAAGACTAAAAATTGCACAGAGTCGACAGAAAAGCTATATCGACACCCATCGATGATCCCTCGAGTTCCTGGAATCGCATGCTCTTTGCACAACTCTAGGCATTAATCTAAGTAGGGAAAACAAACATGTCTTGCTTGCAGAATTGCATCTGAAGAATGGACCTTTGGTGACCAAGAGAGCGGACAGACAGACAAGAGACAGAGGTTACTTCTATGCGGTGATAAGAAGAAAGAAAAGAAGCCCCACAGTCTCCGTATTGCCCTTTACCGATAAAGAGGCAAATGTAACTGAAAGTTATGTCACGCCCCGATTCGGAAGAATCGATAGTCGTCCCCTGAGTGTGATGTCGTACGAGCCTAAGTTACATTCGCACAAGATAGTTTCATAAGGTTATCTGAAACACAACATCTAATATAGTATGCATAGAAATTGAATAACACATTTGAAACAAAAAAAAAAACTCTACTTCATTGATAATATACATCATTTACATGACTCTATTACAAAATACAAAATGAACACTAATGATATAGTCGTTCCATACATTACATCCCCTTTTATACAACCAAAACATCCAAAACACATGATATCGAGGGGAGTTGAGTCATCTTCTTTGGACTGAATGTAGAGTCTTCAAAAGGATTGAAATAAGAATTTGACACACGAACGAGGCTTCAAAATACGCTAGCGTCGCCTTTAGCTAATTGTCACGTCCTTGTTGATTCGGGACACCTGTAGAGACCGAGGATCAGTACATTGTCGTGTACTAGTGGGTAACTAATTAAATTCCATGCTCTCGTTTGGTTCAAGAAGTTATATGATATAATTGGTGATCTTTCTAGCCATCATAGTAAATTTTATAAAAGAAACTAAGTAGGCATAAGCATTATAAACTAACATGAAACTTACCCATGACAGAGCATGTCGTTGCAGGATAAAATTACTATGTTCTTTCCTGTTAATTGTTATCATAGCTAATATAAACTATATGTGTTTTATGTGAAGGTTACTGGCAAGTCAAGCCATTCTGGACATTATAACTTGGTTTAGACGGTGATCCTTCCCACGCGGTTGCGAGCATGCTGAAAGTTTTTCTAATGACTCGTGCTAATAGGGCTGTAAAATGGACAAAATAGTCCGTTGTCCGTACGAGTCCGGCTCGATAAATTGTTCGACCGTGGGCCGTCCGATCGAATTAATGGACAGAGTTCGAACATTTTTCTGTATCCGTTTCGAAATCGGACCCGGGCTCGGACAAATTCATGTCCGGCCCGAATGTCCGTTGGGCCAATTACACAGCCAAGGGTTTTATGGTAATTTTGTATTTTTGTTTACTTGTAGGTCCGCCACCAAGCCAGGGAGACAATAGCAGGAAGTCATTGACTCATTAATTCTTATTCACATGAGTCATTGACTCATTAAGAACACACAGCTATTCTTTCCAATTTATTTCCAGCCCCAATTCCCAAATAAGAAGCAACAGCAACCGCCAGGTCCGCCACCAAGCCGAAGACGATGCCTCGATTTCTCATCGATCATGCAAAGATTATCGAGCATGACGATTCATTTTTCAACAACGGTAATTACTCTAAATCTTCTCCTTGATCTTCTCCATTCCTAAAAATTCTACCGAAATCATGGGTTCCAATCCATATCACCAACAGTTTACAAACCCACCAAGAGAAACCCTTGTTTGCCCAGAAGAAAATCGATCTGCCAAAGTGTTTCTCTTCTTCACTTCTTTGCCTCTTCCGTCTTTTTGTTGTTTTGCTAGCCATGGCTTCTCCACAACCAAATCCAAGTAAGTTGTCATATTTTTTATTTTTTGTTTGGGATTTTTTCTTCCAAATCATTAAATCTGAGAAAAAACTTAAGTTTGTAGTATTTATATATTCATTATTTCAATTATTTGTCAATTTGATTTTTTTTCCCTTAATTATATATTATACCAAATACCATCATGTTCATTTTCAATTTTTTCCAAAAATTATGGTGATCAGGAATAAGAGTATGGATTGGTAGGTAGTAGAGGAGATAAAAATGGATTTGTTTTGTTTAAGTTTTCTGTTTCTTTTCCAACCACTGAACAAATATGTTTTAATGTTTTCTTTTGCCGTTAAGGCAGATTTGATTACATCGAGTTTAATGTAGTAGTGAAAACTGTCATATATGGCTTGATTACACTGAACAAATGTGTAATTAACTAGTGAACAAAAAAACATATGATTTGATTACACTGTAAAAAAACATATGGCTTGATTACCCCTCAGCGGAAAAAAAAATGGTTTGATTACACTGTTAGGTCAGTGATTACATCGATTTTAATTGCTTCCTTTTATTATTTATTGATGTTGAGTAATTTTTGTTGTTGGAATTAGTTCTCAGAACTTATGAGAATGTTATCATTCCATTCAAGATATATTAATTTTAGTTTATATTGACAACTTTTGAGTAGAACCCTGAATATTAACACATTTAATTACACGTAATAATTTTTGAGAACTAATTTTGATTTGCCCTTTATACTTTTACATGGTATAAATCTATTGATGTTCTAATATGGAATTTATTGATTTTTTTCTATGCGTATGAATTGCTTCATTTTTAGGTTTGGATGTTGTTGTAAATGCCCAACAACATCAAGAGGATCCCACTAGTGATGGTGACATTCAGATTGTGGATGGTACGGGTGGCGATGGAATTGCTGATGGAACTGAAAAGAAATCGAGGAAAAGAACTTCCTCTGTCTGGCTTGAGTTCACTAAAATTGAAGAGCAAGGTAAGGATGGCATTATAAAGTTGTTTGCTAAGTGCAACCATTGTCAAACAAAGTTAACTAGATCTGCGGATGGGCGCACAACCACATTCAAAAGACATTTAAATAAATGTCGTGTTCGTCTTGCTATACAAAAAAAAACAAAAATTGTTGGGTAAAGATTTTTTACTCGAAAAACCTTCAGATGATGGTTTGATTGGGCAATTGGCTCTCCACAAGTATGATAAGAACAAGGTTAGGGAGTTATTGGCTACAATGATAACTGTACATGAATACCCATTTAAGATGGTTGAGTATGAATTTTTTGTGTTGTTTTGCCAAATGTTGAATCCAGAGTTTGAAAAGATATCCCGAGTGACTGTGAAAAATGATTGCATGAAGTTGTATGCATCAGAAAAAAAGAAGTTAACAGAAGTGCTAGAGGGTGTGAGTATAATTAGTTTGACATCCGATTTATGGACATCAAATCAGACAGTCGGATATATGTGTCTCACATGTCATTTTCTTGACACGGAATGGACGCTACAAAAGCGGATTTTAAACTTTTGTAGTCTGCCACCACCACACACTGGGCTTGCTATTGCCGATGCTATTTTTGCTTGTCTTTTAGATTGGAGAATAGAAAATAAAATATCTTCAATAACACTTGATAATGCCTCTTCAAATGATGTAGCTGTGAGAAATTTAAAGGAAAATTTTTCAATGAAGGGTAGACTTTACTTCAAAGGGAAGGTTTTTCATGTTCGATGTTGTGCACATGTTTTAAATCTAATGGTGCAGGATGGACTGAATGAGATAAAAGAAGTAATTCAAAATATCCGCGAAAGTGTGAAGTATCTTAAAATGTCACCTCAACGACTTCATAAGTTTGCTGATATTGTTAAACAGTTGCAACTTCCTGTCTCTAAACGTTTAGTTCTTGATGTCCCTACCCGTTGGAACTCAACTTATGCAATGCTTGATTGTGCTTTAAAATTCAAAAAAGTTTTTTCGATGTATCAAGAGAGGGATCCTTCCTACACTTGGCTGCCATCCACGATGGATTGGGAGAGGGCTGAATCCGTATGCATGATTTTGGAAGTTTTTAGTGAAGCCTCTAATGTCTTTTCTGGTACTTCTTATCTAACTTCAAACTTGTTTCTTCCAGAGCTTTGGAAAATTAAACAGACCTTGAATGATAAGTCATTGGAATTTGAAGAAACCTTTTATATGAAGGAAATGGTGGATAAAATGAAGATTAAGTTTGATAAGTATTGGGGTGATTGTAATCTACTGATGTCTATTGCTGCAGTTCTTGATCCTCGGTACAAAATGAAAATAATTGAGTTTTGCTTCCCCAGAATTTACCCAATTTTAGAATCTGAGAAAAATATCAAACTTGTTCTTTCTTCTTTGCATGAATTGTATGCTGAATATGCTTCGAAT
The DNA here is from genome assembly GCA_029216955.1 of Iris pallida. Lineage (NCBI taxonomy): Eukaryota > Viridiplantae > Streptophyta > Magnoliopsida > Asparagales > Iridaceae > Iris > Iris pallida. The sequence goes on along the minus strand of JANAVB010007200.1, from coordinate 4,633,397 downwards.
ACTTCAAAGAGAAAGAGTTCTAAGACAGATGATGGTAGTACTTCTACTAGCATTATCAGTAATTTAAAAGGGAGGACAAAGGGTAGGTCTGAATTTGAATCGTGGGCTGAAGAGTCAGATATGGTGGAGCCATCTCAATCTGAGTTGGATATTTACCTTAAAGAAAGTCGTTATAAATGTGATGAGTCGGAGGAGAATTTTAATGTTTTAAATTGGTGGAAATTAAGTACTATAAAGTACAAGATACTGCCAAGCATGGCTCGAGATATACTCTCTATTCCAATCAGCAGTGTTGCTTCTGAATCTGCATTTAGTGCTGGAGGCAGGGTTCTAGATCAATTTCGGAGTTCTTTAAAACCAGAGACAGTAGAAGCTTTAATATGTAGCGGGGATTGGTTACGTTCTAAGTATGTGCTGAAGAATTCAGAGGTAAGAATTTATTTAATTACTTTATTTTATTAATTCATCTTTATACTTGATTTTTGACAAGTTGACACATTTCTTATGTCAATACTAAGGTGCAACATGATGAAGAGGATATGCAATTGATCAATTTTGATTAGTTTGGGTGGGAATGGAGATGAGTCTTTAGAAGTAATGTAAGTTAACTGAACCTTATTTGAAATGCTTTTATTAGCTTCTATTTTACTGATTTTAAATTCATATCCTTTACACGAATTGTTACTCACTAGTAATTAGCATTTTGCAGGTTCAAAATTAATACATTTCATTGATAGTAGCCTATTTTACTGATGGTATTGGGAAGACAGAAGACTGATGATGAGGTTGGTTGATTTGATTTAGTTTTTCTTTTCTTTATGTGTTTTCAAAAAAAAATCACTTAGGCTTGTGTATTAGTATTGATATAATTGTCTATTGGGAAGCAAACTCTCTTGGAGAAATACTTGGTACTGGTTTAATTTGTCGTAGGTTTGTTCATCTTACTTGAAACTTGTTGGTGTTTATTATACCCGTATTTGTATGACTAATGTGTTTGATAAGGATTCTTTTGCTGTATATTTTGTATGGCTTGTCGAGTAATGCTACTTTTGGTCTTTGCTATACTTGTAAGGGTGTTCTTGGATTTTTTTTTACTGGCAGCAAGGAAGCAGGGAGCAGTCGTCTACTGTAAAATACAGCACTTATCTGAACCTTTTGTTATCGGAATTCTGTAGGAAACACATTCCTTACAAACATGCTTGCTTCATCTGCTTGCTCAAGATGATGGCCTTGAGCTTGCACAAGTTCTATTGTTGTCCTGAGCTTGCATTGCATCAGATTCAGGTTGGTGGCTTCTGTTCAGCAAGGACAGTATTACTTGCAGTGGAATGGATTACTCTAGATCCATGAAAGATGTGAAGCTAATAGGAGATGATGGTGCTGCCTTCAAGTTTTGTTTGTGTTGCTGCCTTCAAGTTTTGTTTGTGATAGGTTTTTTTGGTTATGTATCATGGTTATGGTTGTTCCAAGTGTTTTATGCTTTTCTTCTCTGACCTCTCACTTCATATATTTGTCTCTAAATGAACTGGTAGTTGTGCTATTTCTGTTCAAGTTCAAGTTAATTTCTATGTGAATGTGACCTCTCACTTCATATATTTGGGTCTGTCACCAAGTTAATTTCTATCACTGATACGCTATGAGAGGATATTCAATTTGATTAAAAAAATTTTGGAACATTTGGGTCTGACACTTGATTATATTGGCTTGGAACATTTGTCAAAACAATTTGAAAGTTGGTTGGATTAGATTTGTGAAGCTTTTGATTATTAAAATTTAAAATTTGGGTAGTATTTTAGTATAGCAGTAATCAACTATATGCAAACTTATGAATCATAGAAGCAGTGAAAAATTGATATAGAATTAACTGGTATTTTAATGTAGCAGTGAAAACTTGATTTGGCTTGATTTTGTCCGAGTCCGATTAGGTCCGGTCCATCCGGACGAGCCTAACGGGCCGGACGTGATCATAAGTCAAAGTTAACGGTCCGAGTCTGAACAAAAAAAAATGTCCGAACTTAACCGAGCCGGGCTTATGTCCGTCCGACTTTATTGTACACTAGATTGTCCGGGTCCGTCCGGTCCGTTTACACCCCTACGTGCTAACACCTAGCACAGCTATTCAGGTTTTTTATAGGCTGAATCGGTCCCGTATGTAGTGCCCCATCCCAACTTCGTGCCTTATTTTTCGTTTGCGATGCGAGAAATGTGGTTAAGAAATATTGTCGCTATTGATTGGTCGATACCGATTGAATCAAGATCCTTTCCTCGTTATGGAATGGCTTCTTCGGAATCAAGTTCCATATTCAGCGGGTTACGCCTCGAGGATAGACTCTGCGGCTGAATCGGAAGAGACCTCCCGTTGCTCTATTTTTTATGTCGCACTTGCTTCTTCAGCTTTGATTTTCTGAATACATTTTCGTGAATGATTTCGATGGATTCGATTTGATTTGCTTGCTTTCTGCGAACTTCGCATTTCATATCAAACCCACAATTCCATGTTCCATGTCCCCAACCACTGGACACGACGCCAAACTGACACAACCACACAAAAAAACCTAACCCTATTTCTGCAATGCCACCACCCTAGCTGGTGTCTAGCACTGCCTCGTCCTGCCGGCTGCACCCTGCAGTCCTCATACCGCGGTTGCAGATCCTGACTGCCACCGGACTTTTTTTCCCCAAATCAATAATCATCGCCACCACCATCATCGCAGGCGGTCGACTACCTAGATCCGGCGATGCAACCGCCGGCGACCACCAACATCTGCTGCCTGCCTCACCGGTAACCCCTGCTACTGTCGACTCCGGCCAGTGGCTAGTCGAAAGACCCCACAAGACCCACGCCCTGGCACCACCTCCTTAGCGCCTCGACCAGACGTCGACCACCGCATCCATCCCCGCGTCGAGCGCCACCTACGCTCGACAGGTCCACGACCATCCTCCAGTCCGTGTGACAAGCTCGACTCCTCGCCTCGTCATGACCTCTCCATCACTGTCGCCACTCAATCTCAAGCCATCGACACAACCTGACTCGTGTCCAGATCTCCCCGCAGCCTCCGTTCGCCACCGTCTTTGCCAGAGCACAATCACCGTTATAAGTCCATGAGCCCAATTTATTTTATTTTATTTTATCATTGATAATATATATATATATATATATATATATATATATATATATATATATATATATATATATATATATATATATATATGTTCTCTAATATAGTTCTTGATAAGTCAAATAGAGAGGACGATGAGTTTTTATTGCAAAAACGAATACACCAGGGACCTAAAAACAAATATTCCATTTAAATCAACTGAAAATTGCTGAGAAACCCAATTTCGAGGTTGGTTTATATGAAAAACCCACCCGTAGGATGGCTTTTATGAAATGCTCAGAATTATATAATTCCACATTAAATATTCCAAGACTCCCTTTAGATGCTATGTATTTACAAAATTGACATTTTCATAGGACCGAAAATATCCCTTCGCGCAAATTTGGTCATATATATATGATTTTGAATTAAAAACTCAGATTTGGAATGCAATTTTTGTCTTCTTCTTCTTCACGAGAGATCTGAATTCTATTGCTCTCATCTTCAGCAGAGATCGCAAAGATCGTTCGTAGTTTACTGTGATTTTCTTCAGTCGAACTTTGATCATCGCTCACCATCATCGCTCATCATCATCATCATCATCGTCGTGGAGAGATTTGAAGTTTTCTGACAATTAGGTTAATTATGGAGAAAAGATCTTCGTTCACTGTGATTTTCTCAAAAATTTTGCTGAATTTGAATTTGTTTTGAAGATTTATAACTGAGAAACAATTAGAGAGATCTTTAATCTCGTTCTTTTATGCGAATATGAAGGTGACTGATATTTTCCGTGCTAATATGACTGGAATGGTCATCCTCCGTTCACTTGTCACAGAGAAAGAGCATTCTCCGTTACATTTAGACGAAGAATGATCATTCCTCGTTAGTTTTGGATGGAGAATGGCCAATTCCCTTGAGAATGATCATTCTCCGTGAGTTTTAGATGGAGAATGAACATTCTCATGCATTTTAACACTGGGAATGCCATTCTCCGTATAATTTAAAACGGAGAATGGCATTATCCGTATTAAATTATACGGAGAATGGCAATTCTAATGCGTTTTAACACTGGGAATGCCATTCTCCGTATAATTTAAAATAGAGAATGGCATTCTCCGTATAATTTAAAACGGTGTATGGTCATTCTCATGCATTTTAACGCATGAGAATGCCATTATCCGTGTAATTTAATACGGAGAATGTCATTCTCCGTTTAAATGAAACGGAGAATGTCATTCTACGTATAATTTAAAACGGAGAATGGCATTCTCCGTATTAAATTATACGGAGAATGACAATTCCCGTGCGTTAAAACGCATGAGAATGACCATACTCCGTGTAATTTAATACGGAGAATGGCATCCTCCGTGTAATTTAACGGAAAATGGTCATTCTCATATGTTTTAACGCATGAGAATGTCATTCTCCGTGTAATTTAACATGGAGAATGTCATTCTCCATTTTAAATGAAACGGATAATGGCAATCTCATGCCTTAAAACATTGGAATGACTATTCTTCATGTAATTTAATACGGAGAATGGCATTTTCAGTTAGTTTAGACGGATAATAATCATTCTCCGTTAGTTTTAGACGGAGAATGATCAGAAATGTGTTGTCCTGTTTTGTGATCTCTTTTGTTTTTATGTTATCAGGGGGGAATAGATTCAAGTTGTCTAGTTAATCTTTGTTTTAAGGGAGACCTAGTTTCCTGCCGTATCACCTATAAAAGTACCATGGTATTAACACGAAGAATAACCATTCTCCGTCATCTAAAACGGAGAATGGTCATTTTTTTAATACATTTCTTTCTTTTTTAACACATTTCTTACCTTTTTGATATCAATGGTGCTATTTTGAAGTCTATTATGTCTACTGTTTCCAGTTTTTTGACTGCATAATGGACACTCTTCGTGTAATTTAACACGAAAAATGGCCATTCTCCGTGGAAGAGTGACGGAGAATGGCCATTCTCCGTCATTATTACACAGAAAATGACCATTAATCTCCGTGATTTTATTATAGAAGACACCGTAGATGTTACAAAAGATACAGACACAAAAAAATAAAATTCAAACAGAAGGTATAGAACGAAGTTCATTTATTACTATGTCTACAAAGGATCTATTACAGATTCAGAAAGACTCATATTGTTCATCTACAAAGGATCTATTACAATGACTCATATTGTTCTTCTACAAAGAATCTATTACAGATTCAGAAAGGCCTAAAGAAGTCTAGAATGGGGTTAATCTTCACAGAAGCGCAACCCTTATTCTTCTTGGTGCATATACTAGAAGATTGATCTCCATCGAAGCGTATTCCTCCATAGGGCAGAGCACAACCTGTGGCTCTTCAAGCATAAAGGGCTGCTAGACCATTACTGAGAAGGGCATAGTATGACCCCCAACTTTTTGACAAAGTACGAGGACTACCAAGATGTTGTTCAGGTTCGAACAAGGTGTTCCAATGCATCTGGAGGAGCTCATCTGCATGTACTATCTAGTCTTCCAGCAGCCCTTCTCTCTGGCCAAATCCATCATTTACACCATGATGCTCATCCGGGACTCTCCCTATCGCTCCCTGCTGTTTGGCATGTACATCACCATGATCCTTGAGGCCAATGGGATGGACCTCACTCACTGTCCGGTTGGTGATCCTAAACCTACCCCTCTTGCCAAATCAAAGGCAAGGGCTCGTGCGGCTCCTGTTGTTGCTCCCACTCCTGCTGCTGTCGCTGGTGGCCCTACCTCTCCTCCGGCGTCCATCCTCACTCCTGATGTCCGACGGTACATTGATCGTAAGTTTGCTGATCTCTCTCTATCTACCCATGAGCGCCTTCAGGCCAACACTCGGGGACTCGGCACCTTCATCCACCATGGCTTCATGGATCAGGCCTATTATATTCAGCGGATGTTCGAGGAGCACACTCCCTATCTTAATCCCAACGCTCCTCATCCTGATTATCCGGGCCCGCGGTTCACTGATCCCAATGTTTATGGCTTCATGTACCCGGATGGCGTCGACCCTTATGGCACTTTTACCTCCGCCGTCGGGGACGATGAAGATCAGGAGGCGGGTCCCTCTGGTGCACCGGACAGTTGATGGGTGGTGGTTGTTAGTTAGTATTATCTTGTGTGGTCCTTCGGGGACTTTGTTAGTATGTTTTAATTATGTTTAATGTTTGTTTTGGTGTGGTCCTTCACGGACTTTTCAGTTCTGACTTGTGTTTGGGCTTTCACAGCCCCCTCATTGTACCCATGTTTTTTAAATTTCAATGAATGCATTCTACTTCTCCATTTCTCTTTCTTGCTTTCCTGCTTTTAGTTCTCTACCATCTTGATTAAATGACAAAGGGAGAGAAAATCATAGTGAGGGGGAGAGCTGTAATTACGGGGGAGCTTCTTATTTGTCAATTATCAAAATGGGGGAGTTTGTTGGCACATATATTTTGATACATTGATCACATTAACCCCTGTATCTCTTTTAGTCTCTGCTTTTCACAGGCACTTTGCAGTCTTACATTTCTCCAGTATCAAGATGACGTTTTACTACAAGAGACGTTGGAGTAAACAATGCAAAACCCTGCTTAAAGTCTACATAGAAGATGGCGGTTCCTGCTCTTTTAGAGTCTGTATTCTACTAGGAATCCATGTACGTACTTTGCTAAGATGACATTTATAAAGATAGAAATGGTGAAGAAGTCATTCAGAGGAGACGGAAAATCCGACGGATTTCCGGATAAATCCGCCAGATTATCCGATCTCTCACAGCAAGTATGTGTGGAGAAGTTCGGATAATCCGACGGAAATCTGCGGAAATCCGACGGATCATCCGAACCCCTCACAGCAAGTACGTGAGGAAAAGTTCGGATAATCCGACGGAAAACCGTGGAAATCCGACGGATCATCCGAAACCCTCACAGCAAGTATGTGAGGAGAAGTTCGGATAATCCGACGGAAATCTGCAAAAATCCGGCGGATCATCCGAACCCCTCACAGCAAGTTTGTGAGACCACAGTTCGGATCATCCGCCGGACTTCCGCTGAAATTCGACGGATAATCCGCCTGACCTTTTTGCAACTTGAAATTCAAATCCAACGGCATCTGACAGATGCATTTAATGCATCCAACGGCTCTTTTTATGACCGTTACTGTTGAACGGATAATCCGACGGATTTCTGCAGAAATCCGACGGATAATCCGCTCGACGGCTGTATTGCCTTTATGATGTTGGATTTGTATAAAAGAGGCTTTGTCTCTCCTCTTAAAGGCTATCTCTTCCAAGCTTTAAATTTTCTCAACAACCAAAAGAGCTTCACCATTACTACTCTACCTAATCTTCAATTGTCATCCAACCCAAAGTGCTAGAGTGTCTCAAGAGCTTTTACTTTCGATCTTCAAGTGTTTAGAAGATCAAAGCATCCTTCTTTTTCTTTGAAGTTGGCGAGCCTTCGTAAGAAAACTCGTGTGTAGAAGTTGGCGAGTTCTTCGGATCCAAACTCGTGTTGAAGTTGGCGAGTTCTTCGGATCCAAACTCGTGTGTACTATTTGCATAATAGTGGATTAAAGCCGGAGAGAGTTCCGGGACTGGATTGCCTCAAAAGAGGATACCAGGATACATCCTTGCGTTTGCGTTTGATCTTTCTACTCCTTACTCTTTATTGCATCATTTGTTATAGTTTATTTTTAATTTCCCTATTCACCACCCCTCTAGGGTTCTACAATTGGTATCAGAGCTTCGTTCTCTTGATTTGGATTTACACCCTTGAGTGATCCATGGCCTCTAACCCTAGCATCAACACGTTTCACAATGAGGGACACTCCACAAATAGGCCTCCCCTATTTGATGGTACCAACTATAACTATTGGAAGATTAGGATGGGCATTTATCTCAAGTCCATAGATTTCGATTTATGGGATTGCGTGATAAATGGCCTCCCTACTCCTTCCAGAGCTATTAAGGATATTGCTTCTGACACCCTTCGGGAAACACTCACTGAAAATATCAAGAAGCTTGCTTGTCGAGATGCCAAGGCAATGAACGCTCTTTATTGTGCTCTCGACAGTAGTGAATTCAATCGAATCTCTACTTGCAAGACTTCCAATGAGATCTGGAAGTTACTTGAAGTCACACACGAAGGAACTTCACAAGTGAAGGAATCTAAGATCAGTAGACTCACGCAAGAATATGAGTCTTTTAAAATGAAGCATGATGAATCTATTGCTAGCATGTTTACTCGCTTTGGTGATATTATTAACCCTCTCTCTTCTCTTGGAAAGGAATATCCCGCTCATGAAAAGATAAGGAAGATTCTTAGAGGATTGACGAAAGCTTGGAGTCCTAAAGCTACCGCAATCATTGAGGGGAACGATCTAACCGTCATGAACCTAGAGACCCTCATGGGTAAGCTGATGACTCACGAGCTTGACATGAAGGATCAAGAGGAATCCTCCATTCAAGAGAAGGAGAAGGAGAAGACCAAAGAAAATGAGAAGACTCTTGCTCTCAAAGCATCAAGGTCCTACTCCAAGGATAGCTCCGACGACAATGAGTCGGACGACGATGAAGAAATAGCTCTCACAGCTAAGCACTTCAGGAAGTTCTTAAAGTTCAACAAGGCCAACCGCTCTGGACGGGACAATGAAGAAGATCCGGCATGCTATCAATGTAGAAGACCCGGACACATCAAGAGGGATTGTCCGATGGTACGAAAAGACTCAAGCAAGTACGAGAAGCCAAGCAAGGGAAGCTCGTCCTCCAGAAAGTTCGCCAACACTAGCATTTGGTGTGAAAGCGATACGAGCGACTCCGACAACGACAAGGAGTGCAAACACAATGCCAACGTTTGTCTCATGGCAACCGATAAGGTACTTGATGATTTTTCCTTAAACACTCTTACCTATGATGATTTGGAGAAAGCCATTCTTGAGTTACATGAAGAACACAAAGGTGTTCGGAATAAATACAAGAAATCTCTTAAGGAGGTTGAGGCTCTTCAACTTGAAGTAGAGAGGCTCTCAAGCATCATTAGTGATGTGAAGGGAAAATCTCCTATTTCCGACACGGATGAAATGGAGTCTTTGAGACTAAAATTTCAAGAATCTCTTGACACCATCAAGAAAAAGGATGATGAGATTCAATCCATGAGAAGCTCTTATGAATTTGCTATGCGCAAATGTCAAGATGCTAATAGAAGAGAATATTCCACTTCTATAAAGTATAATGATCTTCTTACACGGAGTAAGTTTTTAAGTAATAAGAATACCACTCACATGCATGCTCCAAGACACCCCCACACTCATCACAATGCTATGCATAACCATTACATGAACACTACACACAACTCCTTTTCTAACACAAGAAAAGGACCCTTTGTTAAAAAGAAAACATCTCATCATGCTTTTTACTATCATCATAACACTCATGGTAGAACATCTCACACTAGAGACTCACATATGCACAACACTCACACTTCTTCTTCTAGATCTTCTTTATTGTGCAACTATTGTGGTTTGCTTGGTCATACGTCTAATTTATGTTATACAAGAAAACAAGTTGACATGAGAGTTCTTAAATGGGTTCCTAAGACTAACACTCAAGGACCCACAAGATCATGGGTACCAAATTGTTCATCTTCAACTTATGTTGTAGGTGACGAATCCTTCTCATGCTAGAAGCAAGTGGATTCTCGATAGCGGTTGTTCACGGCACATGACCGGTGATGCTTCACTTTTTACAACGCTATCGATGAAGAAGGAAGGACACGTCTCCTTCGGTAACAATCTAAAAGGTTATATTATTGGAAATGGTAATATCGGTTCTCCTCCTTATCCTTGTATTAATAATGTATGTCTTGTTACAAATCTCAAGCATAACCTCCTTAGTATTAGCCATCTTACCGATAATGGCTATGATATCAAGTTTGTTAAACTCAAATGCTACATTACCGATAGCTCCAATGGAACTATTGTGTATGAAGGCATTAGAGAAAACAATATTTATGTTCTTTATCTTGTTGAAGGTACTAACAATGACAGGTGCCTAGTCGCAAAGAACGATGAGAGTTGGCTTTGGCACATGAGGCTTGGACACGCCAACATGGATACTATCTCTCGCCTCGCCTCCAAGAAGCTTGTACGAGGACTTCCTAGTATCCCCTTCAAGAAGGATATGGTTTGTGAAGAATGCGAGAAAAGTAAGTTGACCAAGTCATCTTTCAAATCCATCAACTCTGTGAGTACCACAAGACCCCTTCAACTTATTCATATGGATCTTTTCGGGCCTAGTAGAGTAGCTAGCCTTGGTGGCAAACTCTATGCCTTTGTTTTAGTTGATGATTTTTCAAGATTTACTTGGGTTATTTTTTTTGCTTGCAAAAGTGATACTTTTCGTGAATTTGTTGCTTTTTGTAAACGTGTTCAAAATGAGAAAGGCTTTTCTATTAACAAAATTAGGAGTGATCATGGAGGTGAATTTGATAATGTTGATTTCAAAAGATTTTGTGAAAAGAATGGTTTTGGACATGATTTTGCATGTCCCCGTACTCCTCAACAAAATGGTGTTATGGAGAGAAAGAATAGAACCCTTGGCGATATGGCCCGGGTCATGTTAAACCAATATAAGCTCCCTCAATATTTTTGGGCGGAAGCCGTCAATACGGCATGTCATGTAATTAATAGGGTCTTAATTAGACCTATTACTAAGAAGACTCCTTATGAGCTTTGGTTTAACAAAATTCCTTCTATTGAATATTTCAAGGTTTTTGGTTGCAATTGTTTTATTTTGAATACCAAGGATAACCTAGGCAAGTTTGAAGAAAAAGCCTATGAAGGAATATTCCTTGGATACTCTACTCATAGCAAAGGTTTTCGTGTTTTTAATAAAAGAAGTCTTGTTGTCGAAGAGTCAATCAATGTCTCTTTTAATGAACTCAACTCTTCTACATTCTCCTCCTCCGAGGATATTGATGACATCTCGTTTGGATTGGAGAACTCCTCTATTGAGGATCGTCCTTCTTCATCTAACAATGAAGTTGTGACCCCATCAAAAGAGTCTCCTCCTCTCGAGCCTCCTCCAAAGGATCTCCCAAGAGAATGGAGATTTGTCACCAATCATCCTAAGGAGCTCATCATTGGAGATCCTTCCTCAAGTGTTAGCACAAGATCCGCCACTCGTGATCTTTGTGCCAATGTGGCTTTTATCTCTCAAGTAGAGCCTAAAAATGTTAATGATGCTTTTCTTGATGAATTTTGGATGATAGCTATGCAAGAGGAGCTTAATTAATTTGAGCGAAGCAAGGTTTGGGAACTTGTCCCAAAACCTAGCAATCATCCCATTATTGGAACTAAATGGGTGTTTCGCAACAAGCTAAATGAAGATGGGTTAGTGACTCGTAACAAAGCCCGATTGGTTGCCCAAGGCTATAACCAAGAGGAAGGCATTGACTACGACGAAACCTATGCTCCGGTTGCACGTCTTGAATCCATTCGTATGCTTTGTGCCTTTGCTTGTTTTAATGACTTTAAGCTATTTCAAATGGATGTTAAGAGTACTTTTCTTAATGGTATTATTAAGGAGGAAGTTTATGTTAAACAACCTCCCGGTTTTGAAGATTTTCAATTTCCTAACCACGTTTTCAAACTTCATAAAGCTCTTTATGGCCTCAAACAAGCTCCATGTGCTTGGTATGAGCGTCTTAGCTCTTTTCTTGTTTCTCACAATTTTTCAAAGGAAAAAGTTGACACCACACTTTTTATTAAATCCCATGATGGGACTCTCTTATTGGTTCAAATTTATGTTGATGATATTATTTTTGGTTCTACTAACAACACACTTTGTGTAGAATTTGCCAAAGTTATGCAGGAAGAGTTTGAAATGAGTATGATGGGAGAACTCTCCTTCTTCTTGGGGTTACAAATCAAGCAAGGACCGAAAGGAACCTTCATCAATCAAGCAAAATATACAAGGGACCTCCTCAAGCGTTTCGACCTTGACTCATCCAAATCAATGAGAACCCCTATGGCTACAACGACCAAGCTTGACAATCACTACAAAAAAAGTGACCTTTTGGGACAACAAAAAAACGTCATAATAAATAGGTTTACCGTCCCAACTACTATTTGGGACAGTCTTTAGGACGGCAATGGGTGGTCTCATTAGGGTGGCGTGGCAAAAAGTTAAATGACGGATATTTGCCGTCCCAAATACTTATAAAGGACTGTTAAACTCCCGTCCCAAAAGGTTTCAAAATTATAAATTCTGCAGGACAGTTTATAAATCTGTCCCAAAAAATACGTCCCAAAAACTTAATCCTCTTTCTATTTGTATTTGAAATATACAATTAAATTTTATATAGAACAAAAATCACACAGAACTATTTAATCACAAATGCATTATGGTAGCTGCAACATTAAGACAAGAAATTTTTATAAAACATTTAAAAGTCATATCCAACTGTTTACAAAATGAAACAAAAGTTTACATCACGTCGAATCTTTCCCCATGACATAAAATTCATATCCCATTGTTTACAAAATGAACTTGCCAGGCATCTCCAATGGTTGACACGAGGCGACTCGTCTAGAAGAAGCAAGAGACCAGCATTGTTCTTTGATAGACCAAACGAATACCTGACATACACATCCAAAACAGTAGTAACCAACCATCAGGTTTTAAACATACCAAAAGCTTATAAAAAGCTTAGGAACAAGATATATTCACATACTTGCTTCTTGATGCTTTCTTTCTCCAAAAAATGAAGGACATCACCCACTGTACAAAATAATTTTCATTAAAAGGAGGAATGGAAGATTACAAAAGATTTTATAAAGCATAGAGAAACATAAAACATGTTGCAGGCACAAATGAACTCTTTAATATTAATTAACAATGCACCAATCTTTCACGTCAAAAAATAACTGAAGGATGATTTAGGTCAATATTATTCGCACATACCAAACACTTGAGACGATGCCTAATAATTTTTGTTGCCATAATGACAACCAAACCCCTGCCTGGATTCAAATGACTGAAAAATAGAACATAGCAGAAGTCACTAAGCATTCGCGAAGGCATATATTTGACCATATTTGTATGGCAGGAGGACACGAATACATGTATCTGGCTCAAGTTAAAGAAGAAATATATACCCATGAGCTGATTTCATCAACCTCTTTCCTGAGAGCTTCTTCATCTTTGTTGGCGAGCTCCATCTTCTGCTGCCATGAGAGAACCACGTCGGATGCTTTCTTCTTATTCTTCTTCGGTTTTTTCCCAGACATTAGATAAAGAACAAGGCGCAAAGTTTAGTTAAGTACAGAAAATTCAACAGTTCACAAGAAAAATGGATGCATGAGAGGAACAATGGAGTCTCAGAGTTATATAAGGCAAGTCAAACAGTAACAGTTAACCAAGATGTGTATGAGGATGGGCGTTATAGTAGAACAAGAAACCAGGAAAAAGTCGCGTGAAGGGGATAAATCTCATTGAATCAGTTCTTGACTGTGTGACGAAACATGTGAGTTCCCTGCAATGCTTTGGCTTCAGTTTGGTCGATCCAAGTATCGAAAATAGGCAACACCAGAGGCTTATTTTATTGAACTCTATGAGGTCGAATCTCCCGTTGTTCCTCAGTAGCGCAGTGGTAGAGCGGTCGGCTGTTAACTGATTGGTCGTAGGTTTATGATCTTCAGAGGTGTAGCCACATCAATTTCTATGAAATGCATATGTCTTATTGCAGACTGCTGCATCACCCCTCAAATAGTTTGAATACAGAATGATGGATGTATTTCCAAAATGACGGAAGTATTCCAAAAAAAAAAGATATGTGGAACAACCTGGAACAGATCCATCTAGACTACGACGACCTAGACTACGACCACCATTTGAAAATACATACATGTGGAATACATCCATATATCATAGTGGAACAACCTAAAAAATATGCCAAAGTTTAGTTTTGTGTAAACATAGAATAGAGGATCTAATAGCTAAGTCCCTAATCAAACTTCAAAGTTCTGTCCTGTATCCTTTCAAAATATAAAATAAACGTACCAATCAAACACAAAATATTTGACTCAGACTGCTCAAAATGTTACAAGTTATAGTTTCAGTTAGTAAAGAAAATGACAAGCCATCTTCTCATAGCAAGTTGAACACCAAATAGTTACAACAGAGGTCATATTTTAAATTATCAAAACAGAGGAACTTATCATAAACAATTATGAACCGTGTGCATTACATGAAATCTATCAACATATGATAGAGTAATACATTAGATAGACACTCAGAAGAATGAAACATCTTCTCATTGGTACATTAAGTACCTTTGAAGTCTGACATGCGAATATCATAGTTTCATATCTCATCATCGCGTTATAAATCAATGCAAGCACATTGTTCTGTATAAAAGAGGAAATCCTCTGAACGTTACAGATAAAATAAACTAGGAACAGAGACAAATTACACCATAACTTATAGCAGTTCATTACAGGAAAATAAATAAAAAAACTTAAGTTGTGTTTGATTGAGCTTTTTTTCCACGGAAAATATTTTTATCACAAATTTTCCACCAATTGTAGTGTTTGATAGCGTATATTTTCCTTTGAATTTTTTTTAAAATCTATCATTTTCCATATTTTCCAAGGTTCACAGTGTCGATATCGGAATCGGTATCGGACTATTCCTATGAGTATCAGTATCAGACTTTAAACCTTCATATGAAGTTTCATGAACCTTCAGGCTGTAATTAGTTTGTATTCAAACCAGTTTGTAATTTCTTTGCATGATTAATGACTTTTGATGATCAAGAAGGCAAGACTTTTGAGAGAAAGAGAAATATCTGTGTATCCAAATAACAACATAACTAGTCCTATAATCACTTCCATGTTGCTTACATCATTTATATACCCTCGAAACATTGTCGGATCAGAGGTTGGTAGGTGTATTAGTCAGAATATTGTCAGAAACACGGACCAATTGGATCTCATCATCTCCAAACATCCAAGACAAATAATACAAACATAAAATTAGGCATTTAAAATCCCTAATTAAAGTTCCGAGTATTAACTTTATATTAAGGAGAGTTCCATAATTTAACCTTGAAAAGGTTAATGTTCAATTTGTAAATTATAAGTGACAGTAACAGCTTTAAAAGTGCACACATCATCGTTTAGAAACACATATATTCAGTTAATTATTAACAGACGTTGATTAAACAGAATAATATACTATGCAGTATACACAAACAATAACTTGATGGTGAGGATCTACTTTATTGATTCTACAGTACGTGGAGGCAATAAGCAAACCATCAAATTCCCTACCAACCTGACAAGAAGGAAGAGTTTAAGATAAAAGGGGAACATCAAATAATTTGTTGTATAGAACTCTATAAATTTCTAGATAGTTCTTGGATTTCCAAGGCAGAGAATATAAGCCAAGATGCCAAACTAATGCAACATGAGGGGTTGATAATTTTCACTTTCTAGACTACAAGGAAAAGTACCTCTAAACATTTTGACATGTAGTTTGCATTCAAGATGGCTATCTTTGAAGCATCAGTGAGCCTCCTTATGTGCACTCATCAAGCCAACTTGGCCTTCTGGAATGTGAAACAACAACATTAGGCAAACATTTTGAAATGCACAAGTCAGAAACAATTTTGCATTTAGTTTTGGAAAAGGTAATGATAATTGACAGAAGATAGGCACTCTTATGTTTAAAGCCCAAGTTACTTTAGGGCTGTTTATACTGTGTACATGCAGCCTCTATGAATTGCAAGTTAATGGAAACAGTGCATAGTGAAACAAAATATTCATCTAGCTATTTCTTTCAGAACCTCAACTCCTTAAATAGGAAGATGGTAGTTTACCAACAAAGAATGTACCATCGAGATTTAATTGATAGTTTGACAAAGACATATGTGTTTCACTATAGTCCACCCACTTAGAATTCCATCTATAATCCCATTACAGCTTCAGGACTACTTATCAAGCATGAAGTCAAATTTTGCTTTTTAATTATTATTGGACCCTACTGTTTGTTCAAAGAATCTTTCCTTCAGTACTGACTTGTTTCCTATTATTAAAGATCCAAAAACTTGTTTCTTATGGTGTATAAAAGTTCCATGATAGAAACAGAATAACTAATTTCCTAGTAGAAAAATACACAAATAGGATAGTCTTTGTATAAAGATAAGTACATTCTCATGAACTACATCAAAATCCTTTCCCTTCAATAGAGGAACGAACTCCTGCAAATCATATTCACCAAACCTAGAATAAAGCATAAGAGAGTGCAAGTAAGTTGCATAGCTAATAAGCAGAAACTGACGTTACGTAGGCATAAGAGGACAATAAAAGGGATCGGCCTATCGTCCTTTTACTCAAAAGATAAAAGGAAGGTTGATCCATTATAGCATAACAGCAATACGGAACAAATAATTTGATTCATAAATATCTATTTGCATAGGTCAAACAACAGAGTTGGGTGTATGACTGCTAAACACATTCACTATATCTATTGGATCAAAGAAAGCTCTGAACATGTTAAAATTCAAACTATGATTGCTTCAAGCTCTAGATATCTTTAATGCTATAATAGAAAGACTTGAGCATCCAAGAAAACCATGAGAGTGCAAGCACTAAAAACATAATCTAATTTGATGAGATGTATTACTAGATATACACATGAAAAAAAGAGATCGAATGTGTAGTAACTCCCATTGTACTGAGAGGTGGTTTCATTTATTAAACAATCTATTATGTAAGGAAATAAATCTATTATTGTATGCTATTATAAGATGGGTTTTAACTTTTCACTTGATCTACCATTATTGCAAGGACTTGCCTGATACTCATTCAAGTTCTAGATATTTATTTGCTTCAATCAACCCAAGTCCAATTTTGCTCTACCGAGTATGCATGTGGTGGTTGAATACTAATAATATCCATCCAAGTCAGTTATAGTTGGATGAACGGGTGAAGCACATTGTATATTCGATATCTTTTGGTGATGTAAACGATTGGCAAGCGTGAAAATAAAAATGAACGGGTAGACCAAATCTTATATCTATTTCATGAAGGCTTTGCTAATTTCCATAATATGTACTTATCAAAATTAGTTACCTAAAAGCCCACAACTTCCAAATCAAGTAACAATCTAAAATCATTATTTTTATATGTGACCTTGTATGATAAGCCCTTTTGAATTTGACTGAGTTAGTCAAGTCAAACATATGTATATGCAAAATATAGCACAATACTTCTACACCAGATAATGCAGGTTCACATAAATACTGCATCTCATTGTTCGCCAATCTTATAACTTCCCATTTAGGTTACCGGCAAGTGGCAATGAAGATTTGGCAACTAGATAAACTCATCACCAAATTTTGGTTACTTACAATCAAATATTTTTTTTCATTCCAACATGAGTAGACAAAAGTAAGTTTGTAATTGTATATTCATCTATAAAACATGAAAATGTAGCCTCCCAGAATGCCAGTCATCAACATATCATATTTCCTCCATTCCTTCAAAACTTGGTCTCACTAAAAAAATGGAAGCAGCGAAGCTAAAAAGTAAAGAAAGAATCTTTATACCTCCAGAATGCCAGTAATCAAAATAACAAATTTCCTCCAAAACTGGATCTCACTAAAAACGGAAGCGATCAAGCTAAAAAGTAAAGAAAAAGCTACATACCTGAGGGAAGTACATGTTGTTGTGACCAGTTTCCTTAAATTTTACATTCAAATAATCCTACAATAAATATCAAGCATAAGAAAAATACATAATGAAGATTTGGCAACTAGATAAACTCATCACCAAAATCTGGTTTCTTGCAATCAATTTATTTTTCCATCCAACATGAGTAGAAAAAAGTAAGTTTGAAATCGTATATTCAACTATTAAGAACAAGAAAATGTAGCTCCCAGTCATCAACATATCACGTGTCCTCCAAAACTGGATTCACTAAAAAAACAGAAGCAATACAGCTAAAAACTAAAGAAAGAAGCAACATTACTGAGGGAAGTAGATGTTGTTGTGACTAGTTTCCTTAACATTCAAGTACTCCTCCAATAAATATCAAGCATAAGCAAAATACATAAGATTTACATCAATATTCTTGCCCTCTGTTTCAACAAGCCCGTCTTCCTACTTAAGCTATACTCCTCTACTACGAAGCAAGGATGATCCAAAATTTGTGTTGCGTCTATGTTGAATCGTGTCGAGCACCTATTAGACATGACATAGACACCCCAAAATACACTTTGACATGCCAAAGTCAGTATTGTGTGTGAGTCGCAATGTTCACATTGTGATGTGTTCAGGTAATGTCCAGTTAACGTAGATCCTCTGATATTAGTTACCATCATGATTAAACGTTCCAATAATTTTAAGGTCATATTATCATTGTGCAACATAGGACACCAAATAGGATTGTTCTTAGGTTAAAAAAATACACAAATAACATAAGGTAAAGTATTTTGGTGCTGCAACTGAGGAAAATTCTCATCCAAGTGGCCCCAAAACTAGCTTCCTTTTTTATATTAGCCATTTGATCAATTTGTTTTTTTTTTTCAAATCTTTCCCTCACAAATTAAGCAAAAAATCAAACATTTACAGAACTTGACACTAGAAAAAGGGAAAAACAAAGAGTACTTGTATAGCTTCCCAAATAGCGTAGCCATAGGGACGGATGACCATGGTGCCCTTGACGAGGTCGTAGTCGACAAGCTCGGCGTTGCCGTAGGCGGCGGATTCGGAACCAGTGCCGTAGGCGGAGGCGGAGATTCTTTGGCGAGGCTGTGGACCGCTAATCTTCGGCGGGCGGAGCAACCGAATATGGCGACAAAGAGGCTGAGGACGGAAGGACAGAGGAGGAAAGAGAGAGAGAGAGAGATTTACCTTCACCAACTCTAGGGAAGAGAGGTGCTCGAAGGAGAGCTAGGGCTTCACCAGCTATGAGGAGAGAGAGCGCTCGGGTTTTCCATCGGGAGAACTTGGATGAAAAAGGAGGGAAATGAAATATTTTCCCCCCATAACACATTTCTAACACATTCATCTCACGTGAAAGACACACGTTACATATATATTTTATTACATTCAATTTTTATTTATTTTACCAACAATTTTAAAGTGTTACAAAATAAATATTCTGTGTTATTTATATTAAATTTAAGTTTTTTCTATTTATACTAACGATTTTTTGTATTGCTAACAGTTTTTTACTGTTGGTAATTAGTAACGGCAAAAAACTATTTACAATCGCAAAAAAAGAGTGTTGGAAAATCCCACTTTTGGTGTAGTGTACAACCAACCAATAATTAAATAATAAATTAACTATAATATTTGTATTATAATTTATGCCAAGTAAAATACTAAACTAAAAATCCAAATATTGACTTATAATTCAATAGTTAATCCTAAATTCAAATTTTGACCAAAAAATTACCCGGGTGTTTTTTCATTTCCCGCCAAACCATTTGGGACAGGCTGAAATTCTATTTGGGACGGACAGAAAGTTCAGTCCATAATAAGTAAATATTATCAGGGTCGAAAAACAATGCGTCCTAAATGATGTTACTTTGTGTCCCAAATAATATTATTTAGGACTCATAAAAATTGTGTATCAAATAATGTCGTCCCAAAAGGTCACTTTTTTTGTAGTGAATGATGAAGATGGCACATCCGTCGACATTCGTAAGTATAGAGGTATGATCGGTAGCTTACTTTATTTAACTGCTAGCCGTCCGGATATCATGTTTAGTGTTTGCTTGTGTGCACGATATCAAGCTAATCCAAAGGAATCACATTTGACTGCCGTTAAGCGCATTTTTCGTTATCTCAAAGGCACCATTAACATGGGTCTTTGGTATCCGAAATCCTCATCCTTTGAGCTTCACGGCTTTTCGGATGCGGATTTTGCCGGATGCAAGCTTGACCGAAAAAGCACTAGTGGCACATGTCAATTCCTCGGGAAGTCCTTGGTATCGTGGTTTAGTAAGAAGCAAAACTCTGTCGCTCTTTCAACCACTGAAGCTGAGTACATAGCGGCAGGGTGTTGTTGTGCACAAATTCTTTGGATGACACAAACACTAGTAGATTATGGTATTTCTTCTCGTTGCATTCCTATTAAATGTGATAATACTAGCTCCATTAATCTCACGAAAAACCCGATTTGTCACTCTCGCACCAAGCACATAGAGATAAGACATCACTTTCTTCGAGATCATCAGCTTAAAGGTGATGTTTGTCTTGAATTTGTTGACACCACTCATCAACTTGCTGATATTTTCACCAAACCCCTTTCTGAAGATCGATTCACCTTCATTTGCGGCGAACTCGGTCTCCTTCATCTCTCTGATTGATATTTTTCTGCTTCTCCGAATTTTCCGTCGGAATTCCGCAACTATCCGCCGGATAATCCGTTCAATTCCAGCAAGTGTTTCTGGAATAGTTCGAAAAATCCGCCGGATCATAGCGGAACTCCGTCGGATCCTCCGCATTTATTGCCCTCCGTAATTTTCGGCTGCAAACGGCTACCATATTAATGGGACATGACTTTTCACCTACCCGCTTTATTGTCCATCAATACTTCACCCGGATCTTCCGTCAGAAATCCGGTAAAATCCGCCGGATTTTCCGGTTTTCGGGCACAGGCGCGAAATCCGAAGCGTCAGGCGCCTCTCTATCCGTTCACTTCCCCTCTCTATCCGTTCCAAACCATTATGACTCTTCATTACACCCCTCTACTCTCTATAAACTCCTTCCTCTCTCCTTTTCACCACCATCCACCTTTCACCCTTCTTCTCTTTCTCCTTTCCCTCTCCTCCTCCATGGCCTCTCACACAAAGCGTCAGCGCCATGATGGCAGTTCCTCCTCCGCTCAGCCTCCTTCCGTTGCCCTCTTCGTCCCTCAACCGTCTCAAGGCCACAATCCAGCCATTTTCAAGTCGGCCTCTCACTCCAGGGAGTGGTTCTCCTTCTTCCACAAGGCTCCCATCTGCGTCGGCAAACCCATTTCCTGGATCAATTTTAAAGACCATCGTGATCACTTCCGTTTCGCCCGCATCGATCAACTCCTCGAGCGTCAGGTCAACTTTTATCCCCATGCCATCCGCATGTTCTATTGCAACCTCGTTCCCGCTAAGGAAGGGCCCGAGTTCGAGACCAAGGTTGGAGGCGTTAAGTTCACCGTCACCGCCGCTTCCTTGGCTTCCATCCTAGGTCTTGATGAACGAAAGGTATATCGCTCCCTTCCGGCTACCATTGACCACATCTCTTTCTCGTCTGACATGTCTTATGAGGAGTTTCTCTTCAACATCTGTGGCGGGTCACTTGTTCAACGCCCGGAAGACAAGGATCTGAGTCCCTTCTTCCATGACATGCATCGTATCCTCTGCCACACTCTGACCCCCAAGTCCGGGAACATGGACAGCCTGACTTCTGAGGAGCTCATCTGCATGTACTATCTAGTCTTCCAGCAGCCCTTCTCTCTGGCCAAATCCATCATTTACACCATGATGCTCATCCGGGACTCTCTCCATCGCTCCCTGCTGTTTGGCATGTACATCACCATGATCCTTGAGGCCAATGGGGTGGACCTCACTCACTGTCCGGTTGGTGATCCTAAACCTACCCCTCTTGCCAAATCAAAGGCAAGGGCTCGTGCGGCTCCTGTTGTTGCTCCCACTCCTGCTGCTGTCGCTGGTGGCCCTACCTCTCCTCCGGCGTCCATCCTCACTCCTGATGTCTGACGGTACATTGATCGTAAGTTTGTTGATCTCTCTCTCTATCTACCCATGAGCGCCTTCAGGCCAACACTCGGGGACTCGGCACCCTCATCCACCATGGCTTCATGGATCAGGCCTATTATATTCAGCGGATGTTTGAGGAGCACACTCCCTATCTCAATCCCAACGCTCCTCATCCTGATTATCCGGGCCCGTGGTTCACTGATCCCAATGTTTATGGCTTCATGTACCCGGATGGCGTCGACCCTTATGGCGCTTTTACCTCCGCCGCCGGGGACGATGAAGATCAGGAGGCGGGTCCCTCTGGTGCACCGGACAGTTGATGGGTGGTGGTTGTTAGTTAGTATTATCTTGTGTGGTCCTTCGGGGACTTTGTTAGTATGTTTTAATTATGTTTAATGTTTGTTTTGGTGTGGTCCTTCACGGACTTTTCAGTTCTGACTTGTGTTTGGGCTTTCACAGCCCCCTCATTGTACCCATGTTTTTTAAATTTCAATGAATGCATTCTACTTCTCCATTTCTCTTTCTTGCTTTCCTGCTTTTAGTTCTCTACCATCTTGATTAAATGACAAAGGGGGAGAAAATCATAGTGAGGGGGAGAGCTGTAATTACGGGGGAGCTTCTTATTTGTCAATTATCAAAATGGGAGAGTTTGTTGGCACATATATTTTGATACATTGATCACATTAACCCCTGTATCTCTTTTAGTCTCTGCTTTTCACAGGCACTTTGCAGTCTTACATTTCTCCAGTATCAAGATGACGTTTTACTACAAGAGACGTTGGAGTAAACAATGCAAAACCCTGCTTAAAGTCTACATAGAAGATGGCGGTTCCTGCTCTTTTAGAGTCTGTATTCTACTAGGAATCCATGTACGTACTTTGCTAAGATGACATTTATAAAGATAGAAATGGTGAAGAAGTCATTCAGAGGAGACGGAAAATCCGACGGATTTCCGGATAAATCCGCCAGATTACCCGATCTCTCACAGCAAGTATGTGTGGAGAAGTTCGGATAATCCGACGAAAATCCGCGGAAATCCGACGGATCATCCGAACCCCTCACAGCAAGTATGTGAGGAAAAGTTCGGATAATCCGACGGAAAACCGTGGAAATCCGACGGATCATCCGAAACCCTCACAGCAAGTATGTGAGGAGAAGTTCGGATAATCCGACGGAAATCCGCGAAAATCCGACGGATCATCCGAACCCCTCACAGCAAGTTTATGAGACCACAGTTCGGATCATCCGCCGGACTTCCGCTGAAATCCGACGGATAATCCGCCTGACCTTTTTGCAACTTGAAATTCAAATCCAACGGCATCTGACAGATGCATTTAATGCATCCAACGGCTCTTTTTATGACCGTTACTGTTGAACGGATAATCCGACGGATTTCCGCGGAAATCCGGCGGATAATCCGCTCGACGGCTGTATTGCCTTTATGATGTTGGATTTGTATAAAAGAGGCTTTGTCTCTCCTCTTAAAGGCTATCTCTTCCAAGCTTTAAATTTTCTCAACAACCAAAAGAGCTTCACCATTACTACTCTACCTAATCTTCAATTGTCATCCAACCCAAAGTGCTAGAGTGTCTCAAGAGCTTTTACTTTCGATCTTCAAGTGTTTAGAAGATCAAAGCATCCTTCTTTTTCTTTGAAGTTGGCGAGCCTTCGTAAGAAAACTCGTGTGTAGAAGTTGGCGAGTTCTTCGGATCCAAACTCGTGTTGAAGTTGGCGAGTTCTTCGGATCCAAACTCGTGTGTACTATTTGCATAATAGTGGATTAAAGCCGGAGAGAGTTCCGGGACTGGATTGCCTCAAAAGAGGATACCAGGATACATCCTTGCGTTTGCGTTTGATCTTTCTACTCCTTACTCTTTATTGCATCATTTGTTATAGTTTATTTTTAATTTCCCTATTCACCCCCCCCCCCCCTCTAGGGTTCTACATGATGATGTTGCCGGTAATGCCGATATGGTGTGAAGATTGCGAATGGAGAGGAAGGTTTGAAGATTTTAGAGGAAAAAATCTAGATTCGAAACTGAGCGGTGTATGGAAGAAGAGGAAGAATCGAAACATTTTTTTTGAAGAGTAGGGTTCGGGGGTGTTTTCAATAAATTAGAAGGGCAAAAAGGTCATTCAGAACCCGCTTTATATATTCATCGCTTATTCTTGGCACACGATAAAATGTTATTTTGCGGTGGGTTTTACATAAAATTTTTGCCATTTTTTGGCATTTCATAAATTTTCCCTTAAATCAAATATGGTCGATCTCCTTGAGATAACTCTGTTTTATTTAAACAGACTCAATAGGAGACTCCCTCTAAAACTCCCAATTGATCAAAGATTAATCCAAATCTGTGCTCAAACCAATTTCCTCTTATCATCTACACTATATATATATATGGAGAGAAGCAGTCGTTCCCTAGTTTTACTCATTGAAACCCTAAGAGTTCTGTTTGCAAAGGCAATCAAGGAGAAGTCAGGAAGGTCAATCGAGAGCAACGATCAACGAAATAGGTACATAATCCTGACTCCGGACTTACAGTTCTTAACTTTATGCATAGGGTGTTCGAGTTTATGTCTATGAGAATCGAGGAGTTGTTTATTAATTTGTGGACACTAAAATCTATAATAGGAGGGGAACCAATTAGAAGAATAGATAGCATTAGCAAGAGAGTGAACTTATCATCTGGGTCCAAGATCAACATTGGGTAGCGAAGATTTGTGAAATCCTTGCCTCTGGGCATAATTAGATGTATGTGGACGTATAGAAAGTTTCTGCATAAAGGGAGTGTCAAGGAAAACACCAAGGGGTCTGGTGTCTTATGCAATGTAGAAGGCTTCCTGCATACACATTCAGTAGAATAATAAACCATGAAGGTGAATACTTACATGTCAGCTAACAGGAAACTAGAGACAGTTGTTAGGTAGACGGTTTGGCCACCTTACTGATACATCCATCCCATATCATCTGCCATGGAGAATCAGACCATAATCTGATACATTGATTTAGATATTAACTTCACATCATCTAGTATTGAACTAGGAAGTATCCGTCTATATCTTGATACCTTAACTTCATAGAAGATGTTTGGTTGCCTTAGAATATCAGCCCTTGCCTAACAAAGAGTAACAGAATACTGGTATGGGGGGCTATTTAAATGTCAGAGGGAATCGCATTCCTTGTATCAGTTACTTATACTAGTTATATTTGCATTAGGTTGCACGGTACATTAGTTATTAGGTATCGATGGCACTTGTACTGGGTTACTGTTGGTGATGTTGTATCAACTGTATATATATTAGAGTTCATATCCTGTGCCAGTGACACATGATGTAGTGTAACATGAAGCAGTATAAGCATATAAAGTCTCAGGATACAAAGGGTAAAATGCTAATGTAGCAGGTTGTATCAGATACCTTGATACACCAAGATGATACACTAATGTATCAAGTCACTCATGTATAAATTAAAGATATTAAAGTGTAACTGGAAAATTAAACAAGTTAGATCATGAGCATAACAAGGAAATTCCCAGGATGTTGTAGCAGTAAACAAGTGGGGATGAAGAGTATCATATACAAGTTGACAGGTACAGATAGTTGCATATGGGAATTACCAATTTAATAGCAAGATGGTCAACAGTTGGGGGTGTCCACATGTCACGCCCCAGAACCAGAATACTGGAGAGCGGGGGCGGACACAACCAGCTACGTATATTGAAGTGCAACCCACCTCGCTATACGGTCACGGCTGTCTAGATACATGAGGGTTTAACTACAAGCCATCAATCTCTTATGGTCATGAACAAACCTATTGTCTCAATCAAGCAAGTAATAGCAGTTACAAGATGTCAGAGCACTAAATATACAATAGTAAGGCATCCCATACATTACATATTTGGATGATTATGAAGTTAGTCGTACAAAATGCGAAGACTAGCAAGAGTTTCAGTCATACATGATCAATCCTAGGATTTGTCAATCATGTTACAGCCCGTAGGCAGACAGTAAGTAAAGTTACAAACAAGCTAACACTTGCTGGACGGCTAAACGCCTCAAAAGAATAATTCTTTACAATAGAGTGGGAGAGCCAAAATAAACCCACTCGTTGCCAGGGTTACGCCTGGTGCTCACCATCTGGCTAGAAGGTAGGAAGATCCTCTGGAGCTGCTCCGGTATCTGGCCATAGAAAACCAGCTAGGCTAGATCCCAGAAAAAGCAAGTGCCACAAAGGAGGCTTCACTTAAGAACTAAAATCAACAATTAGCCAAAAACATAATTATATAATAAAAGACTAAAAATCAGGAAAATCATGATGATATATGATAAGATAACCATGGGACTATTCAGATAACCAAGTTACAACCCTTAAATCGAATAAGGACCGGGGTTGTAACCTTTCGTCTGAACGGAACTTGGTTTCCCACCATTTATCGATAAGGTAAAAGCATAAGTAATCAGGTCATGTAACAATCTTGTACAGGATCAGGACAAGACTAGACTGGGTTAGACTCCATTCAATCAATCATGGCCAAGCAATGAGTACGGCTTGATACTTTAACTAACTAGGGTTATCACATGCCTAGTTACTAGCAAGATGCAATGAGATTGTTTCACAGCTATAAGTCCTGCAGACCATCCAGGTTATCCGGACGCAAATTAGGGGTCGAATTCATGTGGGTACATCGTCCAGGAAACGCATGTACCCTTAAGTAGCTTGAAGGGTGCAACACATGACAATGTGCTGGAAATGTGTCCTATTCGACGGCAGGCTACAGATCCCATGTGGGGCGCCCAGTAACGGGATTGCCTGTAGCTGGAAAATCTCTTCATGAATACTGGGTTATTCTAGTTATTAGCCTTAGTCAATTTCAGTAGGTACCCCTGACCGTAGTACTCAGGGGTCCCTGCCCTAGACATGACACAAGATAATACGGGTTCATTTGTACAAACACAATCGTCCACGGTGTCCAGGTCATTCATTCTTGTCATGTCATGCTAGCTGTCACAACAGCATTAAATAGTTCCCATCATGCTTACTAGTCATGTCTTGTCATGTCATGCCATATCATGTCAGTTACTTGTCATACCATGCCATATACAATTATCAGTCCAATCGTGTCATCAAG
This sequence comes from Iris pallida, assembly GCA_029216955.1. Lineage (NCBI taxonomy): Eukaryota > Viridiplantae > Streptophyta > Magnoliopsida > Asparagales > Iridaceae > Iris > Iris pallida. Next base: position 4,606,405 of record JANAVB010007200.1, on the reverse strand, counting down.
TCAAGGTTATCAAGTCCGTGACAAGAGGGTGCAAGCAAAAGGCACACGGGTATGCATGGGGGCTCAAAGCCTCTACGCGAAGGAAACTACGCTATGCTAGGGGGGCCCGAGCGTAAAAATGGCTTTACGCGAGCAAGACCAAGGAAGGACCCCTCTACGAGAGCAATTACTCTACGCGAGCAGGACCTGAGGAAGGAGCCCTCTACGCGAGCAAGTACTCTACGCGAGCAGGACCTGAGGAAGGACCCCTCTACGCGAGCAAGTACTCTACGTGGGACTCTACGTGGGACTCTACACACGCGAGACTCTACGCACGCGAGACTCTACGCAAGCAAGTGTCCCCTGCGTAGAGCTCGAATGAGCTCGACGTAGAACGGATTACGCGGGCACGCAATGCGTGTGCGTAAAAATGGGACACTACGCGGGCACGTGAAAACGTATGCGTAAAGAAGGAGATGCTACGCTGGCACGTGAAAATGTGGGCGTAAGGAAAGTCACTACGCGGGCACGTTTGAATGTGTGCGTAAAAAGGCTCGTCTTCTCCCCAAGGCCGAGACTTGCAGCCATGGAGACTCAAGAACTCAAGGAACCCCATCTCGGCCAAGACTTGATAAAATCCAGCCATTCAAAAGCCAAACTTGCGTAAAATTGAAATCTCCACCATATGGAACTCCCCATTTTCAAAAATAACCAAGTTCAGTAGAACAAAACCATGAAGATCAAAAATACTAAAATTTAGATCTACATGAAATGAACCATAGAAATTAAAAATACTAAGTACTAAAGTGTCTTACAATCTCGTGAGGAAGACAATGGAACAATAAAAATTAAGTTCCTCCATGAAGCAAGTTGCACTTGCCTACTGTAGGTGGTCGGTGGAGAAATGAAGAAGAAGAATAGTAATGAAAAATGAATGAGAAGAGAGAAGGGTTGTTGGGTTAATAAATGTGGGATGGTGGTAGGTAGGGGTTTGCATACTAACCCAAACCAAACCCAACCAGACCGAACCCAACCGAACCCGATGCATGCCCAAGCCAGAAATAGACCACACGAGCCATAAAATGCCAACTAACTCATGCCAATGCAAGAAATCCCAAGACTAGCCAGCCAGGACAATTCGAAATACGGATCTGAGATACGTATACATATACCAAAATACGTATAACAAAAACCGAGGGTGACAACTCTACCCACCTTAAAAGAATTCTGTCCTCGAAATTTAATCAAGAGGCTAGAGATGTCGAACAAGCTACACTGATCACAGGCAAGATATAACTAAGCAATCAATCAAACAATCAATCATGCAAGCAAGGAATCGAAGGCATGAGGCAGAAGGAAGACATTATACCTCACGAGTCAAACAGGTCGGGATATCGCGATCGGATGTCATCCTCACGCTCCCACGTTGACTCACCCAAAGAGTGATGACCCCAAGCAACACGGACTAGCTTGATAGTCTTGTTCTTGAGTATCTTCTCTCTTCGGTCCAATATGGATACGGGTCTCTCCTCATACGAAAGGTTGGTACCAACAACCAATTTCGAATGATCAAGGACATGACTCGAATCCGGAATATACTGTCGCAATTGGGATACATAGAAGACATCATGGACCTCACACAACGACGGCAAAAGAGCAAGACGATAGGACACATCATCTACCCGCTCTAGAATGTCGAATGGCCCTCTATACCTAGGACTAAGCTTTTTCCGTACGTCGAAACGAATGACGCCATGGGTAGGCGAGATCCTGAGGAATACATGGTCGCCGACGGAAAATTCAAGGGGACGCCGATGAGAATCGGTCCAATGATGCTGGCGATCTTGTGTAACTCGAAGATGATCTCTGACTTGTCAGACCACCTCAATAGTCTGCGTTACCATCTCTGGACCAAGCATTTGCCTCTCGCCTATATCATCCCAAGCTAAAGAAGATTTGCACTTTCTGCTGTACAAGGCCTCATAGGGTGCCATCTGGATACTGGCCTGGAAACTGTTATTGTACGAGAACTCCACTAGATGTAAGTAATCTTTCCACGAACCACTAAAGTCAAGTGTACATGAATGCAACATATCTTCAAGAGTCTGGATCGTGCGCTCCGACTGACCATCTTTCTGCGGATGATAAGCTGAACTGAACTTGAGACGAGTCCCCAAACATTTCTGAAGACTCTGCCAAAAGTGTAATGTGAATCTCGAATCTCTGTCGGACACAATACTGACTGGTACTCCATGCGACCTGACTATCTGTCTGAGGTACATCTCTGCAAGCTGATTCGTCGACTGACCAACCCTGAAAGGAAGAAAATGAGCTACGTTGGTGAGTCTGTCGACTACAACCCAGATAGCATCTCTCCCAGCTGGGGATCTAGGTAATCCAGTTACAAAATCTATGGTAATATTCTCCCATTTTTATTCTGAGATCGGTAAGGGTTGAAGAAGTCCAGCCGGTCTTTGATGTTCAACTTTAACTTGTTGGCAAACTAAACATCGAGAGACAAACCGGACTATCTCCCTCTTCATGCTATTCCACCAAAAATGATGTCAGATATCACGATACATCTTCGTACCGCCCAGATGAATCAAATACTGAGAACTGTGAGCTTCTGCTATGATCTCATGTCTGATATCACCACTAGGTACACAAAGATGCTTCCCATACCGAAGTGTACCATCCTCAAGGACACATAACTCTGGTCTTCGCCCTGCTACACATTCTGCCCTAAGCCGCTGAAGCTTAGAATCTGATGACTGAGCTAACTTGATCCTCTCAACTATACTAGACTGAACTTGCATACTGGCCATCAATGCCACACTGGTAGGAAGGACAACTTCTATACCCATCTTCTGAAGATCTGCTAACAACTCTGGTTGTGCTGCCAGAAAATAAACTCCGGCTCTCCTGCTCAATGCATCTGCAACAACGTTGGCCTTCCCAAGATGATACTGCAGGTTAATGTTTTTGGTCCATTGGTCATATGGTCAACCTGATTTTAATAATTGATCAAACTCTGTCTGGATATACGAAGCTAGTCGGGACATCTCGGACTCTTGGACATGATCAATAATGGCTATCTACTGAATTCAAGACCGAAGATCTGTTTGCCTGTTCGAGTCTGTAATTTCTTATGCAATGTATTTTTCATTTTATTTGAGTCTAGGAATATATTGTACACCGAGTCGTACTGGCAAATAGGCTACCCTTAAATGAGTTCAAAATATTTTTTTTTAAATGACCTCTCAAAAAGGTTTACAAAAAGGTTTTCAAAAAGGTTTTCAAAAATCACCAAAAAAAAGCTTTTTAAAACCCTAACTAAATCCTGACAGAACTCGGGCCGAGTTCGGCCAGAGTTCGGTTGGTGGCTGTTGTGTTTTTGAATCCTTGTTACTTGGTCCTCCTGCAGTTGCGGATTTGACCGAGATTTGCTCATAGAGTTCTGTCCGAATTTTGCCCGAATTTTGTCAGAAGTCTGTCATTGAAATTCCTATAAATAGAGAAGGATTTCGATCATTTCAACTCACTCATTCACTTTCAATCTTCTCTCTATCTAAAGCTTTCAGTCTTCCAAAGAGTTTTCTAGAGCTTTCAATTTCAGATCCCAAGCCAGTTACAATCCTCTAGTCGATTTGCCAGTGCGGTGCGGTCTAGAAGTTTCTGAGAGATTGTAATCAGAAGGCTTGATTGAAGAATACCTCTTCACATTTGAAGTTGGACGAGTTCTTCGTATCAAAGCTCGCGTTGTAGAAGTTGTAAGGACTTCGTAAGAAAACTTGCAGTTTTTCCAATAGTGGATTCAACTGGTAGCAAGAGTTCTACCGACTGGATTAGTCCTCAACAGAGGGATACCAGAATACATCGCTGTCTTTGTGTTTTCTCTCTTAACTTTGCCTTTACATTATTTTAGTTGTGATTAATATTCTGTGATTGTGCTGCTAACATTTTTTTTATTAGCATTATTCCGCTGCCAACTCTATTCGCCCCCCTCTAGATTATTACGCTTTACTATTTCGTTCCTACAATTGGTATCAGAGCGGGTGTTACAGGTAAAGCAAGGTAACAGTGCAATTATTTATTCATTTTTAATTAACTGTTATATAGATCACAGCACAACACATGGCAACTGTGAAATTCACAAGTGAAGGCCAGGCCACAAACAGACCCCCACTGTTTGATGGTACAAACTATACCTATTGGAAAACACGGATGAGTTTCTTCTTGAAATCACTTGACTTTGATTTATGGTCCATTGTTCTTGATGGCTATCAAAAGCCACCTTGTATAAATGTTGATAGAGTTTTAGTTGAAAAACCCCATAGCAGATATACAGAGGAAGAAAAGAAAAGGGCCAGTCTTGACGCACGTGCCATTAATGCTCTTTTTTGTGCTTTAGACAGAACTGAATTTAACAGGGTGTCTATCTGCACAACGGCTAATGAAGTGTGGAAGCTACTTGAAGTCACACATGAAGGCACGACTCAAGTCAAAGAATCAAAGGTCAGCAGACTTACTCAAGAGTATGAGGTGTTCAAGATGAAGCCCAAAGAAACAGTTACTCAGATGTTCGAGAGGTTCTTGGATATTGTAAATCCTTTGTCCTCCCTAGGCAAAGATTACAGTAACCATGAAAAGATTCGCAAACTTCTGCGAGCTCTCACCAAGAAATGGATTCCAAAGGCTACTGCAATCATTGAAGGGAACGATCTCACAACTATGTCCCTCGAAGTACTCATGGGTAAGCTACTCACTCATGAACTGGAGCTACAAGATTTTGAAGAGCCTGCACCAAAGGAGAAGACGATCGCTTTCAAGGCTCAGCACAGAAAAGCTGCTGAAGATGACTCAGACAGCAGTGAATCTGATGCTGAAGATCAAGCACTCCTAGCAAGGAAATTCAAAAGATTCATGAGATATGAGAAGAGAGCCAAAGAAAACAACAACAACAACAACAACTGGTATCAAGATGACGCTGTCTGCTATGGCTGCAAGAAGAAGGGACACATGAAGAAAGATTGTCCTATAAACTCATCATCAAGCAAGAAGAGCAACAGGTATGAAAAAGGGAACCTGAAAAGGTCAACATCACGGAAGTATGCCAACACTAGCATATGGCATGAAAGTGAAGCCAGCGACTCAGAAGACGAACAATCAGAAGACGCTGCAAACGTATGCTTTATAGCATCCGATCAGGTACCTACCGAGCCTGTAGTTGATACTTATGATGACTTTACCTTTGAGCAATTAGGAGATGCCTTCAGTGACCTGATGACTGATTACAGGAAACTGCGTAGCAAGTATCAGACCTCTAAGAAGGTACTCAAAGAGTACAAAGGTGAAATAGGTAGACTTACTGACCTACTAGCTGAGGTTAGAAATAAAGTTAGTGAGTCTGGTGAGCTTTCTTCTATAAAGCTCTTATTACACGAGACTACCAAGTCATCTGAAGAGAAAGACAAAATTATTGACCAACTCAAGGAAGAACTTTCTATAGAGAAGAAAAGTCTTCGATGTGCACAAATCAGAATGGAATCACTCACTTCTGATTATACTAAGTTGTATGACACTTCCAAAAGATTGGAAATTAGGTAGAAAAATAGCCTGAGCCTGCTGCTTCCTACCCTAACACGTGTCACTTACCGAAAAATTGGAACATTCCCAAGCCAAACACTGTCAGACCTAACCCTATCAAACCTTTACCCCAAAAGGTTAAGCCCAAACAGGATTATAGGCATGCTTTCTTCTATACTAGAAAACCTAAACCTACCAATCATGCACACTACTCAGCTTTCAACACTCGACATGCACAATGTCATTATTGTGGCCTCATTGATCATATTTTATCTGCATGTAGAATGAGAAAGCTTGTTGATTTAAACATTTATACATGGATACCAAAAGCTAACAATTTAGGACCCTACAAGAAATGGGTACCAAAAGTTTTATCTGCAAACTGTTTTGTAGGTAGAACACCCTTCACATGCTAAAAGCAAATGGATCCTCGACAGCGGTTGTTCACGGCATATGACCGGTGACGCTACATTATTTGCAACACTGTCGAAGAAAAAGAAGGAAGGCTATGTTTCCTTCGGTAATAACTTAAAAGGGTATATTATTGGTATCGGTGATGTTGGTAAGTCTTCCTATCCTGTTATTAAAGATGTCTGTCTGGTTACCGAGTTGAAACATAATCTACTCAGCATAAGTCATTTGGCTGATCATGGTTATGGCATCAACTTTGGCAAAGACAAATGTATTATAGTTGATAGCTCAACTGGTAATACTATCATTGAAGGTATCAGGGAAGACAACATATATGTTTTCTATTTGTTGGAAGAAACTAACATTTCAGGTAGATGCTTAATGGCTAAAAACGTTGAGAGTCATCTGTGGCATATGAGACTCGGTCACGCAAATATGGACACAATATCAAGATTATCCACAAAGAAGCTAGTACGCGGTTTACCGGACATAACATTCAAGAAGGATTCGGTATGCAGCCAATGTGAAAAGAACAAAGCTACCCGATCCACATTCAAGTCAGTAAACGCAGTATGTACTACTAGACCTCTACAATTGCTACATATGGACTTATTTGGTCCTAGCAGAGTTGCTAGCCTCGGAGGTAAACTTTACGCTTTTGTAATTGTAGATGATTTCTCTAGATACACGTGGGTATACTTGCTGACACGCAAGAATGATGCATTATCCGAATTTGTCGCCTTTTGCAAGAAAGTACAGAATTAAAAAGGTTACATGATCACTCGTATTAGAAGCGATCATGGTGGCGAATTCGAGAATGCAGAGTTTGAGCATTTTTGTGACACACACGGTTTTGTACACGAGTTCTCCTGTCCTAGGACTCCACAACAAAATGGAGTTGTGGAACGTAAGAACAGAACTCTATCCGAAATGGCCAGAGTAATGTTAAACCAGTTTAGTCTACCCAAATATTTCTGGGCTGAAGCTGTCAATACAGCTTGCTTTGTTCTCAATAGAGTTCTAATTCGACCCAAATCAAAGAAGACTCCATTTGAGTTATGGTTTGATAGAATTCCTTCAGTTTCTTACTTTAGAATATTTGGTTGTAAATGTTTTATTCTTAATACAAAAGACAATTTGGGAAAGTTTGACGAAAAGGCCGATGAAGGTATATTTTTAGGTTATGCGACCAAGAGCAAAGGATACAGAGTCTTCAACAAACGAACCATGATCATCGAAGAGTCAATCAATGTCATCTTTGATGAACTGAATCAAATGACTATCGATGACAATGATGAAGATCCAACTGTACCAAGCTCAACAACAGATGATTCTCAACCAAGTTCGGCACTATCTGATCCTCCTAGAGAAGATCCAGGAACCAGCTACCTTCAGAGCCTGCCGAAAAGATTAAAATTTACAGCTGATCATCCAAAGGATTTGGTAATTGGTGACATTACCAAAGGTGTAAGTACTCGTACATCCAGTAGAGATATTGTTTCTAGTGTTGCATTTATTTCACAGCTAGAACCCAAAACTATTGATGAAGCATGTAGTGATAGTTTTTGGATAGATGCTATGCAAGAAGAATTAAACCAATTTGAACGGAATCAAGTTTGGGTACTTGTTCCCAAGCCTATTGATCGTCCGGTCAATGGCACCCGTTGGGTATTCCGAAATAAACTAAATGAGAATGGTTTAGTGACTCGTAATAAGGCTCGACTCGTAGCTCAAGGATACAATCAAGAAGAAGGTATCGACTACGATGAGACTTATGCCCCAGTTGCGAGATTAGAATCCATTCGCATGTTATGTGCATTTGCATGTTTTCATGATTTCAAACTATTTCAAATGGATGTCAAGAGCGCTTTTTTAAATGGTTTTATAAAAGAAGAAGTTTTTGTAGCACAACCTCCAGGTTTCACAGATTTTAAAAACCTTGATCATGTTTTCAAGTTGAAGAAAGCCTTATACGGTTTAAAACAAGCCCCTCGTGCTTGGTATGATCGTCTAAGCTCTTTTCTACTTGACAACGGCTTTTTAAATGGCAAGGTTGATACTATACTGTTTATTAAGTCTTTTAATGGCAAACTTCTTTTAATACAAATCTATGTTGATGATATTATATTTGGATCCACTGATGAATCTCTCTGTCAAGAATTTTCTAAGTGTATGCAGAATGAGTTTGAGATGAGCATGATGGAAGAGCTGAAATTCTTTCTCGGATTGCAAATCAAACAAACTAACAATGGGACATTCATAAATCAAGCCAAGTACACAAAAGATTTGCTAAAGAAGTTCAATCTGGACAATGTCAAACCTATTGGCACTCCAATGGCAACTTCAACAAAGCTTGATTCAGATGAACAAGGCAAGCCAGTCGACACACGTAAGTATCGAGGTATGATTGGTAGTTTACTTTATTTAACTGCTAGTCGTCTAGATATAATGTTTAGTGTTTGCATGTGTGCACGTTTTCAAGCTAATCCAAAGGAATCACATTTGTGTGCAGTTAAGCGTATCTTTCGATACCTTAAGGGCACCTCTTCTGTTGGCTTGTGGTATCCCAAAACTAAGTCCTTTAACCTTATTGGTTATTCGGATGCAGATTTTGCTGGATACAAAGTTGATAGAAAAAGTACCAGTGGTACTTGTCATTTCTTAGACAAGGCTTTAGTCTCATGGTTTAGTAAAAAGCAAAATTCTGTAGCCCTATCAACAACAGAGGCTGAGTATATCGCCGCAGGACGTTGTTGTGCTCAGATTTTGTGGATAAAATAAACCTTGGAAGACTATGATTTATTTTACACACATATTCCTATTTTCTGTGATAACACGAGCACTATTAATTTGACTAAGAATCCAGTATGTCACTCTCGTACTAAACATATCGAGATTCGACATCATTTTCTTAGAGATCATCATCAAAATGGAGATATAGACCTTGTGTACATAGATACTGAAAATCAACTAGCTGACATCTTCACTAAACCTCTAGCGGAAGTTCGTTTCAACTATTTACGTCGAGAATTTAGAATTTTGGACGTCAATAATGTTAATTAATTTTGTTTTATGATTATATCTCAATACGCAAAAACTGTGTTAGAGACAAGTCAATAAAGAGTCTGTCTGTCACCACAACTACGGTTGAAGCGAAGCGCTACTTAAGAGTTCCCCGGTGAACCTCCGCCAGCTGGGACAGTACTCCTACAGCTAATCTGAGACAGTCGCTGTGTAACGATATTTAATTCATAAAATAAATTAATTATATTAATTGAAGGCTAAAATAACTAATCTTTGAATTAAATATTTGAAATGAGACAATGAAAAAGAATGGCAAAAATCAACTATAAAGAACCATAGGCGAATTCGGCCAGAGCTCTGACCGAATTCGGCCCGAGTTCGGTTGAGGGTTTCAGGTTATATAGCCATAGCCCGAGAGCCTTTCTTCTTCATTGCTTCCAAACTACATCATAACAGCAGCAGCAGCCGCGAAGGAGCCCCGAATCCTAGTTTTTCACCATCTTCTATCTTCCAATCCATGTGGTGAAATCATTCCAAAATTTGGATTCGTGCGGTGTTCGTCGTTCTCTTCGACATACTTTGATTTCGGGAGGTATAACCACATCCTTCTCCACTTTTCAATTAGTGCATTTTTACTTCAATTTACACAAATGGCACCAAAATTCAATCATTCAAAGAGGAAGAAGACGACCCCCAGTGAGGAAGGGTCATCTTCGCATCCGCATACGGATTCCCTCTTCTCGCCGGTCCAAACGAGCGACGGCACGTTCGACGGGTTTTTCTTCCAAACCCTAGACCAAGCCCTACTGTGGTATGGAGACTTCTCCATGAGATCCATATGCATAGGCACTCCAGTCAAATGGACTGTATTTCTTGACCACCGCCATTTCTTTGAGGCATTAGGGTTACATCTTTTTGTTAAACTCTGTTTTCCTATAGCAACTAAGGCCATTAGATTATTTTATTGCAATCTCATATTAAATACTTTTGATGTGAACACTCGTGTTGGAGGTATTGATATCAATTTCGATGATGATCTCTTAGCGAAGATCCTTGGTATCCCTAACGAAGGTGAACCACTAGTCGACATCACTTAATTTGATTTTTTCGAAGGCATGACACTCGCAAGTTTCAAAGCGGAACTCTGTGCACCTGATAGAGTACACTCTGGAAAGTTCAAGGCTAATAACTTGAACTTGTTTAACTATGAATTGCATCGCATCATCTATTCCACTATCCTTCCAAAATCCAGTTCCAAGGATGATGTGACTTCTCTTGAACTGTCCGCCATGTACCATATTCTTAAGGGGATTCCATTTTCTGCCCCTAAGACCATGATTCAGATGATGGGTCGTTGTCATGCAAGAGATAAAAATCTCTCTTACGCGATAATTCTCCTACGCATCTTTCAGCGCTTCGATATCGATCTGTCGACTTGTACTCAGGACCCTGAGCCCAAGTTTCTTCAGTTATCTCGTCGTAGCATGACTGCTTCAGCTCCACCTCCTGCTCCTCCTACTGTACCTCCTCCACCACCTCATCAGTATGCCATGACATTTGAGGGCATACATCAGCATTTATCTGCTTTGCACGTCTCGATGACGGACATGGCTCGCGAGCGTGAGTTCCGCGACGTCACCCGTTATCAGGCGATAGCAAACTCTTTAGCTGATCTTCGTTTCGCCCAGACTGGACATTCAGCCGGTTCTATCCCTCGAGATCCAGCTTTTTCTGGTTACCGCTGTGAGGATGAGGCTGTTCATGCCTACTTCCAGCCCGGCAACGCCTATGATTGGTACCGTCCTGACCGTGCTCCACCTCATGACTTTGTTAGTGAGTTCTATGCTGGCGTCCCTCCTCATCCTTCTGGCGCTGGTACCTCTGGAGCTGGTCCTTCAGGACATGCTGGTCGAGCTGATGATGATGATGAGGATGATGATGAGGAGATGTGACTATATGATTTTGAGTGATATTTTATTGTACACTTGGAAATACTCCGACATTACAAGTTATTATCAGTACTTTTTTATTATTATCAGCATTTTTTTAGTTTGCTTCAGTACTCTGTTATTTTTTATGGACATGATTATGCGTAGTTTATGGCATTCCAGTTTATTTTTAGTACTATGTTTTAGTTTCAGTTTATGATAGCACTATCTCTTTATATTGCTTCTTTCATTAAAACTTCCTGTGAAATAACTTGCCTATGATACTATGCTTTTCTGTTCTGCGACAATACATGCCTGTGATATTTCTCTAGTTTTATGCCTTATTTTTTTATGTGTTTTCTCACTATTTGTTACTTATGCATTGATTGCGGGGGAGCCTTCTCTTTTGCAATTATTTTGCTAAGTGACAAAGGGGGAGAAAATTAAAGATCTAACATTTTTTTGAGATAAAACAGGATATGAACAATTCTACTTTTTGTTATTTTGAACAAGCTTAATGTTATATCATTCATAGTTTGTTAATTATCAAAATGGGGGAGATTGTTGGCCCATTGGTCATATGGTCAACCTGATTTTAATAATTGATCAAACTCTGTCTGGATATACGAAGCTAGTCGGGACATCTCGGACTCTTGGACATGATCAAGAATAGCTATCCACTGAATTCAAGACCGAAGATCTGTTTGCATGTTCGAGTCTGTAATTCCTTATGCAATATATTTTTCATTTTATTTGAGTCTAGGAATATGTTGTACACCGAGTCGTACTGGCAAATAGGCTACCCTTAAATGAGTTCAAAATGTTTTTTTTAAAATTACCTCTCAAAAAGGTTTACAAAAAGATTTTCAAAAATCACCAAAAAAGCTTTTTAAAACCCTAACTAAACCCTGACAGAACTCGGGCCAAGTTCGGCCAGAGTTCGGTTGGTGGCTGTTGTGTTTTTGAATCCTTGTTACTTGGTCCTCCTGCAGTTGCGGATTTGACCGAGATTTGCTCATAGAGTTCTGCCCGAATTCTGCCCGAATTCTGTCAGAAGTCTGTCTTTGGAATTTCTATAAATAGAGAAGGATTTCGATCATTTCAACTCACTCATTCACTTTCAATCTTCTCTCTATCTAAAGCTTTTAGTCTTCCAAAGAGTTTTCTAGAGCTTTCAATTTCAGATCCCAAGCCAGTTACAATCCTCTAGTCGATTTGCCAGTGCGGTGCGGTCTAGAAGTTTCTGAGAGATTGTAATCAGAAGGCTTGATTGAAGAATACCTCTTCACATTTGAAGTTGGACGAGTTCTTCGTATCAAAGCTCGTGTTGTAGAAGTTGCAAGGACTTCGTAAGAAAACTTGCAGTTTTTCCAATAGTGGATTCAACTGGTAGCAAGAGTTCTACCGACTGGATTAGTCCTCAACATAGGGATACCAGTATACATCGCTGTCTTTGCGTTTGCTCTCTTAACTTTGCCTTTACATTATTTTAGTTGTGATTAATATTTTATGATTGTGCTGCTAACATTTTTTTATTAGCATTATTCCGCTGCCAACTCTATTCACCCCCCCTCTAGAGTATTACGCTTTACTATTTCGTTCCTACAGATGTCATAATCCACAAGTAGCTCTAGCCATCTCCTCTGACGCATGTTAAGATCATTCTGGGTAAACACATACTTCAGGCTCTTGTGGTCGGTGAAAATCTCTACCCTATCTCCATACAAATAATGCCTCCACAGCTTAAGTGCAAACACTACTGCTGCCAGCTCCAAGTCGTAGGTCAGGTAATTCCTTCCATGATCATGAAGTTGACGTGATGCATAAGTTATTACCTTCCCATGCTGCATCAAAACACATCCTAAACCTCTGCCTGAAGCATCACAATACACTGAGAATCCTTCGGTCCCATCTGGAAGCGTGAGAATGGGTGCCGTCATCAAGCCTCGCTTCAACTTCTCAAAAGAATCCTGTCATTCTACGGTCCAAGAAAACTGCACATCCTTGTGGGTCAACTGCGTCATAGGTGCTGAAATCCGTGCAAAGTCTGAAACAAACCGCCGGTAGTAGCCGGCCAAGCCAAAAAAACTGCAAACTTCTGCAACGGTACTGGATACTGGCCACGTCTCAATAGCCACGATCTTCTGGGGATCCACTTCCACTCCACCTCTAGTGATGGTATGACCCAAATATGAAATACGATCGAGCCAGAACTCGTATTTACTGAACTTTGCATACAACTGGTGCTCTCTGAGAATCTGAAGAACTACACGAAGATGCTGCTCATGCTCCGCTTCACTCTTGCTATAGACCAGGATGTCGTCTATGAACACAATCACGAACTGATCCAAATAAGGCATGAAGATACGATTCATAAGGTCCATGAATACAGCCGACGCATTGGTTGCTCCAAAGGGCATTACAAGGAACTCCCAATGCCCATACCTGGATCTAAATGTCGTCTTCGGGATGTCCTGCTCTCTGACTCTGATCTGGTGGTATCCTGACCGCAAATCAATCTTCGAAAATACGGACGCCCCTTTGAGTTGATCAAACAAGTCATCTATCCTCGGGAGAGGGTATCTGTTCTTGATTGTCACTGAGTTCAAGGTACGATAGTCAACACATAATCTGGACGTACCATCCTTCTTTTTTACAAGAAGCATCGGGGCTCCCCAAGACGATCAACTAGCATGGATGAATCCCTTGGTCCTGAGTTCTTCAATCATCTTATACAAAATCTTCAATTCTGACGGCGCCATCCGGTAGACTCTCTCTGACACTAGTGCTGACCCGGGGATCAAGTCTATGGTGAACTCGATCTCTCTCTCTGGTGGCATACCTGGAACCTCTTCGGGGAAAGCATCAGGAAACTCTTCTACAATTCTGGGAAACTGGACTGTCGCTGCAACTGTCATCCGAAATACTAGAGGAGAAGGCTCTATTCCGCCTCGAAAAAATAAAAACTCTAGCTCACCAGGAATACTAAAAATAATCTTGCCGATATGGCAATCTATTATAGCATACTGGTCCCTCAACCTATCCATCCCTAAGACCATATCATAATCGGCCATCGGGAATTCTATCAACCTAGCGGGAAACTCTCTACCGCTAACTACGATCCGACACGAGAAAAACACTCTATCTACTCCCACATGTCCGATACCAGTAAGTATATTGAGCCTTACTGATAATGACTCGGGCTCCAGCCCTATCCGTGTCGCGAATCGTGTAGACATAAATGAGTACGATACACCAGAATTAATCAATGCTGATGCTGGGAAGGAGTTGATGAGAATAGTACTTGCCACTACCTCACCTGATCCTAACTCCTCCTCCACGGTCAAAACCATTACTTGACCGTGTCCTCTGGGTGCTGGTCCCCTCTGCTGGAAACCTCTCTGGCGGTTCTGGGTCTGAGCTTGGACTTGTGCATACTGCTGGGGGTTCTGCTGCTGAAATATTTGGGTCTGAGGCGACAAGGGCCTCGAAAACGGGTACTGCTACTGCTGCTAAACTGGTACTGGGGCTGGTCCTCTAACCGAGGGACTAGAAAAGGTTGATGAAGAGGAACTCTCCCTATTCGGACAGTTCTCGACCCTGTGGTCCGGTGCCCCACAAGCCAAACACAAATCATGTGCTCTGCGACATTCTGACACCACGTGCCCTGACTTCCCACAATGAGTGCAACCCATTGCGGAAGACTGCTTCCGCTGCTGGTGGGGATATGCCGGGGTCGAATGCTGAATCGACGTAACGAAAGCTGCCCGCCTCGGAGCTCCAATGGTCAAAGCCCTGGCTGTCGGGACTGGTGCTGAAGACTGGTTCATCTGGCCATGAAATCGCTTCCAACTTTCGGTCCGGTCCACAATCCTCTGGGAGGTATACTCATGCCTCCTAGCTTCTCTTAATACTGCATCGAAGGTCTGATGCTCAAACTGCTCCACCGCCAGTAAAATCTCCAGGTACAGTCCTTGCTGGAACCGCTGAGCTCTGTCGAACTCGGTCGCCACCAAGGTGGGAGCAAACCGACTAAGCCTAGAGAACTCGGTCGCATATCCATCGACCATCCTGTCCATCTGCTTCAAATTAGTAAACCTCGTCTGTAGATCATATCGAGCTACAGCGTCAAAATACTTGGTCTGGAATCTCTCACGGAATACTGTCCATGCAATAGATGCCCTTAATCCAATGGCCTGCGCCGCCCACCAGCTGCGGGCTAGATCCAATAACTGCAGGCGCACCACAGCCACCTTCTCATATTCTAGGGTCCTAGCTGCTTCTAGAATAACCTCAGTATCCTGCAGCCAAGCATCTATGGCTATAGCATCTTCGCTACCATCGAAGAAGGGAGGGTTCAAGCGCTTGAAGCTGTTGGCCGCACTATTACCTTGATGACCACATCTGCTCAAAGCATCTCGTACTGTCTGGTGCAATGCATCACCTCGACGATCCTGTGATGCAAGCAACTCCCTGATGAGTCCAACCAAGACTTCATCATCCTGCCTTGCAGGCTGGGCTGGCTGTACTTGGGTTTCTGGACCTCCGGGAACATGACTCGGGAAGCAGCTCCTGAGTGCTGAGCTTGATCCTCTTGTTGCGGGAGTACTCGTTGAGCTCCTTCCGGCTGATTGGCAGGTCCAGGAACAGTGCCGCTGAAGAAGACGACACAGGAAACAATAAGGAAGGACCAGGACAGATCAAAGATATAAGCATGTGATCAGGTCAAGATTTCAGGGATTTAGAAGATACGAGCAGAGATCAAGGGCGAGTGCTGATTGAGACATCTATTCGGTTAACCCTCACATATCTTGATTTACGAGACCTGCATGGGCCACCACTTAAACCGTGTTACGCCCCAGAACCAGAATTCTGGAGAGCGGGGGCGGACACAGCCAGCTACGTATATTGAAGTGCAACCCACCTCGCTATACGGTCACGGCTGTCTAGATACATGAGGGTTTAACTATAAGCCATCAGTCTCTTATGGTCATGAACAAGCCTATTGTCTCAATCTCAAGCAAGTAATAGAAGTTACAAGATGTCAGAGCACCAAATATACAATAGTAAGGCGTCCCATACATTGCATATTTGGATGATCACGAAGCTAGTCGTACAAAATGCGAAGACTAGCAAGAGTTTCAGTCATACATGATCAACCCTAGGATTTGTCAATCATGTTACAGCCCGTAGGCAGACAGTAAGTAAAGTTGCAAACAAGCTAACACTTGCTCGGCGGCTAAACGCCTCAAAAGAATAATTCTTTACAATATAGTGGAAGAGCCAAAATAAACTCACTCGTTGCCAGGGTTACGCCTGGTGCTCACCATCTGGCTGGAAGGTAGGGAGATCCTTTGGAGCTGCTCCGGTATCTGGCCATACAAAACCAGCTGGGTCAGATCCCAGAAAGAGCAAATGCCACAAAGGAGGCTTCACTTAAGAACTAAAACCAGCAATTAGCACAAAACATAATTATATAATAAAAGACTAAAAATCTAGAAAATCATGATGATATACGATAAGATAACCATGGGACTATTCAGATAACCAAGTTACAACCTTAAACCAAACAAGGATCGGGGTTGTAACCCTTCGTCTGAACGAAACTTGGTTTCCCACCATTTATCGATAAGGTAAAAGCATAAGCAATCAGGTCATGTAACAATCTTGTACAGGATCAGGACAAGACTAGACTGGGTTAGACTCCATTCAATCAATCACGGCCAAGCAATGAGTACGGCTTGATACTTTAACTAACTAGGGTTATCACAGGCCTAGTTACTAGCAAGATGCAATGAGATCGTTCCACAGCCACAAGTCCTACAGACCATCTAGGCTATCCAGACGCAAATTAGGGGTTGAATTCATGTGGATACATCGTCTAGGAAACGTATATACCCTTAAGTAGCTTGAAGGGTGCAACATGACAGTGTGCTGGAAATGTGCCCTACTCGACGGCAGGCTACAGATCCCAGGTGGGGCGCCCAGATAACGGGATTGCCTGTAGCTGGGAAATCTCTTCATGACTACTGGATTATTCTAGTTATTAGCCTTAGTCAATTTTAGTAGGTACCCCTGACCGTGGTACTCAGGGGTCCCTGCCCTAGACATGATGTGAGACAATACGGGTTCATTTGTACAAACACAATCGTCCACGGTGTCCAGGTCATTCATTCTTGTCATGTCATGCTAGCTGTCGCAACAGCATTAAATAGTTCCCATCATGTTTACTAGTCATGTCTTGTCATGTAATGCCATGTCATGTCAGTTACTTGTCATACCATGCCATATACAATTATCAGTCCAATCGTATCAATCAAGTCAAGGTTATCAAGTCCGTGACAAGAGGGTGCAAGCAAAAAGCACACGGGTACGCATGGGGGCTCAAAGCCTTTACGCGAGAGAAACTACGCTAGGCTAGGGGGGCCCGAGCGTAAAAATGGCTTTACGCGAGCAAGACCATGGAAGGAGCCCTCAACGCGAGCAAGTACTCTACGCGAGTAGGACCTGAGGAAGGACCCCTCTACGCGAGCAAGTACTCTACGCGAGCAGGACCTGAGGAAGGACCCCTCTACGCGAGCAAGTACTCTATGCGGGACTCTACGCACGCGAGGCTCTACGCACGCGAGACTCTACGCGAGCAAGTGTCCCCTGCATAGAGCTCGAATGAGCTCGGCGCAGAACGGATTACGCGGGCACGCAATGCGTGTGCGTGAAAAGGGGACACTACGCGGACACGTGAAAACGTGTGCGTAAAGAAGGAGATGCTACGCTGGCACGTGAAAACGTGGGCGTAAGGAAAGTCACAGCGAGCACGTATGAACGTGTACGTAAAAAGGCTCGTCTTCTCCCCAAGGCCGAGACTTGCAGCCATCGAGACTCAAGAACTCAAGGAACCCCATCTCGGCCAAGACTTGATGAAATTCAGCCATTCAAAAGCCAAACTTACGTAAAATCAAAATCCCCACCACATGGAACTCTCCATTTTTGAAAACAACCAAGTTCAGTAGATCAAAACCATGAAGATCAAAAATACTGAAAACTTAGATCTACATGAAATGAACCATGGAAATTAAAAATGCTAAGTACTAAAGTGTCTTAGAATCTCGTGAGGAAGACAATAGAACAACAAACATTGAGTTCCTCCATGAAGCAAGTTGCACTTGCCTACTGCAGGTGGTCGGTGGAGAAATGAAGAAGAAGAATAGTAATAGGAAATGAATGAGGAGAGAGAAGTGTTGTTGGGTTAATAAATGGAGGATGGTGGTAGGTAGGGGTTTGCATACTAACCCATACCAAACCCAACCAGACCGAACCCAACCGAACCCGATGCATGCCCAAGCCAGAAATAGACCACACGAGCCATGAAATGCCAACTAACTCATGCCAATGCAAGAAATTCCAAGACTAGCTAGCCAGGACAAGTCAAAATACGGGTCCGAGATACGTATACGTATACCAAAATACGTATAACAAAAATTGAGGGTGACACCACATATCGTGTAGGTTAATGGAGAAGAGTACTATGTGGCAGAGTTTAATCATACAAATTTTTTGACTTGGGGACAGACTACCTAGGTTTGTGCTAAACCCGGGCGCTAGTAGGAGATACCACACCAAGTTAGAGTTATCGTATTAAGAGCAATGTTAGATGTATGTGCAGTAGCAGAGAGGTACACTCATGTATCAATAACATGAGATACCTTCATCAGAGTATCAACTAAATCCCTGTAAGTACAGTACGGGTTCAAGCCAAAGGAAATCAAACCCATCCCATAGGCAGCAGGTAGGGCATCAGTTTAGTGAAATAGACTAATAGGGTGAGATTGAAGTATCAATTTATATGCCATATATCAGTTTGTACTGATGTATTAGTCTACAGGTCGTGCATCAATTGCACATGAAGTATCACTTGGAGCTCCTTGTGTCAGTAGTAAAGAGGGGGTCTGTATAGGTGAAGGAAGAGTAAGGCAAGTCAAGATATTAGGAAGGTGTCACAGGATATGTATACATATATATAAGAACATGTAGGCATGACTCTAAGCTACCAAATAGATAATAATGTACCCAAATTATAAAAAGATATGGAGGTTAACCTCGATAAATAGAGAATTAGAGGAAAGACTATGTATATATATTACAAATAGGTTAGGGAATACTAGACAGTATACCACCTGTCAATTAAAGGCAAATAAACCTAGAAGTCTAATAACTAAGATAGATAATCTCGTTTGTACTCTCAAATTGTGTATTGATCCTATTAATTTATAAATAGGTTCTTTGGACTTCAATTCGGACTCTGACCCGTGCCAGCAGCTTAGGACACCAAGCGAGTACATTTGTTGTTTGTTTTCGATATTGTTAATTACTATAGTTCATTGTTAGTCATTTAATATTTGATTCTCGACATGCTTGTCACACGAATACCATAGTTTGTATTTCTTTCATACCTTTTTATGTTCTTACCTGTCGTGTCGAGAAGGGAAAGTACGAAGTAGATGTGTGTTCTGACCGTAGATATCGTAGACATTGTTTATTTCTTGCAAAGTAGACATCGTAGACATTATTTATTTCTTGCAAAGTAGACATCGTAGACATTGTTTATTTTATTGCTATTTAGACATCGTGGTGTAACTGTCCCTAGACCGATCACATATCGAAAAGGTACTTCAAAACACAGATAGTATTCCCTTTGGTTTTATTCATTTACTGTTGTCATGTAGTTTCTTGTCTACTTTTTTCATGTCTCTTGTTACCATTATCCTGATTATTTCATCATGTATTTTATGGCTAACCTTTGTTTTATAGTCGTTGTCATATATTGGAACTGCACTCAATGAATTGTACTCGTTCCATCCTGACTGGATAAATATTTTAGGTGATTGTATGAGGTCGTGTGCCCTGACCAGTATGGTCCGTACATGGGAGACATAGCCGAGGCGAACTTTGTATTTCAGGAGGAGTTCGCAGCATCTGACCCTGATGCGCATGCTTAGATATCTTTAGTTAGCTTTGAGACATGTAGTGGATATTAACATTTGACTTTGAGACATTGTAGTTTGGGATTTTGTTTATCTTCTAATTTCATACTTCTTTATATTCTGAGACTTTTTTATTTTCTCTATTCATCTAGAGCTGAGTTGTGGTCTTGTGATGTTGACTCCCAAGTGGCATCTATTTATACTGTGTGGTTGTTCATCATTGATTATAGCGTTCTATCGTCGACACTCCGGCGTAGGCTGGGCGTGCACACGATTCATGTCCAAATACTGGATACGGATCGTGACACATTTTTATGGTGGCCCATGCAGGTCGGTTTTCGTAAAGACTGCAAAACCGTGGTGGTACTTAACTTAGTCATACTACTGCGGGCCTGCGAATAGGATTAGGATTTAAGGAATGCCCCTACATGTTAAACATGTTATTGACCTCTATATTCGACTTTAATTACTCCTTGATTTGTATCCTATTTTGAATCTTTCCACCGTCTCATGATTTACTTGCTTGCAGACAATGGACTCTCAAGATAGGAACACTGCTCCCTTGAACACCCCACCAACCGTAGGCAGATTTTTCACATGCGGGATCCCACCGACACACGGAGGCCAGCTTACTCATCTCAGCGATCTGGCACAGCCATAGACATCGAGGTTCTACAGAGACGATATTCCACCACCCCCATAGTTTTCTCCGCAGACTCCACCACCAGCACCTGCTGTGTATCCAGCACCAGTTATGTATCCAGCACCTACCATGTATCCAGTACCTATCATGCATCCAGCACCTACCATGTATCCAGCACCTGCCATGCATCCAGCACCGGTTATGCATCCAGCACCTGTCATGCACCTGACGTCTATTCTGCCTCCGGCACCTGCACTGGACAATGTTATGCTCATTGGGATCTTCCAGCAGCTTATCAATTCCCAGATGGCGTAAGCCAACATCTTCCGTAACACTTTGAGAGAGGCTCTTCAGACTATAGATGCTCCCCAACAGCGCCCAGGAACTTCCAAGGACTTCATGAATCTCATGCCTAAGGAATTCTATAGGATGGAGAGGATTCTCTACACTGATGAGTGGTTGGAGAACGTGGAGCAATTTCTACGGATGGCCCAAGTTTCGGAAGACCTGAAGATCAAGTCAGCTAGCGTACAGCTTTTTGATATCGCTCGGACGTGGTATAGAGATGAGCCTCGACTTTTCACGCCAGACGTGACTTGGGAAGAGCTCAAGCAACTATTCGAGAAGAAATTCTATCCAGACGTAGCTCGAGAGGCGTTGGTGATTCAGTTCGAGAGCCTGAAGCAGGGAAACCTCACCGTCGACGAGTACACTTCGGAGTTTTCTTGCCTCAGATGCTTCGCGGAAAGCATGATCAACACCCCAGAGATCAAGGCTAGAAGACACTACTAAAATATGCTCTATTAGCGACGTAATTTAGCGACGGAATAAAATAACGTCGCTAAATATCGAATATAACGACTCCTTTCTATAGACATCGCAAAACGTCGCTAAATAGCGACGTTCAACGACAGGAGATAAAATACGTCGCTGAATAGCGACGTTCTGCGACATATTATTAAATATGCCGCCATATATTAAAATGTTTGCGACGTTTAGCGACGTCGCCTCTTGACGTCGCTAACTTTTTTACTTAGGGCACACTCCTTCCTTTTTCCCCCTCAATCAAAAATTTTAGAATTTTATTTTTTCCCCTCGACCCCCGGCTACTCTCTTCCCCCCCCTCCCCCCCGACGACCCCTTCCCCCCCCCCCCCGGCGACTCCCTCCCCCCTCCCCGGCGACCCCTACCCCCCTCCCGTCGAGCTCCTCCTCCCCCAATCCGAGCTCCTTCTCCTCTTCCTCAGGTAAACCCTAACCTAACTCCTCTTCCTCCTCCTCCTCCTCCTCCCCCTCCTCTCCTACGGACACACACATACACACACACATAGAGACAACACACACACACACGGACACACACACACATACAGACACACACAGACACACGGTTAGGGGTGCAACTTGGGCGGGCTAAACCCGAACCCAATCGGATAAACCCGTTAATGGGTTGGGTTAGGGTTGAAGAAACTCGGGTTCGGGCTCGGATTTGGGTTAAAATATTTGAACCCGATCAACAATCGGGTTGGGCTCGGGTTCATGTGTCGGGTTACCCGACGAACCCGAAATATTGTGTGTGTCTCTTTATATTTGAGAGTGTATATATATATATAGGTGTCTTGATATATGTATATATATATTTATTGGTTGTGTGTGAGTTTGAGTGAGAATGGAGGGAGTTGTTGTGGTTGTAGTTGTGGTGTTGTAGTGGTGGTTTGTGGTGGTGTTCATGGTGGTTGAAGGGGGGATTCAGACCAGCATATGCAGCAGCAGCTAGGCCAGCATATACAGAAGCAGCTAGGCAGCATAAGCAGCAGCAGCAGCATATGTAGCAGCAATTGCAACAGTAAGCAGCAGCAGTATCATTCATTCGGCCACCCATTCACCATCTATCCATCCATTCATCCATTCACCCATTCACCATTCATTCATCCATTCACCCATTCACCACTCATTCATCTATTCATCCTTTTCATCAAAAACAGTCACTTAACCCCCTTCATGTTGTGTGTGTGTGTTGTTAGTGAGTTAGTGAGTTGAGCATTTAGTTAGAAGAGTATGTTAGTGGTTAGATAATATGTTAAGGAAATATTTGGTAATAGGATGTGGTTTGTGTTAGAGAGTGAGGAAATTGTAGAAGATATGTTAGTAAGATTTTATATTAGATGTTTTGTATTAAAGTTAGATGTGGGCTAGAGTGAGCGTGACAGGTTGAGGTATCTTGTGATACCAAGATGGTATCACAAGATAATTAGGATTTACCCTAGCTATGAAAGGGTAAGGTAATAGGATAAGTTAAGGTAATTGCCTAGAAGCTAAGGTATGAGTCTAAGGTGTTAGGATATGGTTAGAAATTGATTGTCTTGGTTGGTAATGGTTAGGATTAGTGCTCTTAGACTAGTTTTGACCTCGGTTGACCATTTTGACCAAAAGTCAACGAAAGTCAACCGAAAGTCAAACTTAGCCTAAAAGTGACTTGAATTGATCCGAAATCAAACCAGAGTTGACCATTGACTGAAAGTCAACAGTTGGTCAACATTACTCGATGGACCCGACCCGACCCGAGTTTAACCCGATCCTCCGAGCTTGGTCTTGGGCTTCATATGTTGAACCCGAGATCGGGCCGGGCTTGGGCTCGGATTAGGCTTATGATTCATCTGGTTGGGCTCGGGTTGACCTCAAGACCTCAAGCCTGACCCAACCCGCCCGAGTTGTATCCCTACACAAGGTTACCATGTCTCTCTACTATAATATACACTAGGAAGTTCGGACACTGCAAATATCAATGTTTGTTCCATGTCTATGTCTAGTGAAGGATAATTGCCTAGACTTAGTCAACTTCACCCAGTTTGACTAGTTACTGCACTGAATATGTATGTCCATCTTTGCAAAATTATTTCCAAATGGATATGAATTACTACTTGCGGAATCGTTCATGGATGTACAATCGTCGTCCTGATGATATGTGTAGTGTACGGGATGAATACATAGCGGAAGTAGAGCAATTCTTGCAGTTTGCTAAGGCGTTCCCTCAGTACATGGACGGCACCAAAATTAAGTGTCTATGTGTGAAATGTCATAACGTAAAATATTATCCAGAAGTGGAAGTGACATATCATTTGTACTCGAGGGGTTTCACGCCTAATTACTATCAGTGGACCGCATACGGAGAACTTGTGTCTTTAGCATCAGAGCCGGAGCCTTATGTTGAGCCGTATATGCATGCGGGACCTAATTTTGTTTCAGATAATCATGCATACGACAACGGGTGCGTGAACATGGTTTTCAACGCTGCGGGGCCTAGTTTCGTTCATGATGCAGCTGAGGAGGCACCGAATGTCGATGTTGCAAAGTTCATGGAGTTGCTGGAGAATGCAAAGACTCCATTTTATCCTGGTTGTGAGGATCATTCACCGTTGGAGATGGTTACAAGACTGTTGAGCATTAAGTCAGATTTTAACATGTCGCAAGAATGCTACAACCGAGTGTTGGAGTTGATTATAGAGATCTTGCCGGCGGGTGCTAAGTTACCTAAAGACTTCTATTAGTCTAAGAGGATGGTGAGATCGCTCTGGATGGGATACGAGAAAATCGATTTTTGTCGCAATGGGTGCATGCTGTACTACAAAGACGACAAGGACGCAGATATGTGCAGATTTTGTGGTGCTGATTGCTATAAGACAACTAGTACAGGAAGGTCTACCGGTGCAAGAAGACCGATCGATTCAATGCACTACTTTTCTTTAACGCCACGGTTGCAAAGATTATTTATGGTGAAAGAGACGGCCAAAAATATGAGTTGGCACATGCGAGAACAGATTGAAGGAGTGTTGGATCACCCATCCGATGGAGAAGCGTGGAAGCACTTTGATCGAGTGTATCCTGATTTTGCTTCAGATCTGCGTAATGTCAGGTTGGGGCTATCTTCTAACGGTTTTACTCCTTTTGGTCTTTCGGGATCCCGGTATTCGTGCTGGCCTGTGATTGTCACTCCGTATAACCTATTGCCCTGGATGTGCATAAAGACTCAGTACATGTTTCTAACCGTTATAATTCCTGGTCCGAACAATCCCAAGAGGAACATTGATGTATATTTACAGTCTTTGATAGATGAGTTGAATCAGTTATGGGAAGTAGGCGCTAACACGTACGATGTTTCCAGGAAGTAGAATTTTCAGATAAAGACAACCCTTATGTGGACCATCAACGACTTTCTAGCCTATGGAATGTTATCTGGATGGAGCATTCATGGCCGTCTCTCATGTCCGTATTGTATGGACTGTACTAAGGCTTTTCGCTTGAAACACGAAGGAAAACCGTGCTTCTTTGATTGTCATCGGCAATTTCTGCCAAAAGATCATCCGTTCAGAAGGAACAGGAATGCATTCCGTGTCGGCGTTATAAAGAAGGATGATCTACCACCAAGGTGGTGCAGAGCCACGATATGGGAGGAGGTTAGAGATTTTTTAAGTGCTATCGAAGATCCTACAACTGGGTACAAGTGTGATAGATTTGGTAGAGATCATAACTGGACAAAGAGGAGCATATTCTGGGATCTGTCATATTAGAGTACCAATTTGATCAGACATAATATTGATGTCATACATATTGAGAAGAATGTGTTTGATAACATAATTAATACTGTGATGGACGTAAAGGGAAAAACGAAAGACAATCCCAAGGCCAGGTTGGACTTAGAAGAAATATGCAAACGCCCTGCGTTGCATTTGATAGAGAAGAATAGAAAGTAGTTCCTGTCGAAGTTAATTTTCTCACTGGACAAGGAGGATAAAGTGAGACTTTATCGGTGGATCCAGGGCCTAAAATTTCCAGACAGATATGTGTCAAATCTGAGAAGATGTGTCGATCCGAAGGAAAACAAATTGACGGGTATGAAGAGCCACGATTGTTACGTATTCATGGAGAGGTTAATTCCGATTGTATTTCGAGAATTCTTACCTCAGGGATCTTTGTTCTAAGAAATTGCTCGTTGATCGTCTAGAAAAGCAAGAGAAGGACATTGCGGTAACACTGTACAAGCTAGAGATGTTGATGCGGGCAACGATTTCTATGGCATCCTACGGAAGATTATGGAGCTGACATATAGTTATGGAATAGAGCCTGCTAAGATTGTGTTATTCAGGTGTGATTGGTTCGATCCGATTGAAGGTCAAGATTGGAAAGTAGACAAGCACGGTCTTGTGGATATAAACTATCGGCGTCGATATCAAGCCTATAAACCATTTGTCCTATCAAGTCAGGCTCAGCTCGTGTACTTCACAAGTTATCCTAAACGGGGAACAACAAGGTCGGACTGGTGGGCAGTATGCAAGACCAAAGCTAGAAATACCTTTGAGGTTGACGATATAGCTTATCAAGAGAATGAACTACCTCTTGTAACAAATATTATAGAAGTGGACGCGACGGAAGTTCCTTATTACACATCTAATTATGTAGAAGAAGTAGAATTATCTGAAGAGGAAGATGCCGATGAAAGTGAAGATGTAGAGGAGGAAGAAGAAGAAGAAGAAGAAGAAGATGAGCTAAACGAACTAGATGAATTTTCAGAAGAGGATTAAATCTGTACGTTTATTTTATCATCATATTTGACCCTTTAGTGACACTTTTATCATATAAATCTGTGACACTTTAGTGACACTTTTATCTGTGACTATGATATTTTTCAAAAATCTGAGATGTCTATCATATAAATATGTATATTTATTTTATTGTCATATGTTATTATCAGGTATGACTAGACCAGGAGGACAACGCGGAGGATATTATGTTAGGCAGTCCCGTGTGTCTCGGGCTAGGGATACAAATTCCGTACCCTCATCCTCATCTCCGAGTATACCAGTGTACCGTTCTGTTCTCGATCCATTACCGGGACAGGGCAGTTCCAGCAGGTTGGTGACTCCTCCCTCGTCGTCCAGTATTCCTGATCCCGCATCCAGCATTCCTCCCGTGTCTAGCATTCCTCCTGCCGACGGCTCCATGGGGAGAGCCGACGTCGAGCATATGAAGGACGGCGATCAGACTGATCCTGCCCAGACAGAAGGTGAGAGCGATCCTCCATGCGCTCCCCCGGACGAGACGTGTATGGAGATTTGGACGGACGGGCCTACGAAGTAAGTTAATTAGTTAATATATATTTCTCAAATGATTATATGTATATATATATTCATGAAGTTTATTATTGCATAGATATCGGCCTCCTGTAGTACAGAGACAGCTGGAGTTATTTCTGAGATAGAACTATGGTGGGCCTTGGATTAACTACTCAGATGCTCCCGCAGATAGGAAGGCCTTTTGGTTGGCCCACTTCAAGGTAAAAAATTTATTTATTTTTAAATTTTAACAATCATTTGTGTATATTATATAACTTTTCTATTTTACTTCTTGTAGAGGACCTATTTCTATCCACCACACCGGGCGACGAAGATCGAGGCCCAATTTTCTGCCATCGCAGGCAAGCTCATCCGTAATGCGATCTACGACCAGAAGTCTTGTGATCGCTCCGGAAAGCCGATCCATGGTTGGATCACGCCAGAGCAGTGGACTGCGATGAAGGCTAGATTCGACGAGGCCAGGTACCAAGAGCGGTCTGACAAGGCCAATGTGGCACGGTCGAGCGCCAGTAAGTGGTGTGGTGGCTCCATTCCTATGACGGAGCATTTTCGTCGTCTGGTACATTTCCTATGACGGACATCATTTTATATATAGTTGGATAGAATGTTTAATACTAATAATAGATAATATATTTTAACAGGTAAAAAAGGGTGAGGACCCCAACATGGTGACCGTCTTCCTGGTCACCAATCGGAGGGCTGGGGAGTTCATTGACGAGAGGGCGACGCAGGCATATGTACGTTCTATTCTTTATATTAATTTACTATAATTTAGAAAACAAGAAAATAGATATCAATATAGACTTTAGCAAACACTTAGACGTTAGCAAACATTGTTCTAGGCCGAGTTTTTTCGGCTACAGGAGGAGGAGGCTACTGCTGCTAGTGCGCCAGCAGAGGGAGGAGCTGGTACTTCCTCCCAGCCGCCTACAGCTCCATCGCCGGACGACCTCTGGATGACCGCCGTTGGTGGTCTTCAGAAGGGTACGTACTACGGTACGGGATTCTACGGCACCTATTTGGCTTCAGAGTCATCCCGGCCCCCTCTGTCAGTGCGCAGTCTCCAGCTTCGCAGGCGTCATCACGAGATCAGGATATTGGTCGTCAGATCGACGAGCTGCGTCGCGAGTTACAACAGCAGATTTCTGATCACTATACCGCAGAGCGACGATCCGATGATCACCGAACGATTTGATGCGGTCGAGCGCAGTATACAGGAGCTGATGAGTCTGCAACAGGCTACAGCTGTCGGCTTGCACATGCTCACCGAGTCTACGCAGCACACAGAGCGTAGACAGGTCGAGCTGGAGGGATCGTAGAGGACCATGTCTGCCTCACTCACTCAGGTACATACTTTGATTGAGGAGAGTACTCAGAGGATGGTGAGTACCCTTGCTGCACATGCTGAGCGACTGCGAGAGGTGGAGCAGATACGTCCTTCCGGTCCATTGACGGCGCCGACTGTAGACATTGTACTGCCTCCTACTGCCCCTACGGTGCAGCTCACACAGGAGCAGTATGAGTACATGCTATCTCAGATGCGCAGCATAGGTCCTCAGTGATTTTATTAATTTTTATGAGTTGTATGTATTGGCCCTATGGGCAAATTGTTTATTGGTACACTTTTGTTTATACACTTGGTGGGAGACTTTTTATCATCTTCCATTTTTATTTGACTCTATTGGATGTTTGTGATGATGTGTGTCTGTGAAGTGCAGTATGCAGGATTTGAATATATTTATGTTTGTGACGCGGGATGTGTGTCTGTGATGATGTTTGT
The DNA here is from genome assembly GCA_029216955.1 of Iris pallida. Taxonomy (NCBI): domain Eukaryota; kingdom Viridiplantae; phylum Streptophyta; class Magnoliopsida; order Asparagales; family Iridaceae; genus Iris; species Iris pallida. Next base: position 4,577,946 of record JANAVB010007200.1, on the reverse strand, counting down.
TATGAGTTGTATGTATTGGCCCTATAATGTGTCTGTGAGATGTTTGTGATGATATAAAGTGCAGTGTAAAGTGTAAAGTGTAGTGTGCAGGATTTGAATATAAAGTGTAGTGTGCAGTGTGCAGGATTTGAATATAAAGTACAGTGTGCAGGATTAGTGTTTAAACTGTATATAAAGTACAGGATTTTTGTTTAAACTGTATATAAAGTGCAGTGTGCAGGATTTGAAAACTGTATTTTATTTTTTTTAATTTTCCAGCACGTTAGCGACGGATTGCGACGTTTGGCGACGGATTTGCGACGTGGGTGTACGTCGCAAATATGTATCTGGACGTCGCTAACTGCGACGTGCCGTCGCTAAACGTCGCCCAGTATGCTGACATGGCAAACCTTGCCATGTCACCACATGCGATGAAAAGACGTCACTATATACGTCGCTAAATTGGCGATGTCCTATAAATGTCGCCGAACGTCCCTAAGCTTGCGACGTTTTAGCGTCGTAGACTATTCATCGCAACAGCGACGATTGGCGACAAACTTTTGATCTGCGACTAGTTTTTCGGCGACCTGCTTATTTCGTCGCTAATTACGTCGCTAAATTAATTTAGCGACATATTTTTACTTATTAGCGACTTTTTGGACGTCGCTAATATGAGTCATTCTAGTAGTGAGATTCAAGAACTTGATTTTGTAGCTTAGAAGGCTGTACCCATTCGTGTTCTATCTATCAGATCAGAAGAATTATAGCAAGAAGACAGCACCAACCGATCTGGACTTTCTTTAAGGGGGAAACTTAGAAGCTCGACTTGAAGGCCTTCCTCAGAACTAACTATCAGGGGAGCCCATACCTAAGAAGAGTCAGCCTGTCAGAGTTTGACTGGCAGATGAGTCTTTCTATCTATTGTATTGATACCGCTGTTGCTAAATCTAAGAATATTGGGGAAGATGAAGCGGGAACACTCATTTTAACAACGGCACCAACGGATACTGTCACAACTAATTTAAGTGCTAGTCCAGCAACTGCGGTTAGTAATTCAATTGCCAGTCCTATACCACCGGGTAGAAGACCCAGATCTCCTCAACGCAGACGCTCTTGGCATAGAAGCTGTCTTCATTTCTGCTGGATTATCTCACGAGATTCGCCTAGCCGTCACCACCAGTCGAGCCACCACTTACGAGGAGATATTGAAGGTTACACAATCAGTAGAAGAAGAGATGGGATACAGGCCGAAGAGGAATCGAGATGTATTCGGAGGAAGCAACAACCAATCAGGACCGGTGAAGTGTTTCCAATTCCAACCGAGGACCTTTCAGCATCAGCAGCAGCAGCAGTTCCAGCCCGCCGGTAAAACCCCATCACATCAGCAGAACCGTGCTCTGGCTTGAGCATAGACACTACAGCCGCAGAGGCAGTTACAGCAGGTTCCATATTGTACTTTCTAGGAAAAGATCGGACATGTCTGGGACGACTGCAGGCAGAGGCTTGGAGCATGTTTATACTGTTGATCACCTTCGTACCAACTGAAAGATTACGTACTGGTCCCCAATCGGCCAGGACGCGAGGCGGCACTAGCACAAAGAGGACCAGCTAGACCACCAGCAGTACCACACCCACGAGGTCAACATCTTCCCACTCAGCAGCAGCGATTCATCCAGCACCAGCAGGACAGAGCTTTTGCCATGGTCGTCGAGGAGCCCGAGCCTACCCCTGATGTGATAACAGGTTCCATACTACTTGATTCTCTTATAGCTATAGCTTTATTCGATTCTGGTGCATCCCACAGCTTTATTTCTGTAGCTTTTGTGTTCAAGCATAGCATAGTATCTGAACCCTTAGATGGTAGTTGTAAAATTATGATGGGCGGAGGCGTTATCCTAGTCAAGGATATTTGTATCGGGCATCGCATCACCTTGGGAGGTAGAAAATTGTGCACCAACCTACTCGTAATGCCACTACCGAGTTTCGATATCGTTATTGGGATGGAGTAGTTTAGTAGGAATTATGCCAGTATAGACTGTCATCGAGGATGTGTTGTATTCAGTCCTCTAGGAGAGTCTGTATTTGAATTCGCTAGAGGAGCAGTGGAACAGCATATCGAGGCTATTTGCGGAACTATGATTGAAGAGAATGAGATACCGCATCCCATCATCGCGAAATTCCTTGACATCTTTCCTGAGGAGTTGCCGAGATTGCCGCCTGATAGGGACATCGAGTTCGCTATCGATCTGGTGTCAGGCGCAGAACCAATGGCACAGTCAGTGTACCGGATCAACAACAAATAGGCAAGGGAGTTGAAGAAGCAGTTTGATGAATTGCTAGAGAAGGGCTTCATCAGACCGAGTTCGTCACCATAGGGATCGCCGGTTCTATTTGTGCCGAAGAAGGATGGTACGGTGTGAATGTGCATCGGCTATCGGGCCTTGAATAATCTTACCATCAAGAACAAGTACCCGTTGTCGAGGATCGACGATCCCTTTGATCAGTTGAGCGGCGTACGGGTATTCTCGAAGATTGATTTGAGGTCGGACTACCATCAGTTGAAAGTGAAGAAGGAGGATATACCGAAGACAGCCTTTTGGACCAAGTATGGGTAGTACGAGTTCATGGTGCTACCGTTTGGATTGACTAATGCCCCGACAGTCTTCATGAACTTGATGAACAAGGTATTCCATCCATACCTTGACAAGTTCGTAGTGGTATTTATCGATGACATACTCATATATTCGAAAACACCAGAAGAGCACGAGGAGCATTTGAGGATCGTGCTGGAAACCCTCAGGTGGGAGCAGATCTACGGAAAAATCTCAAAATACGAGTTTTTCTTGGAAAAGGTGGAGTTACTTGGGCATGTGGTGACAGGTGACGGTATATCCGTTGATCCAAATAAGATTTCTGCTGTGGAATCTTAGACTAGTCCGACTACTGTGGTAGAGATTCGAAGCTTCTTGGGATTGGCGAGTTCGTACAGGACTTCGCTCGGATTGCAGAGCCGATGACTAGACTCACTCGGAAGGATGTAGAGTTCGTATGGACATAGGACTGCCAGGCTGCGTTTGATGAGTTGAAGAGGAGGCTGATGTCAGCTCCTATATTGAGTTGCCATCGGGATCAGGTGGCTTCGCCATTTACAGTGATGCCTCGGGTAAAGGACTGGGATGTGTTCTAGAGCAGAACAAGATAGTGATAGCCTATGCGTCCCGACAGCTGCGGTCGCATGAAAAGAACTATCACACTCACGACCTAGAGTTGGCAGTCATGACTTCGCCTTGAAGTTGTTGAGACACTACTTGTATGGAGAGCGAGTAGAAATTTTCACTGACCACAAAAGCTTGAAGTACCTCTTCACGCAAAAGGAGTTGAACAAGAAGCAGCGTAGGTGGCTAGAGTTGGTGAGTGATTTTGATATTGCTCTACAATATCACCCAGGTAAAACCAACGTTGTTGAAGATGCTTTGAGCAGGTATCCCGTAGCTATGTGGTTGACTCGAGATCATCACTTATTAGCAGATTTGGAGAGTTTGGGCATCGAGATCGTCATTCTAGGAGCCGAGATACAAATGATGGGTATGCAGATTCAGTCCAGACTAATGGACAGGATTTGAGAGGCACAATACCAGGACGAGCAGTTGAAGAGTATCATATCTCAGGCACGGGCCAGTTTGTTAGAAGACTTCACTATTACAGAGGATGGTTCATTATGGCGGGACGAGATTATCTGTACCTAGTGGAGATCTTCGAGAGGAGGTCATGCAAGAGGCACACCATTCTCAGTATTCTTTACATCCAGGAGCCAACAAGATGTATAAGGATCTAAGAACCCACGTGTGGTGCTATGGTATGAAGCGAGAGGTGGCACACTTCGTTTCTAGATGCCTTGTGTGTCAGCAGGTCAAAGTCATGAGACAGAGCCCAGGAGGATTGCTTCATCCATTACCGATCCACGAATGGAAGTGGGAACATATCACCATGGATTTTGTTTTCGGTCTTCCACGTTCGTCGGAAGGAAAGGATGGGATTTGGGTCATCGTTGACAGGTTGACCAAATCGGCCCACTTTATACCATTCAAAGTGGGGTTGTCAACGGAGAAGTTGGCGAAGCTATATGTGAAGCAGGTAGTCAGATTACATAGGGTGCCAGTGAGTATCATCTTCGACCGTGACAGCAGATTCATGTCCTACTTTTAGAAGAGTCTGCAGACTAGCCTTGGTACTCAGCTCAAGTTCAGTACAGCCTATCATCCACAGACGGATGGACAGTCGGAGCAGACCATACAGACGCTCGAGGATATGCTGCGGACATGTGTGCTAGATTTCGGAGGTTCATGGGAGGACCACCATCTCCTCATAGAGTTCTCCTACAACAAGAGCTACCAAGCTAGCATCGAGATGTCCCCTTTCGAGGCATTGTATGGACGGAGATGTCGTACCCCATTATCTTGGGACGACGTAGGCGAGATAGTACTGTTGGGGCCTAGGATGGTAGTAGATACAGCAGAGAAAGTAAAGCAGATTAGAGAGCGACTTTGTGTGGCTCATGACAGACAAAAATACTAGACCGACAGTCATCGAAGACCGTTAGAGTTCGAGGTATAGAATTTCCTTATTGTAGATACGTGTATACTTATAGGACTCATGGTAACATCTGGTACGATTTTAGGTTGGCGATTTGGTGTTCTTGAAGATATATCCAACACGTGGCACGATTCATTTTGGTGGAGGCGGTAAGCTCAGCCCAAGGTTTATTGGGCCGTTTAGTATCCTTGAGAAGACCGATGCAGTGGCATATCGATTGACTTTGCCGCCTGTACTGGAAGGAGTGCATAATGTGTTCCACGTATTACAGCTGAGACGATACGTGGCAGATCCTAGCCATATGTTGGATCACTCGGAGATCGAGATGGGACCGAGCCTTAGCTATCAGGAGCAGCCCGTGGAGATTTTAGACCGCAGAGAGAAGGTGCTGCGAAATCAGACGATTCCCTTGGTTCGTGTCGTACGGAGGCATCATTCCCCCGGAGAATCCACATGCGAAAGAGAGGATGAGATGCGTGAGCGTTATTCCTATCTTTTTTAGCCATGAGGTACATTTCCATCTTGTTCCTATCTTAAATTTTGAGGACAAAATTTTTCTAAGGGGGGTATATTTGTAAGTCCATGAGCCCAGTTTATTTTATTTTATTTTATTATTGCTAAATATATATATATATTCTCTAATATAGTTCTTGATAAGTCAAATAGAGAGGAGAAAGAGTTTTTATTGCAAAAACGAATACACTAGGGACCTAAACACAAATATTCTATTTAAATCAAATTTGGTTGTTCTTTTTGAGATAACTCTGTTTGATTTAAACGAACTCAATAGGAGATTCCCTCCAAAACCCCCAATTGATCAAAGATCAATCCAAATTTTTGTTCAAACCAATTTTCTCTTATCACCTACACTATATATATATGGAGAGAAGCAGTCGTTCCCTAGTTTTACTCATCGAAACCCTAAGAGTTCTGTTCGCAAAGGCAATCGAGGAGAAGTCAGAAAGGTCAATCGAGAGCAACAATCAATAAAATAGGTACATAATCCTGACTTCGAATTTACAGTTCTTAACTTTTTGCATAGGGTATTCGAGTTTATGTCGATGAGGATCAAGGAGTTGTTTATTAATTTGTGGACTCTAGAATCTATAATAGGAGGAAAACCAATTTGACGAATAGATAGCATTAGCAAGAGAGTGAATTTATCATCTAGGTCCAAGGTCAACATTGGGTAGCGAAGATTTGTGAAATCCTTGCCTCTGGACATAATTAGACGTGTGTGGGCGTATAGAAAGTTTTTGCACAAAGGGACTGTCAAGGAAGACACCAAGGGGTCTGGTGTCTTATGCAATGTAGAAGGCTCCCTGCATAAACGTTCAGTAGAATAATAAACCATGAAGGTGAATACTTACATGTCAGCTAACGAAAAACTGGAGACAGTTGTTAGGTAGACGGTTTGGCCTCCTTACTGATACATCCATACCATATCATCTGCCATGGAGAACCAGACCATAATCTGATACATTGATTTAGACATTAACTTCACATCATCTAGTATTGAACTAGGAAGTATTCGTCTATATCTTGATACATTAACTTCATAGCAAATGTTTGGTTGCCTTAGAATATCAGCCCTTGCCTAACAAAGAGTAACATAACACAGGTATAGGGGGGGCTATTCAAATGTCAGAGGGAATCGGGTTCCTTGTATCAGTTACTTGTACTAGTTACATTTGTATTAGGTTGCATGGTACATTAGTTATTAGATATCGGTGGCACTTGCACTGGGTTACTGTTGGTGTCATGTTGTATCAACTGTATATATATATATATGAGAGTTCATATCCTGTGTTAGTGACACATGATATAGTGTAACATGAAGCAGTATAAGCATATAAAGTCTCAGGATACATAAGGTAAAATGCTAATGTAGCAGGTTGTATCATATACCTTGATACACCAAGATGATACACTAATGTATCAAGTCACTCATGTATCAATTAAAGATATTAAAGTGTAACTGGGAAATTAAACATGTTAGATCATGAACAGAACAAGGAAATTCCTAGGATGTTGTAGCAGTAAACAAGTGGGGATGAAGAGTATCATATATAAGTTGACAGGTACAGATAGTTGCATATAGGAATTACCAATTTAATAGCAAGATGGTCAACAGTTGGGGGTGTCCGCATATCGTATAGGTCAATGGAGAAGAGTATACTCTATGGCAGAGTTTAATCATACAGATTTTTTGACTTGGGGATAGACTATCTAGGTCTGTGCTAAACCCGGGCACTAGTAGGAGATACCACACCAAGTTAGAGTTATCGTATTAAGAGCAGTGTTAGATGTATGTGCAATAGCAGAGAGGTACACTCATGTATCAATAACATGAGATACCTTCATCAGAGTATCAACTAAATCCCTGTAAGTACAGTACGGGTTCAAGCCAAGGGAAATCAAACCCACCCCATAGGCAGCAGGTAGGGCATCAGTTTAGTGAAACAGACTAATAGGATGAGATTGAAGTATCAATTTACATGCCATGTATCAGTTTGCACTGATACATTAGTCTACAGGCCATGCATCAATTACACATGAAGTATCACTTGGAGCTCCTTGTGTCACGACCCGTTACCCAAATTGTTGGGCCGGGCCGAGCCATGTCCAGCCTATGCTTGGTTAAAGCGCAGTAAGCTGTTCTAAGAATAGACAATAAATGATCTAAGCTACTAACAGTTCTAAAATCATATTTAAAGTTTATCACAACACAGCATCTATAAGCGAAGGTAACATGAGTACAGACTTAATAATACATAACCAAAGTATCTAACTGGAGACAAAGTCCAGTATCCAAATATAAGTACAGACCAAAGTCTAAGTCCCAAAACACAAGAAAGATAACTAAGCAAGGTTCCCCGCTGGGGCCTCTTCTGGAGCTAAGGCCAGGTCCTCAATGCAGTACCATAATATGTAACACATAGTGTTTCCTTCTCGAAAAGTATACCTATAATGTTATCCTGTCAGGACGGGAGCAAGTACAACCTCTACAACTAAAGTACTGAACATATAATGAAAGAGATGTACAATAAGAAACATGGTGTGATAAGTCTATAAAACAGGAAATACTAGAAACATGACCACATGGTACAACTGGGATCACAATATCATAGTAACACAGGGAACATGGCATATCTGGAATCATGGTATATCTCATAATCTATCATGGCAAGGATACATATGTCATAAAGACAGATGTATATGTAATGTTTAAAACTGTAGCAGGTACGTGATCGGTCAATAGATGTACAATGTGCTGGAGCACATAATGAAATGTACATACGTACAAGTTAACAAGCATAGGTGTACATCCGTACAGATATGCGGGGTAATAGCCTGCGGCAAGGTATGCATATAAAATACGACCTCGCTCGCTACTGTAGGGGGGTCATGATCACGTACACTACTATCAGTTTCCTCATAACCCATATTCTATCATGTGAGAGATACGAGAACAGTAAAAACATGTGAGAGACACTGGGAGTAATATAAGCATAGCCGGTACTGGGAACAGTATGAAACATGTGAATACTCCGAGTAGTATAAAGCATAGTAAAACATGTACTGAGAACCAGTAAGGAACATGTGAAGATATGATAACTGTCCTAAGCATGGTAGGGACCAATTTAATGTAACATGTGAAGATTTAACTTGCAGTTATTCAGAAAGCAGTATTTTAACAGGGTTAATACATGTTCTAGCATTAAAAGACGGTAAATGAGTGTGTAGATGTACTTGCCTCGAGCAAAGCAAGAATACTAGTACGAAGATATAGATGCCTGGTGTCCTGTCAATAATGATATACAAACTCAGTTCTAAGCTATGTTCAATATTACACTAGTGGTGTGACACGACTCCTGACTGGATACTAGCCAAGTGGGGACCTAGCATAAAAGTCTAATGTGAAGTGCCACTATACACAAACTAACTCTCTAGGGTCTTTACACTAGTGCGGGGTGAGGTCCAATACTATAACAACTCAAATCAACGCAAAAACTTGCAAGTTGTAACTACTCAATAAATAAATCAAACGGTACACTAAGTTCCAACAATTTTAGAGATAGGCAAAAAGCTTAAATATATATAAAATAAAGTACCAAAATAATCCTTGTTAATTATAGAAATTTATACTAATTTTTCTGGGATTTATAAACCCTCATAAATATTTATTAAAAATCAGCAAACATAAATATACTGAAAATGAGTTCTGTTTTTCTATTTTTATAAAATACCAAAAGTACTTATTAAATGCTAGAAAAATTATAATAAATTAGCTAAATTAACATAATATTTAAATACTATTTTTCCAAGATTTTTACAGCAATTAAAATATATATAAAAATTCAAAACCAGAAAGTAACAATATCTAGAAAAATAATTAATTATAAATTAAGGATAATACATAATCAAAATCTACAGATGTTGTCGGATGATAAATAAATATCTCCAACGTGTCCAGAACGGTCAAATCAGCTAGGATAGCCTACCCATAAGTCCAATTTGGACACAGGGGCAAAACGGTAATTTTGGGTCAAAATGATGTCCGCCGTTGGACACACTTTGCACCAAAAAACGTGTCGGGATAGAAGTCTACAAAATCTAGCAAATTATATGTCCACGAATCCAGAATGACGATACGAACCCAACGGTATGTCCGAAATGGAATTCCGATGTGTCGATCTCAAAATGATACGGTGACGCGGACACTTGGTATCCGATTTGCACGGAAATGCGTGCCGGAGCAAATGTCTTCAAAACTCAGCAAATTATATGTCAACGAGTCCAGAATGACGATACGAACTCAACGGTATATCCGGAAGTGGATTCCGATGAGCCGATCTCAAAGTGACCCGTTGACCCGAAAAGTGGGGCCCGCTTTGCACCGAAATACGTGCCAGGGCCCACGTTCTCCAAATCAAGCCAACTTTATATGAAAACATGCCAGAACGATGCCACGAGTCTACTGGTGGTGTCAGAAATTGAATCCGGAGTCCCGGGTTCAAAAATGGAATTCTACAAGTACAAATTAAATAATTCGGACGGCCAACTTTGGCGTCGAATTCAACCGACCAAACGTGCTTATAATGAAACGAAACCTAAAGGAGGCAGGAAGAGGGTTATACCAGATGTGCACCAGAACTGACGGCGCATAAAACGGAGCTGCGACGGCGGAGTTACGAACCCGCGAAGTTGGCGTCACGAAACTGTCCAAAAATAGTTCAATTTAAAATGTCAACTTGGTGGCCAGTTTTGAGATATCAAACGACGAAATTAACGGACGAACTTTGACAGGAGTGAAGTGCTATATACCGAGATTGCGACGGAGCAAAAAGTTCGCCGATCCAACGGTCGGATCTCCCAGAAAACGTGCGCGAAGTCGCTGCGACGGAGCGCCATTTCCGAGTTCAAAACTTGCGCGCGCCGACGGGATTCCGTTCAAAACGCACGAATAGCTCATGCGTCGCGCCGGGGAGGAAGGCGGAGGCCAGGGGGTGATCTCCAGGGGGTGCACGCACCTAGGGGGACGGCCACGGCGGCCGTGCGGCGGCGCGGCGGCGTACGACGGCGGCCCGTGCGCGCGCGCACGTGGCGCCGCTGCTGCGTTTGCAGCTACTGCTGCGGCTGTTGCTCGCGCGCCTGAGCGCGGGGCTGCGCAGGGTAGTCGCCGGCCTGGCGCGATGGCGGGGGAAGGCTCGCCGGCCACGAAGTGGCGCACGGCGGCGGGGGTGTTGGAGTGGAGGTGGTGGTGGTGGCGCATGGTGGTGGTGGGAAGATGATGGTGAGGGTGACGGGAAGACGATAATAATAGAGGAGGAGGAGAAGAAGAAGAGGGAGGTGGCTGTGGGCGTTTGTGGTGGTGGTGGTGTGTTGCTCGGCCATGGGGGGGCTGTCGTCGGCCGAGAGGGAGGTGGGATGTGTGTGTTTGTGTTTTGATACAGAGAGAGAGGGAGAGAGTTATTGTGTGTGAGTTGTGTGTATATGAGTGTAATATAAATATAGGAAGAGAGAGAGAGAGTGAGATTAGAGAGAGATATTTGGGAGAGTGAGAATAGAGAGAGGTCGGTTGGGGGTGCTCTTGCTGGCTGAGAGAGAGGGGAGGGGGAGTGTAGGTGTAAAGTGAGTGAGAGATAGAGTTAGATATATATGTTTATATATAATATATATATATATATATATGTAGGTATATATATATATATATAAAGAGGGATAGAGAGAGAAAAGTATAGAGAGAGGGGAGGGGGAGTGTAAGAGAGAGAGATTATATATATATATATATATATATATATATATATATATATATATATATGTATATATATATATAAGGGATATTAAATGAGATATTTATAAAATAGAGAGAGGAAGAGACATTTTTCAAAATAGGAAAAAGGGGAAAATTAAGTGGGGTACTTGGACAGGCATGAGAGGACAACGTGGAGCTGGGGTTCGGGTTCGGTCGAGCCGGATCGGGTTAAAATCGAACCGGGGGCGATAATTAAATTAAAAATAGGGATTTATAATCATGGGTAAATAAATAATATACGGGGACTCCAATAAATGGGACACAAGTTGCAGGTGGGGAGTAGGCTTCGTGTGGGCCACGTCCATACTTCGGGTTGACAGGCTGGATCGATGTCGGGTCCTGAAATTAAATTGGAATTTAAATCAGGTTTCACGGCAGAAAATAAATCGGCCTAAATTGACCCGGAAGTTGTGCGAAGAAAATGGAGCACAAAATGAAGTGTCTGAGTGGGACACGAAGGTCATGGGGGAAGAGCGTCTCGAGTAGATCATTTATGAGAAGTTGGTTTCGAGAAAATGGCTGATCTGGTGCTCCTAAATTAAAAGCAACGGTAACGTACAAACGATGATCAAAAATAAAAGTGGGAATAATTATTGAATGATTAATCGGTCCAAGTTGACCCGAACTTGCGCGATACAAAAAGAGCACAAGGGAACGAATTTAAGTGGGACAGGATATATCAAAACGAAGATAATCTTGTCTACAACAAAACCCATGAAGAGAGTTTACAGAGATTGGCATCCCTGACGCTCCAGAAGTCAAAGTTATGGAAAGGTACATTAACTGTCACGACCCGCACCCTAGAGTTAGGGCACGAGAACGTAACAACGCCCAGCCTACGCCGTAGTGTCGGCGGTAGAACACTGTCCTAGGTCTCAATGCATCTAACAGTATAAGACTAAACAGTTTATACTCCCCGAATGGAGGTGACATAGCAGAAAGTAACTCAATCACAACTAAGGAAGAAGGAGTACGATAAGATATAAAACTCAAATGAAACACAGAAGATCAGAGAGTCTAAGTGTCTAAGATACACAACCCAGAAATACATCTCAAATCTCAAATACAGTAATCCATAAATACATCTCAAGACAACTGAAAATAAACTATGAATAAACCCTAGCTATCTGTACAACCTCTACTGTCTCCTCTAGGCTAGCAGGCAACCTCCAAGCTATCTGTAAAATTTATCAACGGGTCCAGTCAGGACTGGAGCGAGCATAGTACATCTCAACAGATCATAGCAGGTTAGAAAATATAATCATGTAGTAAAGTAAGATACAAGATCTGAAGGAAATACAGTATGTAAACAGAAAAAGAGAATTGTAATAGAAATATCTACTATACATAGAGAACTAACAGTGACTAGTGAGTCAGAGTAAAATATAAACATGTGAATGGCATAGGAGATTCATGACTACAGCTAAGAGAGTGATTCATGACTACAGCTACTTGGATAATATTCACATGTCTATTTCTACTCTTCCATCCCCAATCAATACACAAGGATCTGTTCAAGTTATGTTAAGATTCGTGAAACTTCACATGGCTCATAAAATAAGTGATACGTGAAGGTGATTCATGATGGCTCTGTGAACATGAGAGTACATGTGTCATAAGCGATTCGTGAATCAGAGGAAGCATAGAGATACGTGATGATTCGTGAAACGCATAAAACATGCAGTATCCGATGCTCCCGAGGGGGATAACATCTCATGAAAAGATACATATTGTACCAATCCGTGTGACCAACGTGACAATATCAAGTAAAGTAATTTAAAGCAGGAAAATAATTCGAAACAGGATATGAAATGATCAGAGAATGTACTCGCCTGATATCTGAATGTCCAAGGTAAAGATACTGTCCGAGGAGAGGTGTCTGGCTCCTAATTAGAACAGCACAAGTCACAACATGTCCAGAAGGGTAATATAAAGCACTACAATACATTCTACATCAATCTAGGTCAAACTAGGCCAAAGTTAACCCTTGGTCAACTCTGGTCAACTGCACTAGTCAAACTAGGTCAAACTAGGTCATGTCCTAACCCAGTAAGTCTTACTAGGCCTAACCAAGACTATCCTAGCAAGCACACATCAATACAAGGCTATACAAGCCAACATACACCCAACTCTATATAGCATGCAATTATTCAATACTCAAATAGGTAAGAATTCACATTGGATATACACTAGGTAATCTATTACTTTAAGCTATATATGTCTACACATATATACACATGCATATATTGGTATTCAACATTAGGTTTATAATCATGGCATTTCAAATGGTTATATAAACTTATATATTACAACACAATATGCTAACATATATATAATATACATACATAGCTAAGTTAACTATATTCATTAATACTTATTTAAGAGGCTATGTGTGTGTATGTGAACATGGCAAAGGGGCAAGTGAGGGTTAAATGGACATACATAGTGTATACATATCAAAGAGTGTCAAAGTATAAGTGAACAAAGTGTCAAGTGTGATAGTGTCAACATAGTGTAAGGGGTACATGAGGTAATATAGGATTTGTGTTAACATAGAACATTACATCTCATTAACTTGTATATTGCATACATTATATCTATTATTACATTACATTTATGCTTGCATTCATTCATCATTCATTTATTCTCTTGCACTACTATATGCACCATACATTACATACTATGGAACCTACATATTCATTACAAGCCATACTTATACATGCTTACATTAGATAGGATACTTACACCTCATACATTATTTATTTAACCATTTACTCATGCTTGCATTCTCTATTTAATTACATAATGTATATACATTAACATGGGTTAAAATCAAATAGAACATTATATTACACACAAAGGTGCACAAAATGCATATGCCGAATAGTAACTCCTACTAATAATTAATACTGTACCATCTCACCATGAATTAAAATTTAGGATTAAAGTATGTTATAGATCTATGTGTTAGCTTTCCGAAACTTCAAACGGATCGCGTTTTCGTTTCCGAAAATTTCCAGAATCGCGAAAACACCGAGAACGCGTTTGTCTTTCATACAGCTGACACTCAAATAATTCTCCAGAAAGTTACAGAAATAATTAGGCCTATTAATACATGTTTTTGGAAAGCTAACTTCAATACGCTTCTTTTAAAAAAATGGGAGATTAAACCGAGCTTTGAGCTAGAAGTTATGACATTTCTAAGTTAGGGCTGAAATTAAAAACGTGGATAAAAATCATGACGGATTTGGATAGTTTGAGACGAAAGAACACAAGTATATAACATAATATATCAAGAACTCACTCTCTACACTAATATATATATATGAGACACTATAGAACACATCTCCAATACAAAAATATGAGATTAAACATGTAATCATTCATTCATACATAACAATAACACATAGTGTGTCCAAATTTGGGATTTTCCCACATGGACACAACCACAACACAAGGGACACTCCTATGACCTCCAAATGGACACGAAATGGACACAAATGGAGATACAACCATGAGGGTCATTCCTATGGGTTCAAAATAGACCTATATGCATGAGGAAATGAAAAGGAGAAGGGATTTATACCTCCCGGTAGACCGAATCGAAGAAAAGCCTTCCCGGAGCGACACCGACACGTAGAGATTCCAAAAGGACACGAACGAGCTCCGAATCCTTCCAAACTTGGGTAGCTTCCTCCTTGGCTAGAATGGAGAAGGAAAGAAGAATATTTGGTGGCGAAATGGAAGGATTTGATGGAGAAATTGCTAGGGATTGCTCTCTAGAAATTTGGGGAAGAACAAGAGAGAGAGTGTGGATGAGAATAATGAAATGAACTTGAGCCTATCCTCTCCCAAAGTGGCTGGCCATATGGGCTATTTGTCCTATTATGGTAAGGTCCAAAATGTCCCACTAACCTATTTTATGAGTATTAGGAAAGGGCTAATTGGTTGGGGCTAAATTAGTCATTCTAAAGTCTCTAATCACACTAACCTTATCCATAATAATTAGTCTAACCTCTAACTAAAATATTTCTATCATGTGGACTAAAATTAATATTATGTGGGCCATGCCTAACTAGTGTGTGGGTCCCACTAGAGTCAACTACCCCCGGGTCCCCGTTTCAAGTCGGTTTGAGTTGAAATTCGAACCCGACTCAAATAACCCCAAAATAATATCATAAATAATAAAATAATATCAAAATAATTCAAAGAGGTCAAATACAAAAATATTCTTAGGCCAAAAATGACATTAAAATATCATAATCACATGGTTAGGCTCTAGGTCAAACAGTCTCTAGGGTTTCACTAGCAAAACGTCAAAACCATAAGTCATTGATTTAAATAATTTTAAAAATGGTTTAAAATCACCAAAAATCATATCATGAATTAAATATCATTATTAAAATAATTATAAAAATGAAATTTTAAAATTACCCTCATTTGGAAAACTGGGTGCTACAACTCTACCCACCTTAGAAAAATTTCGTCCTCGAAATTAAAACGTCCATACTCCCTCTAGGTCAAACCCCCACAATCAAAGTCCCAGAACTTAAACAAATCATACCATCAAAAGGACGGCATACAGGGTCATGGCATACGGTGGTAGTAAGTCTCATCTAGGTATACTAGTCATGCTAACCAAAACGGTTATAGGGTATCAAAACACACAAGCAATCCAGGGTGCGAAACAAAAAAGTTACAGAGACAACAAACCATCAAAACTGTAAGGCAGTCTACCATCCTATATAAAAACTGGTACTCATCAAAAAATAAAATGAAGGTAACTACCAATTATCTGAAAAAGGGTACTATTCAAGGAAAAATCAAAATCACTAGTTAAGGAATAAAAGTCAATTGCATGGAAATCCAATCACAATATATACAGAGCATTAGAGAGGGAAAAACTAGCATTATGTGTATAGGGACATGTTCATATGGTTAGATAGTAGGCGTGTGTGTACGTGAATACATATGAAATTGTATATGAGAAATTGGGTTCCAAAACAACAGCTATCAAGTTACACTAATCATGGCATTTTGGTTAAACAATCTATAATACGCAACTTATTCACTCATAACATGCATGGCCAACCTTATACATATATATATATATATAAAGAGGGTGTGTGTGTGTCCTTGTCCAGGGTTATAGCCTAGTATTGAAAGGTTAAACCCAGTTTTAGTTCAGCATTTACATACAAAATCTGAAAATAAGCTAACATTTAAACCAGGATAATATTAACATAATGCAATTTCAAAATTTAGGAGTTTGAAACATCACAACTAATTTCAATGCTCCCAATACATCCTAGCATGATAGAAATGAAACCCTAACATATTACCAATACATTTATCTACGCATACAGTTCGATATTACATGTTAAATCTGAAATTTAACTAAACATGGAAATCAATGTAAAAATGTTAACATGTAACTAGTTTTCAAGATTTTAGAGAAATTTGAACATTAAAACCAACTCAATGTTTATCACAAACTAACATGTAAATTCAGCTTTAAATATCCCTATATACAACAATGTACACAGCTTTAAATATTATATCAAAGAAAATAAAACAACAATTTAAACTAAACATTTGGAATTCAGTATTAAGGGTTAATATGCACACAGTCTCAGATTTTTCAAATTTAACACAAAACTCAACCAAATTTTTTTTTTTGAATTGACACCCTATGTATAACATACATGTGCAGTGGTATAAATAAAACTATTATCATGAAATTTTATATTTAAATTACGGGTTAAGCTAGGAAAAGCAGAGAATCAGAAATATTGGGGTTTTGAAAATTTAACATCAACAACATATTAATAGGTATTCAGGTAGGTGGAAAATCAAGTGTAGCATGCATACGTGTTAAGCAAAGTGTCTGCTATATGTATTCATATATATATTCTCATGTCCCAATATAAAAAAAATTAATTCTACGTTAAGACTAACATTTGAATTTCTACCAAAATTGCAAGCAGGTGATTGACGAAATCAAGACAGTTTTATTATCATTATTATTTAATACAAGAATAATAGCAAGAAAGAAATAACGATAAAATCGGTTCTGCTTATCTGTTTAAAGAAGGAACCGTTTTGAAATCCAGAGTTAAAATATCAAATTCAAGATAAAGTCTAACAAAATCATCGATTCATTGTATTATGAAAAACTCATAGCAAGAAATTACACAAGGTTTATAAAACCAACTAAACTTACCCCTGAGTTAAATAATAGAAAACTAGACAAACAAACAAATAATAATTCATTTTTTTTGAATGACTGAACAAAAGTAGAGAAAACATGTTCAAAAATATTTAAGGTGCAATCTGATAATCATATGCGTCTATCCAAAATCATGGTACTCTAAATCCTCGTCATACTAGTAAGCAAGGCTACGATAATCACAGAGCCCTTGACGTATGCACATATCTCTAGAATCATGGTATTTAACATTTTTGCGGTACCGCTAGCTTGGCTGCGAAAACCTTAAATTTCCACACCCGAGAAATATATCCAAAGTCAGACTATATGTCCTCACCATGCTGGCTAATACGACTATAGAAGACTAGATTCCATAACATAGATGACCAAGCCCATATAATTTCATCTTGCCAAAAATTAAATTAAATCAACAATGAATACCCAAAAATCAAATCAATTTATCAACGAACACCAAAATTCAAAAATGAACAAAAATCCATCAAAATACAAACTCGGATGCAATAGCTATCATCAAAATTCAAATTCGACAAACATCCATCAAAATCAATAAATACAACTCGAATTCAACAATAATCTATAAAAATCAAGTTTAACAATAGGAAGTAAAGATAATTAAATCAAGGGAAGAAGAGTTTTCAAATCGAAGTTAAAATAAGATTCTCAAGGGTCGTCCCAGGAATCTCTCAAGGGATCCTAACTGTGATTGAGTACCATCAAAAATATATCCTAATCCTACTGCAGGCTGTAGTGGTACTCAAGTTCGAATACCACTACATAAACTCGACCTGCATGGGCCACCACTAAAAACGTGTCACGACCCGCACCCTAGAGTTAGGGCACGAGAACGTAACAATGCCCAGCCTACGCCGCAGTGTCGGCGGTAGAACGTTGTCCTAGGTCTCAATACATCTAACAGTATAAGACTAAACAGTTTATACTCCCCGAATGGAGGTGACATAACAGAAAGTAACTCAATCACAACTAAGGAAGAAGGAGTACGATAAGATATAAAACTCAAATGAAACACAGAAGATCAAAGAGTCTAAGTGTCTAAGATACACAACCCAGAAATACATCTCAAATCTCAAATACAGTAATCCATAAATACATCTCAAGACAACTGAAAATAAACTATGAATAAACCCTAGCTATCTGTACAACCTCTACTGTCTCCTCTAGGCTAGCAGGCAACCTCCAAGCTATCTGTAAAATTTATCAACGGGTCCAGTCAGGACTGGAGCGAGCACAGTACATCTCAACAGATCATAGTAGGTTAGAAAATATAATCATACAGTAAAGTAAGATACAAGATCTGAAGGAAATACAGTACGTAAACAGAAAAAGAGAACTGTAATAGAAATATCTACTATACATAGAGAACTAACAGTGACTAGTGAGTCAGAGTAAAATATAAACATGTGAATGGCATAGGAGATTCATGACTACAGCTAAGAGAGTGATTCATGACTACAGCCACTTGGATAATATTCACATGTCTATTTCTACTCCCCCATCCCCAATAAATACACAAGGATCTGTTCAAGTTATGTTAAGATTCGTGAAACTTCACATGGCTCATAAAATGAGTGATACGTGAAGGTGATTCATGATGGCTCTGTGAACATGAGAGTACATGTGTCACAAGCGATTCGTGAATCAGAGGAAGCATAGAGATACGTGATGATTCGTGAAACGCACAAAACATGCAGTATCCGATGCTCTCGAGGGGGATAACATCTCATGAAAAGATACATATAGTACCAATCCGTGTGACCAACGTGACAATATCAAGTAAAGTAATTTAAAGCAGGAAAATAATTCTAAACAGGATATGAAATGATCAGAGAATGTACTCGCCTGATATCTGAATGTCCAAGGTAAAGATACTGTCCGAGGAGAGGTGTCTGGCTCCTAATTAGAACAGCACAAGTCACAACATGTCCAGAAGGGTAATATAAAGCACTACAATGCATTCTACATGAATCTAGGTCAAACTAGGCCAAAGTCAACCCTTGGTCAACTCTGGTCAACTGCACTAGTCAAACTAGGTCAAACTAGGTCATGTCCTAACCCAGTAAGTCTTACTAGGCCTAACCAAGACTATCCTAGCAAGCACACATTAATACAAGGCTATACAAGCCAACATACACCCAACTCTATATAGCATGCAATTATTCAATACTCAAATAGGCAAGAATTCACATTGGATATACACTAGGTAATCTATTACTTTAAGCTATATATGTCTACACATATATACACATGCATATATTGGTATTCAACATTAGGTCTATAATCATGGCATTTCAAATGGTTATATAAACTTATATATTACAACACAATATGCTAACATATATATAATATACATACATAGCTAAGTTAACTATATTCATTAATACTTATTTAAGAGGCTATGTGTGTGTATGTGAACATGGCAAAGGGGCAAGTGAGGGTTAAATGGGCATACATAGTGTATACATATCAAAGAGTGTCAAAGTGTAAGTGAACAAAGTGTCAAGTGTGATAGTGTCAACATAGTGTAAGGGGTACATGAGGTAATATAGGATTTGTGTTAACATAGAACATTACATCTCATTAACTTGTATATTGCATACATTATATCTATTATTATATTACATTTATGCTTGCATTCATTCATCATTCATTTATTCTCTTGCACTACTATATGCACCATACATTACATACTATGGAACCTACATATTCATTACAAGCCATACTTATACATGCTTACATTAGATAGGATACTTACACCTTATACATCATTTATTTAACCATTTACTCATGCTTGCATTCTCTATTTAATTATATAATGTATATACATTAATATGGGTTAAAATCAAATAGAATATTATATTACACACAAGGGTGTACAACATGCATATGCCGAATAGTAACTCCTACTAATAATTAATACTGTACCATCTCACCATGAATTAAAATTTAGGATTAAAGTATGTTATAGATCTATGTGTTAGCTTTCCGAAACTTCAAACGGATCGCGTTTTCGTTTCCGAAAACTCCCGGAATCGCGAAAACACCGAGAACGCGTTTGTCTTTCATACAGCTTACACTCAAATAATTCTCCAAAAAGTTACAGAAATAATTAGTCCTAATAATACATGTTTTTGGAAAGCTAACTTCAATACGCTTCTTTTAAAAAAACGGGAGATTAAACCGAGCTTTGAGCTAGAAGTTATGACATTTCTAAGTTAGGGCTGAAATTAAAAACGTGGATAAAAATCATGACGGATTTGGATAGTTTGAGACAAAAGAACACAAGTATATAACATAATATATCAAGAACTCACTCTCTACACTAATATATATATATATATATATATATATATATATATATATATATATATATATATATATATATATATATATATATATATATGAGACACTATAGAACACATCTCCAATACAAAAATATGAGATTAAACATGTAATCATTCATTCATACATAACAATAACACATAGTGTGTCCAAATTTGGGATTTTCCTACATGGACACAACCACAACACGAAGGACACTCCTATGACCTCCAAATGGACACGAAATGGACACAAATGGAGATACAACCATGAGGGTCATTCCTATGGGTTCAAAATAGACCTATATGCATGAGAAAATGAAAAGGAGAAGGGATTTATACCTCCCGGTAGACCGAATCGAAGAAAAGCCTTCCCGGAGCGACACCGACACGTAGAGATTCCAAAAGGACACGAACGATCTCCGAATCCTCCCAAACTTGGGTAGCTTACTCCTTGGCTAGAATGGAGAAGGAAAGAAGAAGATTTGGTGGCGAAATAGAAGGATTTGATGGAGAAATTGCTAGGAATTGCTCTCTAGGAATTTGGGGAAGAACAAGAGAGAGAGTGTGGATGAGAATAATGAAATGAACTTGAGCCTATCCTCTCCCAAAGTGGCTGGCCATATGGGCTATTTGTCCTATTATGGTAAGGTCCAAAATGCCCCCACTAACCTATTTTATGAGTATTAGGAAAGGGCTAATTGGTTGGGGCTAAATTAGTCATTCTAAAGTCTCTAATCACACTAACCTTATCCATAATATTTAGTCTAACCTCTAACTAAAATATTTCTATCATGTGGACTAAAATTAATATCATGTGGGCCATGCCTAACTAGTGTGTGGGTCCCACTAGAGTCAACTACCCCCGGGTCCCCGTTTCAAGTCGGTTTGAGTTGAAATTCGAACCCGACTCAAATAACCCCAAAATAATATCATAAATAATAAAATAATATCAAAATAATTCAAAGAGGTCAAATACAAAAATATTCTTAGGTCAAAAATGACATTAAAATATCATAATCACATGGTTAGACTCTAGGTCAAACAGTCTCTAGGGTTTCACTAGCAAAACGTCAAAACCACAAGTCATTGATTTAAATAATTTTTAAAATGGTTTAAAATCACCAAAAATCATATCATGAATTAAATATTATTATTAAAATAATTATAAACATAAAATTTCAAAATTATCCTCATTTAGAAAACTGGGTGCTACATTAACGATCTAAACAATTAAATAATAAAACATTTATCGAAAATAATTCATTTAGAAAAATAAAAATAAACCCCTGAAATTCAGGGGGCTTACATCCTACCCACCTTACAAAAATTTCGTCCTCGAAATTAAAAATCATCCAATAGGTCAAACTATAACATGTAGCTGCTCTGGCTACGATACTCAATCTGCTATCCTTGTAATCATCTCTTTTGTTTCTCCTACAAACTTTTTGGTTTAGGTTCAACAGAGTCCTTCTATCAAAAACTACGTCATATATCCTTTAGAATCTTCCATACTAACATGAAACCTTTATGTATACCCTAAACTATATATAGGTTATTCTCTGGATATGTCTATAAGCCTAAAATGCTTAATCATCAACCATATTTTCAACCTCAATTGTAAATAATTGATTTCCTTATCGTATTCTAAGTATCTATATTCTATCAATCCACAGTTCCTTAGCATTATTTGTCGTCAATCCTTTTCTACAGTTTCTCCTCGAAATCATACGTTCAATTCTTATCCTTGGCGTAGAGCCTTCTTCTTTTTACTCAACAAGTCCTCCAAATATAAATCCTCGATTTCAAAACTTCCGATTTATTAATTACCAATGTACATATGTCTCTGTCTTGTTCCTTGTCTTTTAACTGATATCTTTCCGATCTCGTACGCAATACGATAACTCATTCTAATTTATTCTATATCAATCCACGTATCGATCTACCCTCTAATCACATGTAATTAGCTATAGATAACCCATAATCACTTGGTCATCAAAGTCATTTAATGCTCAATCCTCAAATTCTAAGCACAAGATTCTAATCCTCAATCCATAGTCACAACAATATACGATCTCATTTCTCCATCTTAGATACCCTATCATCAAGTCATACTATCAATACAATCGTTCTTAATGGTTTCCAAGTCTACTACAGTCAGTCGCTTATACTTGTCCCATAAGCTTAATCTAACCAATCCCTAGGAAAAGTATTTATCACAAACACACAATACATTTATAGTTATACTACAGGATCAATCAACAAGGTTTGACTATTTCAGTCGTCTATCAAGTAGAAGGTAACAAGGCCTAAGACTGGGTCAAGCAATCCATAACAGTGTCCAAACAAGTTAAAGGGTCAAGCAAGATAGAAAAGTTTATCGAAATATTTCCAAGAATGGTACGAAGACAACGAGATGTATAACGAGAAGAATTACCAAAGAGGTTAACGAAAAAAAGTTTAGTCAAGTCATAGGAAAGATGGAACACAAAAATAACTATGTCCAAAAGATAACGCGAAAGCAATCCTATTGGAGAGTCCTAGAGAACCTGTAATCCTAGTTGCAGATGTAGATAGAATGGAGTTAATCAAGACGGGGGAGAATGATGATAAGAATTTATTCTTGCTCAATCGATCATAACGAAGTGAACCAACTGAGATATGATCTGATAACCATATACGTCTTCCTGAAATCATGTTGCCAGAATTTTCGCCACACCAGTAAGCGTAGATGCAATAAACGATAGAGTCATAACTAAGGTATACTCCCTAAAATCATATTATCTAGAATCCTCGCCACGCCAACCGGTATGGCTGTGAAAAAATCTAAATTCTATGAATAGGATAATATATCCGAAATCAGGCTCTATGTTTTTGTCATACCAGCTAATATGGCTGCGATAAATTCTAAACTCCATAAATAAAGCAGACGTTTACCTTATCAGGATATATCATAATTTAATCCACAAAATTTATCACGATGCAAGATCAACGTCAACAACAAAAATCAGAAATTACATTCAACAACGAATTTAAGGAAGAACAAATAGAAATAAGTGAAAACAGATTTCGAGATAAGATTAGAGTGAGATCCTCAGGGGTCATCCCAAAGGTACAAACTTGGTCTAAATTGACCCACTGAAATACAAACAAGAGGCTAATTATAGCTAACGGTCCTATGCTGTGATGAGTTCTCCCTATGTTACAATCCTAGAAATCCTCTAGGTGTTCTAAATGTTTATCCCTAGTGTTAACAAGTTGTCCTAGATCCTAATTGCAGGCATGTTTGGTACAATAACGTAACCAAACAACTTAAGTCGAGACCTGCGTGGGCCGCAAAAAAAATATGTCACGACCCGTTACCCAAATTGTTGGGCCGGGCCGAGCCATGTCCAGCCTACGCTTGGTTAAAGCGCAGTAAGCTGTTCTAAGAATAGACAATAAATGATCTAAGCTACGAACAGTTCTAAAATCACATTTAAAGTTTATCACAACACAGCATCTATAAGCGAAGGTAACATGAGCACAGACTTAATAATACATAACCAAAGTATCTAACTGGAGACAAAGTCCAGTATCCAAATATAAGTACAGACCAAAGTCTAAGTCCCAAAACACAAGAAAGATAACTAAGCAAGGTTCCCCGCTGGGGCCTCTTCTGGAGCTAAGGCCAGGTCCTCAATGCAGTACCATAATATGTAACACATAGCGTTTCCTTCTCGAAAAATATACCTACAACGTTATCCTGTCAGGACGGGAGCAAGTACAACCTCTACAACTAAAGTACTGAACATATAATGAAAGAGATGTACAATAAGAAACATGGTGTGATAAGTCTATAAAACAGGAAATACTAGAAACATGACCTCATGGTACAACTGGGATCACAATATCATAGTAACACAGGGAACATGGCATATCTGGAATCATGGTATATCTTATAATCTATCATGGCAAGGATACATATGTCATAAAGACAGATGTATATGTAATGTTTAAAACTGTAGCAGGTACGTGATCGGTCAATAGATGTACAATGTGCTGGGGCACATAATGAAATGTACATACGTACAAGTTAACAAGCATAGGTGTACATCCGTACAGATATGCGGGGTAATGGCCTGCGGCAAGGTATGCATATAAAATGCGACCTCGCTCGCTACTGTAGGGGGGTCATGATCACGTACACTACTATCAGTTTCCCCATAACCCATATTCTATCATATGAGAGATACGAGAACAGTAAAAACATGTGAGAGACACTGGGAGTAATATAAGCATAGCCGGTACTGGGAACAGTATGAAACATGTGAATACTCCGAGTAGTATAAAGCATAGTAAAACATGTACTTAGAACCAGTAAGGAATATATGAAGATATGATAACTGTCCTAAGCATGGTAGGGACCAATTTAATGTAATATGTGAAGATTTAACTTGCATTTATTCAGAAAACAGTATTTTAACAGGGTTAATACATGTTCTAGCATTAAAAGACAGTAAATGAGTGTGTAGATGTACTTGCCTCGAGCAAAGCAAGAATACTAGTACGAAGATATAGATGTCTGGTGTCCTGTCAATAATGATATACAAACTCAGTTCTAAGCTATGTTCAATATTACACTAGTGGTGTGACACGACTCCTGACTGGATACTAGCCAAGTGGGGACCTAGCATAAAAGTCTAATGTGAAGTGCCACTATACACAAACTAACTCTCTAGGGTCTTTACACTAGTGCGGGGTGAGGTCCAATACTATAACAACTCAAATCAACGCAAAAACTTGCAAGTTGTAACTACTCAATAAATAAATCAAACGGTACACTAAGTTCCAACAATTTTAGAGATAGGCAAAAAGCTTAAATATATATAAAATAAAGTACCAAAATAATCCTTGTTAATTATAGAAATTTATACTAATTTTTCTGGGATTTATAAACCCACATAAATATTTATTAAAAATCAGCAAACATAAATATACTGAAAATGAGTTCTGTTTTCCTATTTTTATAAAATACCAAAAGTACTTATTAAATGCTAGAAAAATTATAATAAATTAGCTAAATTAACATAATATTTAAATACCATTTTTCCAAGATTTTTACAGTAATTAAAATATATATAAAAATTCAAAACCAGAAAGTAACAATATCTAGAAAAATAATTAATTATAAATTAAGGATAATACATAATCAAAATCTACAGATGTTGTCGGATGATAAAATAAATATCCCCAACGTGTCCAGAACGGTCAAATCAGCTAGGATAGCCTACCCATAAGTCCAATTTGGACACAGGGGCAAAACGGTAATTTCGGGTCAAAATGATGTCCGCCGTTGGACACACTTTGCACCGAAAAATGTGTCAAGATAGAAGTCTACAAAACCTAGCAAATTATATGTCCACGAATCCAGAATGACGATACGAACCCAACGGTATGTCCGAAATGGAATTCCGATGTGCCGATCTCAAAATGATACGTTGACGCGGACACTTGGTATCCGGTTTGCACGGAAATGCGTGCCGGAGCAAATGTCTTCAAAACTCAGCAAATTATATGTCAACGAGTCCAGAATGACGATACGAACTCAACAGTATATCCGGAAGTGGATTTCGATGAGCCGATCTCAAAGTGACCCGTTGAACCGAAAAGTGGGACCCGCTTTGTACCGAAATACGTGGCAGGGCCCATGTTCTCCAAATCAAGCAAACTTTATATGAAAACATGCCAGAACGATGCCACGAGTCTACTGGTGGTGTCAGAAATTGAATCCGGAGTCCCGGGTTCAAAAATGGAATTTTACAAGTACAAATTAAATAATTCGGACGGCCACCTTTGGCGTCGAATTCAACCGACCAAACGTGCTTATAATGAAACAAAACCTAAAGGAGGCAGGAAGAGGGTTATACCAGCTATGCACCAGAACTGACGGCGCACAAAACGGAGCTGCGACGGCGGAGTTACGAACCCGCGAAGTTGGCGTCACGAAACTGTCTAAAAACAGTTCAATTTAAAACGTCAACTTCGTGGCCAGTTTTGAGGTATCAAACGACGAAATTAACGGACAATAATTGATAGGAGTGAAGCGCTATATACCGAGATTTCGACGGAGCAAAAATTTCGCCGATCCAACGGTCGGATCTCCCAGAAAACGTGCGCGAAGTCGCTGCGACGGAGCGCCATTTCCGAGTTCAAAACTCGCGCGCGCCGATGGGATTCCGTTCAAAACGCACGAATAGCCCATGCGTCGCGTCGGGGAGGAAGGCGGAGGCCAGGGGGTACGCGCGCCTAGGGGGACGGCCACGGCGGCCGTGCGGCGGCGCGGCGGCGCATGACGGCGGCCCGCGCGCGCGCGCGCGTGGCGCCGCTGCTGCGTTTGCAGCTACTGCTGCGGCTGTTGCTCGCGCGCCTGAGCGCGGGGCTGCGCAGGGTGGTCGCCGGCCTGGCGCGGTGGCGGGGGAAGGCTCGCCGGCCACGAAGTGGCGCACGGCGGCGGGGGTGTTGGAGTGGAGGTGGTGGCGTATGGTGGTGGTGGGAAGATGATGGTGAGGGTGACGGGAAGACGATAATAATAGAGGAGGAGGAGAAGAAGAAGAGGGAGGTGGCTGTGGGCGTTTGTGGTGGTGGTGGTGTGTTGCTCGGCCATGGGGGGGCTGTCGTCGGCCGAGAGGGAGGTGGGATGTGTGTGTTTGTGTTTTGATACAGAGAGAGAGGGAGAGAGTTATTGTGTGTGAGTTGTGTGTATATGAGTGTAATATAAATATAGGAAGAGAGAGAGAGAGAGTGAGATTAGAGAGAGATATTTGGGAGAGTGAGAATAGAGAGAGGTCGGTTGGGGGTGCTCTTGCTGGCTGAGAGAGAGGGGAAGGGGAGTGTAGGTGTAAAGTGAGTGAGAGATAGAGTTAGATATATATGTTTATATATAATATATATATATATATATATATATATATATATATATATATATAAAGAGGGATAGAGAGAGAAAAGTATAGAGAGAGGGGAGGGGGAGTGTAAGAGAGAGAGATTTTATATATATATATATATATATATATATATATATATATATATATATATATATATATATATATATATATACATATATAAAATATATATATATATATATATATATATATATATATATATATAAGGGATATTAAATGAGATATTTATAAAATAGAGAGAGGAAGAGACATTTTTCAAAATAGGAAAAAGGGGAAAATTAAGTGGGGTACTTGGACAGGCATGAGAGGACAACGTGGAGCTGGGGTTCGGGTTCGGGTTCGGTCGAGCCGGGTCGGGTCAAAATCTAACCGGGGGCGATAATTAAATTAAAAATAGGGATTTATAATCATGGGTAAATAAATAATATACGGGGACTCCAATAAATGGGACACAAGTTGCAGGCGGGGAGTAGGCTTCGTGTGGGCCACGTCCATACTTTGGGTTGACAGGCTGGATCGATGTCGGGTCCTGAAATTAAATTGGAATTTAAATCAGGTTTTACGGCAGAAAATAAATCGGCCTAAATTGACCCGGAAGTTGTACGAAAAAAATGGAGCACAAAATGAAGTGTCTGAGTGGGACACGAAGGTCATGGGTGAAGAGCGTCTCGAGTAGATCATTTATGAGAAGTTGGTTTCGAGAAAATGGCTGATCTGGTGCTCCTAAATTAAAAGCAACGGTAACGTACAAACGATGATCAAAAATAAAAGTGGGAATAATTATTGAATGATTAATCGGTCTAAGTTGACCCGAACTTGCGCGATACAAAAAGAGCACAAGGGAACGAATTTAAGTGGGACAGGATATATCAAAACGAAGATAATCTTGTCTACAACAAAACCCATGAAGAGAGTTTACAGAGATTGGCATCCCTGACGCTCCAAAAGTCAAAGTTATGGAAAGGTACATTAACGATCTAAACAATTAAATAATAAAACATTTATCAAAAATAATTCATTTAGAAAAATAAAAATAAACCCCTGAAATTCAGGGGGCTTACATCCTACCCACCTTACAAAAATTTCGTCCTCGAAATTAAAAATCATCCAATAGGTCAAACTATAACATGTAGCTGCTCTGGCTACGATACTCAATCTGCTATCCTTGTAATCATCTCTTTTGTTTCTCCTACGAATTTTTGGTTTAGGTTCAACAAAGTCCTTCTATCAAAAACTACGTCATATATCCTTTAGAATCTTCCATACTAACATGAAACCTTTATGTATACCCTAAACTATATATAGGTTATTCTCTGGACATGTCTATAAGCCTAAAATGCTTAATAATCAACCATATTTTCAACCTCAATTGTAAATAATTGATTTCCTTATCGTATTCTAAGTATCTATATTCTATCAATCCACAGTTCCTTAGCATTATTTGTCGTCAATCTTTTTCTACAGTTTCTCCTCGAAATCATACGTTCAATTATTATCCTTGGCGTAGAGCCTTCTTCTTTTTACTCAACAAGTCCTCCAAATATAAATCCTCGATTTCAAAACTCCCGATTTATTAATTACCAATGTACATATGTCTCTGTCTTGTTCCTTGTCTTTTAACTGATATCTTTCCGATCTCGTACGCAATACGATAACTCATTCTAATTTATTCTATATCAATCCACGTATCGATCTACCCTCTAATCACATGTAATTAGCTATAGATAACCCATAATCACTTGGTCATCAAAGTCATTTAATGCTCAATCCTCAAATTCTAAGCACAAGATTCTAATCCTCAATCCATAGTCACAACAATATACGATCTCATTTCTCCATCTTAGATACCCTATCATCAAGTCATACTATCAATACAATCGTTCTTAATGGTTTTCAAGTCTACTACAGTCAGTCGCTTATACTTGTCCCATAAGCTTAATCTAACCAATCCCTAGAAAAAGTATTTATCACAAACACACAATACATTTATAGTTATACTACAGGATCAGTCAACAAGGTTTGGCTATTTCAGTCGTCTATCAAGTAGAAGGTAACAAGGCCTAAGACTGGGTCAAGCAATCCATAACAGTGTCCAAACAAGTTAAAGGGTCAAGCAAGATAGAAAAGTTTATCGAAATATTTCCAAGAATGGTACGAAGACAACGAGATGTATAACGAGAAGAATTACCAAAGAGGTTAACGAAAAAGAGTTTAGTCAAGTCATAGGAAAGATGGAACACAAAAATAACTATGTCCAAAAGATAACGCGAAAGCAATCCTATTGGAGAGTCCTAGAGAACCTGTAATCCTAGTTGCAGATGTAGATAGAATGGAGTTAATCAAGACGGGGGAGAATGATGATAAGAATTTATTCTTGCTCAATCGATCATAACGAAGTGAACCAACTGAGATATGATCTGATAACCATATACGTCTTCCTGAAATCATGTTGCCAGAATTTTCGCCACACCAGTAAGCTTAGATGCAATAAACGATAGAGTCATAACTAAGGTATACTCCCTAAAATCATATTATCTAGAATCCTCGCCACGCCAACCGGTATGGCTGCGAAAAAATCTAAATTCTATGAATAGGATAATATATCCGAAATCAGGCTCTATGTTTTTGTCATACCAGCTAATATGGCTGCGATAAATTCTAAACTCCATAAATAAAGCAGACGTTTACCTTATCAGGATATATCATAATTTAATCCACAAAATTTATCACGATGCAAGATCAACGTCAACAACAAAAATCAGAAATTACATTCAACAACGAATTTAAGGAAGAACAAATAGAAATAAGTGAAAACAGATTTCGAGATAAGATTAGAGTGAGATCCTCAGGGGTCATCCCAAAGGTACAAACTTGGTCTAAATTGACCCACTGAAATACAAACAAGAGGCTAATTATAGCTAACGGTCCTATGCTGTGATGAGTTCTCCCTATGTTACAATCCTAGAAATCCTCTAGGTGTTCTAAATGTTTATCCCTAGTGTTAACAAGTTGTCCTAGATCCTAATTGCAGGCATGTTTGGTACAATAACGTAACCAAACAACTTAAGTCGAGACCTGCGTGGGCCGCCAAAAAAACATGTCACGACCCGTTACCCAAATTGTTGGGCCGGGCCGAGCCATGTCCAGCCTACGCTTGGTTAAAGCGCAGTAAGCTGTTCTAAGAATAGACAATAAATAATCTAAGCTACTAACAGTTCTAAAATCACATTTAAAGTTTATCACAACACAGCATCTATAAGCGAAGGTAACATGAGCACAGACTTAATAATATATAACCAAAATTTCTAACTGGAGACAAAGTCCAGTATCCAAATATAAGTACAGACCAAAGTCTAAGTCCCAAAACACAAGAAAGATAACTAAGCAAGGTTCCCCGCTGGGGCCTCTTCTGGAGCTAAGGCCAGGTCCTCAATGCAGTACCATAATATGTAACACATAGCGTTTTCTTCTCGAAAAGTATACCTACAACGTTATCCTGTCAGGACGGGAGCAAGTACAACCTCTACAACTAAAGTACTGAACATATAATGAAAGAGATGTACAATAAGAAACATGGTGTGATAAGTCTATAAAACAGGAAATACTAGAAACATGACCTCATGGTACAACTGGGATCACAATATCATAGTAACACAGGGAACATGGCATATCTGGAATCATGGTATATCTCATAATCTATCATGGCAAGGATACATATGTCATAAAGACAGATGTATATGTAATGTTTAAAACTGTAGCAGGTACGTGATCGGTCAATAGATGTACAATGTGCTGGGGCACATAATGAAATGTACATACGTACAAGTTAACAAGCATAGGTGTACATCCGTACAGATATGCGGGGTAATGGCCTGCGGTAAGGTATGCATATAAAATGTGACCTCGCTCGCTACTGTAGGGGGGTCATGATCACGTACACTACTATCAGTTTTCCCATAACCCATATTCTATCATGTGAGAGATACGAGAACAGTAAAAACATGTGAGAGACACTGGGAGTAATATAAGCATAGCCGGTACTGGGAACAGTATGAAACATGTGAATACTCCGAGTAGTATAAAGCATAGTAAAACATGTACTGAGAACCAGTAAGGAACATGTGAAGATATGATAACTGTCCTAAGCATGGTAGGGACCAATTTAATGTAACATGTGAAGATTTAACTTGCAGTTATTCAGAAAGCAGTATTTTAACAGGGTTAATACATGTTCTAGCATTAAAAGACAGTAAATGAGTGTGTAGATGTACTTGCCTCGAACAAAGCAAAAATACTAGTACGAAGATATAGATGCCTGGTGTCCTGTCAATAATGATATACAAACTCAGTTCTAAGCTATGTTCAATATTACACTAGTGGTGTGACACGACTCCTGACTGGATACTAGCCAAGTGGGGACCTAGCATAAAAGTCTAATGTGAAGTGCCACTATACACAAACTAACTCTCTAGGGTCTTTACACTAGTGCGGGGCGAGGTCCAATACTATAACAACTCAAATCAACGCAAAAACTTGCAAGTTGTAACTACTCAATAAATAAATCAAACGGTACACTAAGTTCCAACAATTTTAGAGATAGACAAAAAGCTTAAATATATATAAAATAAAGTACCAAAATAATCCTTGTTAATTATAGAAATTTATACTAATTTTTTTGGGATTTATAAACCCTCATAAATATTTATTAAAAATCAGCAAACATAAATATACTGAAAATGAGTTCTGTTTTCCTATTTTTATAAAATACCAAAAGTACTTATTAAATGCTAGAAAAATTATAATAAATTAGCTAAATTAACATAATATTTAAATACCACTTTTCTAAGATTTTTACAGTAATTAAAATATATATAAAAATTCAAAACCACAAAGTAACAATATCTAGAAAAATAATTAATTATAAATTAAGGATAATACATAATCAAAATCTACAGATGTTGTCCGATGATAAAATAAATATCCCCAACGTGTCCAGAACGGTCAAATCAGCTAGGATAGCCTACCCATAAGTCCAATTTGGACACAGGAGCAAAACGGTAATTTTGGGTCAAAATGATATCCGCCGTTGGACACACTTTGCACCGAAAAACGTGTCAGGATAGAAGTCTACAAAACCTAGCAAATTATATGTCCACGAATCCAGAATGACGATACGAACCCAACGGTATGTCCGAAATGGAATTCCGATGTGCCGATCTCAAAATGATACGTTGACGCGGACACTTGGTATCCGGTTTGCACGGAAATGCGTGCCAGAGCAAATGTCTTCAAAACTCAGCAAATTATATGTCAACGAGTCCAGAATGACGATACGAACTCAATGGTATATCCAGAAGTGGATTCCGATGAGCCGATCTCAAAGTGACCCGTTGACCCGAAAAGTGGGACCCGCTTTGTACCGAAATGCGTGCCAGGGCCCACGTTCTCCAAATCAAACAAACTTTATATGAAAACATGCCAGAACGACGCCATGAGTCTATTGGTGGTGTCAGAAATTGAATCCGGAGTCCCGGGTTCAAAAATGGAATTTTACAAGTACAAATTAAATAATTCGGACGGCCACCTTTGGCGTCGAATTCAACCGACCAAACGTGCTTATAATGAAACGAAACCTAAAGGAGGCAGGAAGAGGGTTATACCAGCTGTGCACCAGAACTGACGGCGCACAAAACGGAGCTGTGACGGCGAAGTTACGAACCCGCGAAGTTGGCGTCACGAAACTGTCCAAAAATAGTTCAATTTAAAACGTCAACTTGGTGGCCAGTTTTGAGGTATCAAACGACGAAATTAACGGACGAAAATTGATAGAAGTGAAGTGCTATATACCGAGATTGCGACGGAGCAAAAAGTTCGCCGATCCAACGGTCGGATCTCCCAGAAAACGTGCACGAAGTCGCTGCGACGGAGCGCCATTTCCGAGTTCAAAACTCGCGCGCGCCGACGGGATTCCGTTCAAAACGCACGAATAGCCCATGCGTCGCGCCGAGGAGGAAGGCGGAGGCCAGGGGGTGATCGCCAGGGGGTGCGCGCGCCTAGGGGGACGGCCACGGCGGCCGTGCGGCGGCGCGGCGGCGCACGACGGCGGCCCGCGCGCGCGCGCACGTGGCGCCGCTGCTGCGTTTGCAGCTACTGCTGCGGCTGTTGCTCGCGTGCCTGAGCGCGGGGCTGTGCAGGGTGGTCGCCGGCCTGGCGCGATGGCGGAGGAAGGCTCGCCGGCCACGAAGTGGCGCACGGCGACGGGGGTGTTGGAGTGGAGGTGGTGGCACATGGTGGTGGTGGGAAGATGATGGTGAGGGTAACGGGAAGACGATAATAATAGAGGAGGAGGAGAATAAGAAGAGGGAGGTGGCTGTGGGCGTTTGTGGTGGTGGTGGTGGTGTGTTGCTCGGCCATGGGGGGGCTGTCGTCGGCCGAGAGGGAGGTGGGATGTGTGTGTTTGTGTTTTGATACAGAGAGAGAGGGAGAGAGTTATTGTGTGTGAGTTGTGTGTATATGAGTGTAATATAAATATCGGAAGAGAGAGAGAGAGTGAGATTAGAGAGAGATATTTGGGAGAGTGAGAATAGAGAGAGGTCGGTTGGGGGTGCTCTTGCTGGCTGAGAGAGAGGGGAGGGGGAGTGTAGGTGTAAAGTGAGTGAGAGATAGAGTTAGATATATATGTTTATATATAATATATATATATATGTAGGTATATATATATATATAAAGAGGGATAGAGAGAGAGGAGGGGGAGTGTAAGAGAGAGAGATTTTATATATATATATATATATATATATATATATATATATATATATATATATATATATAAGGGATATTAAATGAGATATTTATAAAATAGAGAGAGGAAGAGACATTTTTCAAAATAGAAAAAAGGGGAAAATTAAGTGGGGTACTTGGACAGGCATGAGAGGACAACGTGGAGCTGGGGTTCGGGTTCGGTCGAGCCGGGTCGGGTCAAAATCGAACCGGGGGCGATAATTAAATTAAAAATAGGGATTTATAATCATGGGTAAATAAATAATATACGGGGACTCCAATAAATGGGACACAAGTTGCAGGCGGGGAGTAGGCTTCGTGTGGGCCACGTCCATACTTCGGGTTGACAGGCTGGATCGATGTCGGGTCCTGAAATTAAATTGGAATTTAAATCAGGTTTCACGGCAGAAAATAAATCGGCCTAAATTGACCCGGAAGTTGTGCGAAGAAAATGGAGCACAAAATGAAGTGTCTGAGTGGGACACGAAGGTCATGGGTGAAGAGCGTCTCGAGTAGATCATTTATGAGAAGTTGGTTTCGAGAAAATGGCTGATCTGGTGCTCCTAAATTAAAAGCAACGGTAACGTACAAACGATGATCAAAAATAAAAGTGGGAATAATTATTGAATGATTAATCGGTCTAAGTTGACCCGAACTTGCGCGATACAAAAAGAGCACAAGGGAACGAATTTAAGTGGGACAGGATATATCAAAACGAAGATAATCTTGTCTACAACAAAACCCTTGAAGAGAGTTTATAGAGATTGGCATCCCTGACGCTCCAGAAGTCAAAGTTATGGAAAGGTACATTAACGATCTAAACAATTAAATAATATAACATTTATCAAAAATAATTCATTTAGAAAAATAAAAATAAACCCCTGAAATTCAAGGGGCTTACACCTTTGTGTCAATAGTGAAGAGGGGGTCTTTATAGGTAAAGGAAGGGTAAGGCAAGTCAAGATATTAGGAAGGTATCACAGGATATGTATACATATATAAGAACATGTAGGCATGACTCTAAGACACCAAATAGATAATAATGTACCCAAATTATAAAAAAATATAGAGGTTAACCTCGACAAATAGAGAATTAGAGGAAAAACTATGTATACATATTACAAATAGGTTGGGGAACACTTACCACCTGTCAATTAAATGCAAATAAACCTAGAAGTCTAATAACCAAGATAGATAAGCTCGTTTGTACTCTCAAATTGTGTATTAATCCTATTAGTTTATAAATAGATTCTTTGGACTTCGATTCGGACTCTGACCCGTGCCAGCAACTCAGGACACCAGACGAGTACATTTATTGTTTGTTTTCGATATTGTTAATTACTATAGTTCATTGTTAGTCATTTAATATTTGATTCTCGACACGCTCGTCACACGAATACCACAGTTTGTCTTTCTTTCATACCTTGTTATGTTCTTACCTATCGTGTCGGGAAGGAGAAGTACCAAGTAGATGTGTGATCTGACCGTAGACATTGTAGACATCATAGACATTGTTTATTTCTTATAAAGTAGACATCGTTGACATTGTTTATTTCTTGTAAAGTAGACATCGTAGACATTGTTTATTTTATTGCTATTTAGACATCGTAGACATTGTGGTGTAACTGTCCCTAGACCGATCATATATCGAAAAGTTACTTCAAAACACATAAATAGTACTTTCTTTGGTTTTATTCATTTACAGTTGTTATGTAGTTTCTTGTCTACTTTTCTCATGTCTCTTGTTACCATTATCCTGATTATTTTATCATGTATTTTATGTCTAACCTTTATTTTATAGTCATTATCATATATTGGAACTGCACTCAATGAATTGTACTCGTTCTATCCTAACTGGGTAAACATTTTAGATGATTGTGATGAGGTCGTGTGCCCTGACCAGTATGGTTCGTACATGGAAGACATAGCCGAGGCGGACTTTGCATTTCAGGAGGAGTTCGCAGCATCTGACCCTGCTGTGCATGCTTACATATCTTTAGTTAGCTTTAAGACATGTAGTGGATATTGACATTTAACTTTGAGACATTGTAGTTAGGGGTTTTGTTTATCTTCTGATTTCTTACTTCTTCATATTTTAAGACTTTATATATTTTCTCTATTCATCTAGAGCTGAGTTGTAGTCTTGTGATGTTGACTCCCAAGTGGAGTCTATTTATACTACGTGGTTGTTCATCATTGATTACAGCGTTCTACAGTCGATACTGTGGCGTAGGCTGGGCGTGCGCACGATTCATACCCAAATACTGGGTGTGGGTCATGATAACCATCCTTGTCGTCCCCGTAAAAACCCCCACTCTCCTCTGTATGTACCTAGACCATCTAGACCTTCATCGGAGTACAAATTATGCCACAGTCTCCGTCTCCCTCGAGCGTCGTCACGTCCATATTGTTCCCGACCGTCGGCAGCCTTCGAGCTCAGCTCTGGCCGAGCAACCCTCCGCTGCCAGCGAGCTCATGTGAACTTACAACTCCTTCGACCTCTCCTTCACTTTCTCTGTCTTCTTCTTCTCCTTCAGGGAAATTTCTCAACTTCTCTCTCTCTCTCTCTTTCTCTCTTCATAAAATAAGGAGAAGAAGAAGATTTTTTTTTTATTAATAATAATTATTATTATATATTTTATAAATAGAGCAATATTATAGTAATTAGTTTAATTAGTTAGTATATTTAGTTACTGAGTTTTAACTATTTGTTAATTAATGGATTAATATTTTGGTTAATTAGTATATTGTTAATATGGGAATTAGTGATTAGTTAATTATTATTTTTAATGGTTATAAATACTGACAATATAGTTATGTATTTTATATTTAGTTTTATTTTCTATACCTTTAGTATTATTTATACATGTACTGTATTTGTTAAATAATTATATGTTAGATAAATTTCCTAAAAATATTATCATTTTCTATCAAGTTAAAATTATAGTTTTGACCTAAAAGCATGACTTTCTATATTTTTAAGTATTTACTTAGAATAGTTTGGCTAGTAAAATATAGTTTCCAATATAATAAGTATTTTCTAAATTTATTATAAATATTTATTAAATAAATCATATCCATGTCTAGATGTGCGTTCTTATTTCCTTGCGAATTCCTGACTTCTTCATATCGACCCTAGGCTAATCGGGTTATTCCGGACCCAATGACACGGTATGTTCCATTATTTGAGGTCATCTTGCGTAGTTTTGACATATGAGACTATTTCGTGCCAACATTATCAAGTCAAGTCAACTGCAACTTAATTTAAGACAAGTGTACTATTGCTCTATGTTCTTATTATATTATAATGCTATTCTTTATTGTATTTTATTGAGTATCCAATTGAGACACGATTGTGACACAATAGGCTTATTGTATCCTTGCTCGTTTATTAATTGTTTAGTGAGTCGGGAGAGGAAATGCTCAGTAGGTATGTGAACAAAGTCCAATTATTGTTATTGTGGATAGCTAAGTCATACACCCCATGTATGGATTAGCCATAGCTTTTTATTGTAGATAGCCATCTATGATGTGTCGTATTAGTCCAAGCCGTTCACATGTCGAAAGGTGTTTCAAATGTACTATATGTTTTTACTTGTACATGTTCATTGCTAGTTGTCTTACATGTTCTTTCTAGTTATTTCTTGTACATGTTTATTGTTTCCAGTTCATATACATGCCTCCTTTGTTCTCTACTGCATATCTACTTGTCTAGCTTATTTTGTATTAAGTTACATTATTACAATAGGGTTGTACTTTATTCATTTTCTGACTGGATCGTTGCAGGTGACTTGTCATGCTTTCTACTTTTGCGCTATGCACCATACAGAAGAGATAGACATTTTTGGAGGCCATCCTTATAATTTAGTATTTGAGTTTAATATTTAGCGAATTTGTTCTCGAATGTCATTTGGTGTACTATTGGATTTGTAAATAAAATAGTTATTATGAATGAGCAATTAGATATGATTTATTGTATTTGGGATTGACTTTGAAGTCTAGACAGCATATTACTGTCGATGCTGCGGCATAGGCTGGACTTGGCTACGTACTCATATCCTGAAAAGCGGGCGTGGTTCGTAATAAGGTTTTTTTGGTGGCCCATGCAGGTCTGTTTTCACAAAACTATGCGAATTCACGGTAGTACCTATATTAATCATACTACTGCGAGCCTGCGACTAGGAAGTGCTCATTCACAATTAGGATTGATTTAATTTTAGGAGAATGGATAGGACTAGGTATACCATAGGGAAGCTCTTATTCAATTTGATTGCTTGAGTAGTTAAGGTTGCTACATAGGTCATGTGATTTAGGTAGGGATTTATTGAATTATAAACCATATTGATAACTTGAGAAAATTTTCATAGAGGGATATACCATTGTGTTTTGATATGATGGTATGATCAAAGGTGGATAGACTATTTGTTTGGTAAATTAGGACTTACTAGAATTCAAGCCCTAACCTTGATAATTCGTTCAAATTTTATTTTCTGCCTTCTCTAAACATCGTCATATCGTAAGTTCGTATTGCTTATTTATTTCCCTTTGGCCATAAGGAATTACTTTTGATTCAATTATCTGTATCTTAATCTCAAGTTAGTTTTGATTTAAAGTGTATAAGTTTTCCCTCAATCATTGAATATCCGTGAAATAGGGATTAGAAATTTTTTACTTCTCTTAGCTTCGGTCATTTTCTTTCTAATCATTAGTTTGATTCTCAAGAATGGGTACTTACATGATAAATACTTACACTTTTTCTATCATGATCATCTTCTTGGAACTTGTTTAAATTTTTAGAAACTCCTTTGAAAATTCTTATGGACAGAGTTTGAAAGAATATTTGGTAACTTATAATGGCAAGACAGAGCGCATTATCGCTATTTATTTGAATTATAGAGACTGCGGATTCAATGCAGTCAGTAGCGTACTGGCAAGGCAAGACCCCTAAGTTGAAGTAATTTTAGGTATGCGTATGTTATCGAATATTATTTAAACTATGTCCAGTTGTCCTATTTTGATGTTTGAGTTGTTATGTCAATAATGGATTGAGTTGATAGAGTATTGGATACCATATTACTATTTGAGTCATGATACGAAGGGTTTACTGCAGCTAGATGTACACTAACGAGGCATAAATTCTCGGTAAACTAACTTCATATATACATACAGTTTCGAATATTATAGAGACTACATCCTTTTTGGCATATGACTATTAGTTTTTATGGTTTGCAATTTCATACACTCTCACTTAAAAATTTGATTTAGATTTCCTAGAAATCATTTAAACCTTTCTTTCTTATCTTTTTATTTTTGTATCGTTATTAGGTTTCCTAGAAATCATTTAAACCTATTTTGATTCCATTCCACTGGATTTATAACCGTACCTAGATTTTGATTCTATGATCGTGCCTAAATAATTGATTGTGCCAAAACGTCCTCTACTGTGTCTATACTTGTCTAGCTTTTTTTGTATTAAGTTACATTATTATAATAAAATTGTACTTTGCTCATTTTCTGACTAGATCGTTGTAGATGGCTTGTCATGTTTCCTAATTTTGTGTTATAGACCATACGGGGGAGATAGACATTTTTGGAGGCCAGCCTTATATTTTAGTATTTGAATTTAATATTTAGTGGGTTTGTTCCCGAATGTTATTTTGATGTACTATTGGATTTGTAAATAAAATATTTATTGTCAATGAGCAATTAGATATAATTTATTGTATTTGAGATTGACTTTGAGGTCTAGACAGCGTACTAATGTCGATGCTGCAGCGTAGGCTGGACTTGGCTACGTACTCGCATCCCGAAAAGTGTGCGGGGGTCGTGACATTAGCTCTAGAATTACTACGGCTATCCAAATAATACGTATCATCAAACAAACTATAATTGATTTAATGAGCCATTTGCAGTTTCATAGTATGAAATTATTCATATTTACACATGCATGGCTTAATCTTTGGGACAATCATATGACTACTGGCAAGATCAACCAGGTAACTCGTCCTCGTCGACACTGGCTCCGTCTGACCACTCGCAAGGTGAGGTACATTGGTGGGGTTGGTTGTCGTGTCATCGAGAGCGACGTAGAGTAACTGTAAGGGTTTCGGATCGGGGACGATTGTCCTCAATCCCTTCCATATCTACCGCAACCACAAGTGTAAGCCCACTTCCCAAATTTTTATTTTTTTAAATTTTATTTGTTTATGATTAATTTTAGGTCATTGGAAGTCATGCCAAAGCTTGTAGGTGGACTATGACCATATTAAGGTCATATGACCTCTAGATAGCTTATATATGTATTATTTAGCTATTTTATATTTTCTACAATTTTTGGATATTTTTAGGTATTTAATATTTAAGGTTTTATTATTTTTAAGGACTTTCAGGATTTACTGTAAGGTCATACGGGGGTATTTCTGGACCAAATATTTTTATTTGGGCACTAAATGACCAAAAATATTTTTCTAGAATATTTTAGAATTTTTTTGGATTTTTTTTAGAATTTTTGGGAATTTTTATATAATTAAAACCTATAGAAATTATATTTTATAGGCTTTGGGAATTTACGTGAGGTCACACGATGA
Source organism: Iris pallida (assembly GCA_029216955.1). Lineage (NCBI taxonomy): Eukaryota > Viridiplantae > Streptophyta > Magnoliopsida > Asparagales > Iridaceae > Iris > Iris pallida. Next base: position 4,537,183 of record JANAVB010007200.1, on the reverse strand, counting down.
TATTTTGTGTTAAAATATTTTATTTAGATTCTAGACACTTAGAAATATTTTTTATAATTTTTTAGAATTTTTCTGGATTTTTCTGCAATTTATTTTGATTTATTTGGACTTAAAATAATTTTTAAATAATTTTTTGAATTAAATAAATAATTACCCTGTCATCCACCCGGGGGGGCCCACCTGTCGGCACCCGCTACAGTAACCGCCTCTCTCTCCCCTATATATATGCATGTATATTCACAAACCCTAATTAATTATAGCCTCCTCCTTTGTGGTTTGATCTTGGTGATTCCCGACTTCCCGAAGCGATTGCCGTCAACTCCGACGTGTTTTTCGTGTGTCGTTTTTTTTTTTGGATTCTTATCGAGGTAAACATTCCGGATATGTAATTTATTTTCGTATAATTTCTTCCTAAATTTCTGGAGAATTCGTAGAGTGTCGGTTGTCCGAAACTTGACACGTTTTAGTGTTTTCGAGATTACGGGAGGACCGAAAATCGAAATCATGAACCGTTTGAAGTTTCGGAAAGATAACACAGAGATCTACGACATATATTTTTCTCAGAAATTATTTTATTCATCTAGTATTTTAGTTATTCTGTTGAACTCAAAATTGATCGGTTGATCACCATTTTGGTCACGATTAGCCATAACAGCGATATCTTTTGACTAAAGCATGATTTCGCGGCACGGTTGATTCCAGCGCACTCATGGAGCTGAAATCTATGCACTTTCAAAATCTGGAGTTTACGGCATTTGACCAGATAGTCAACGACACGCCTCGATTTGCGTGTCATGGTTTCCAAAATTGGAAACATGACTTTTGATGGCCAAACTTGCATGTTTATATTATATTTAGATTATTATTAGGTTAAATGATGTTTTTAAGTAATTTATTCCAGAATTAACTATTAATAGATTAGTTAACCCATTAGCCACTTATTCCATGAATTTAGAACTAGAACATTAGAATTGACTTGTAGTTTTTGTGCTCGGTTCGTGGTACGATATGTGTTATAGGTTGACAGCTTCTAGATCGACATTTCTCTCATCCTCTACTTGTGACTATGGTTTGTGCAAGGATTTAGGCAAGTACAGTATTGCATTTATGTTTTAGTTCATTATAACGTTTTCTCTATCGTTTTCTTGTTCGATATCCCGTTGAGACATTGCTTGATATTTCGTTGAGACACGATTGTGACACCGTTGTTATTGTATCATTCTTAGTGTATCATTGACCGTTATTGATTGTTAAAGAGTCGGGAGGAGAAATACTCGGTAAGTACGTGAACAAACCCAAATATTTTGATTGTGGATAGCTAAGTCATACACCCCACGTATGAGTTAGTCGTACCCTATTATTGTGGATAGCCATTGTATGATGTGCCGTATTAGCCCAGCCGTTCACGTATTAAAAGGTATTTCACACACACATAGTGGTTCCTATTTTTTCTTTATCTAGTCCATTATCTTGTTAGTTCATATCTTGCTAGTTTACATCTTGCCAGTTCATATCTTGTTAGATCACATATTACATTTTGCTAGTTCATATCTCGTTAGTTCATACCTTTCTAGTTACATTCTGCTAGTTCATATCTTGCTAGTGCTAGTTCATATCATGTTAGTTCATCTCTTGCTAGTTCTTTATATACTCTTTGCCATCATAGTTTCTCGTTGTTCTAACTTATTTTGGACTAACAACATTAATTGCAATATGGTTGTACTATGCTCCTTTCCTGATTGGATCGTTATTTTAGGTGAGGATGACGTGTCTACTTTTGCACTATGGACCATACGAGGGAGAGATAGAGACTTGAAGGCCAAACCATAGAAGACTAGTTAGATGTGTGGTAGTTTCTATAATTGTAAAAGCTTACATTCTTCTTCAAATGTAAAACTTCTAATTTTTGTAAAGTTGATTTAGTTGTTGTGAATGAGCAGTTAGTATTTATGAGTATTTTGTTTATTGCGGGCTAGATAGCGTACTACCGCCGATACTGCGGCGTAGGCTGGACTTGGACACGCACTCGTACCCCGAAAAGCGGGTGCGGGTCATGACAACAAGTCCTATACACACGGGCACCAAGTGTCCATACGGTCCAAACAAGCCGACATAGGGCTGTAACTCGGAGGCATCGAGTGAAAGCATTGAGTGGCCTCTCGTTACTGCACGAGGCAGAAGGGACGGCTCGAAACATATGCAACATGGCATTTCCTAATTATGTGATTGGGTTTGTTGCACAAGAAACTCATGTGTCACCGATGAGGCCGAGAACCAATTAACGGGACAGTAGCATTGACAACTGGCTTGGCTAGACAAAAGCAGGGAGTCTACCGAGACTAGGAGATCCAAAACCACTCATGTGCCGACACAGCCGCAGTCCTCCCTTTGAGCTTCATGGGACCCACTCATCCATGTAGCACTTAGCCATGTGTCTCTGTATAACATAACACTACTGTTTATTCTTTGTTCAACCTTTTCACTCACATGGTACCTTTTCGCACACCACCAAACCCCAATCCCAACACGATATACAATGCCTGCATAATAATCACACTTTCCCCCGGCTCTAGGCTAGGACACGACTACATCTACAGCTAGGCCAGGATCAATTGACCGCAAGGGGACCCGACTACATCTAAGACTAGGCCAGGATTAATTGTATAGTTGGTCATTCTAAACGTATTTCATTGTAATCAATGAAACATGAATAGGTATGTATATAAAGCAAATACAAATAATTCAATTAAAATCTGACTCTGCATCACTACTCCGTAATGCAACAATTAAATAGAATAGCCATTGTCCATGTAAAATTGACATTCTAAGTCAAATCTGATTCTAATTACGTTCTACTAGCAATAATAAAATATCTATTCTAATTTATGGGGTTAGCTATTTCAATCAACTCCTCACAGTCGGCTCTGTTAAGGGTCATTTGCTCTATAATACTAACATAAGCCATATCTTTTTCGATACTTCAAACATGTTTGTTTAGGCCTACCTCCAATCCTAGCGGCTCCATTAGCCATTATAATATCACACATCCTAACAGGAGCATCTATTGGCATGAGTTGTGTCACGTTCCACCTCAAATCTATAAGATTATGATACGTGACAATGATCAACTACGTACTAAGCAGAACCAGCCCAACTCGAATACGTATACGTTGTCTAGAGGTCAAATATATCTGTCTAAAATATCAAGTCAATATCTCAACCAACACAAAAAAAATAACATCAAGAATAAACAATATGTGTCATAGTTTGCAGTCCAATAACATATATGTTCGAATGAACTAAAAAAGAGAGTTTATAAAACTAGGCTAACAAGCAGAAAACATCATGATTATAAAACTAGGCTAACAAGCAGAAAGCATCATGATACGAAATATAAAGTATGTAAGAATGCTAAAAGAGTCCTTACAAAAAATTCTCTTTGGTAAAAAAAAAGTTTATTATTTTTAAATTTTTCTAGGGTTTTTGTTTTTATGAATAGAGGTGGCAGCCCTTTTATAGACGAGGATGACATCCGGCAAACAAGACACTATGGTAGAATTACAACCGTCTGATTGGAATTTGAATTGGATGAATGCATGACAATACCTAAAGTGGTTGGACGAGATTTTGGGATATAGAAAGGACTCGAAGACAGGATGGAGGTCTAATACTTGGTATTGAGAGGTAAGAAACATGGATACCTATATCAAACCTAAAATCTCCAATATTAAGGGTAGGATGGGAATAAATGGGAACTAATAATCCTATCTGATTATTTTAAAATTATGAGGTTTGGATTCGAAAAGTAAATCCAAAACATTTAATGGTTAGGGTTTGGATATAACTTTAAATGAACCTGAAAGCCAATAAGAAATCGTAAGCTATTTACAAGAGCAAGTATCAATTTTTTTTTACAAGATTTGAGCTCGAAATCATATACAAAGTACGAACCCAACAACCCGAAAAAGTAGACAATGAAAAAGACGAGTAAAAGTTTTTCAAGTCGTTTACAAGAATTTCTTGATCACTCAATTACGTCTTGAAAGCTAAGTTGTCTACTGTAATTTTTTCAAAGTGGTGATACCAATTCTATATTTTTTATTCTAATTGTTATCCTTGATCTTATTCTATTTCTTAAAAATAAAAAAATAAAAAACAACAAACAAAAGACAAAAAACAAAATTCAAAGTTGTTTTTTTTTTACCATCGTGCTCTCTCGTATGGAACTCACAATCTCATAATCTCACATACAGGGAATACTAAAATGTTGGATCCTCGGCCCAGTTGACCTAGATTCAACACAGATCTATTAATGCCAGTCATTCTCACAATAGTTTGTAGCTAATTCTTAAGAACTATGAAGAGAATTGGATGAAGAAGAACAAGACAGGAGATGAGAACTGAGATTTCTTATTGAATGGAGATGCAGAAAGGAAAATTACAGAGAAAGCTATCGGCTACAGGAGAACTTGAGGAAGAAGAAAACTATACTCTCATTCCACACTATTAGCTTAGCATCTCAGCTACTATTTATGTGGAGAAGGGATTCATGAATTGTCTAACATGCCCCTCTCTAGCTACTAAATAAAGTGGCATAAGGCCCTGGCCTGCTAATTGAGGCTACAACTATTGAGGCTACAACTGATAATAGCCCACTTATGCTGGGTACTTATCAATGGCCCTCCCTTATTTTGACCTTGTCTCAAGGTCAAACAAGGGATAATCCTTGATAAACTTCTCATAATGAACCCAAGTAGCTTCTTCTGGTGTCCCATCCTTCCACTGTACAAGTAGGTCAACAGCAGCTTTATTATTCCTGGGCACCATCCTCCTGTCCAGGATCCAATTAGGCTCTAACAGTAGGTTCTCCTGATAACTGGGATGCTCTGCTTGTACTGTCACTCTTGAGCTCACCTTTATCTTGAGTTATGACACATGAAACACTGGATGAATGAGAGAACCTGCAGGTAAGTCCAGCTTATATGCTACTGGACCAACTCTTTCAATGATCTGGTAGGGACCAAAATACTTAGGTGCTAGCTTCTGGGGCCTCCTCTGAGCTACTAAGGATTGCATGTATGGTTGGAGCTTGAGGTACACCCAATTCCCAATGGAGAACTCCCTCTCAGTCCTGTGCAAGTCTGCATATCTCTTCATTCGATCTTGTGCTAAAACCAGATTGTCTTTAAGCAGTTGAAGTGCATTATCCCTTAGTAGTATAGCCTCATCCACTTCCTTGTCTCGAATTGGCTCAGATAGATAAGACAGTAGATCAGGAGGTGGGCTACCATAGACTGCTTCAAATGGAGTTGTTCTAGTAGAGGTGTGCCAATTGGTATTGAACCAATATTTTGCCCACAGTAGATGTCTGAACCATTCCCTGGGTTTGTGACTACAAAAGCACCTCAAATAACTTTCAATGCACCTATTAGTTACCTCAGTTTGCCCATCAGTTTGAGGGTGGTAAGCTGTGCTATACTTGAGTTGGCTTCCCTGCAGTTTGAAAAACTCCTTCCAAAAGGCACTGGTGAAAAGAGGGTCCCTGTCAGACACTATATATTTAGGCATCCCATGTAATTTAAAAACCCCCTCCAGGAAAACTTGGGCCATAGTAGAGGCAGTGTAGGGATGTGTCATTGCAAATAGATGGATATATTTGCTAAGTCTGTCCACTACTACAAAAATAGTAGATTTGTTGTAGCTGTTGGGTAACCCCTCTATGAAGTCCATGGAAACTTCTTCCCAGATTCTATCAGGTATTGGCAGGGGTTGTAATAATCCTGGTGGAGAGATAGTTTCATACTTGTGTCTTTGGCATATTTCACAAGCTTTGACATATTCAGTTACACTTCTCTTCATGCCTTTCCAGTAGCAGACCTTTTTGAGTCTGTGTAGGGTCTTCAAAGCCCCTGAATGGCCAGCATACAGCTTATCATGGTGCTCTTTGAGCATTAGGGGTACATATTCAGATTGAGGATCTATAAGAAGCCTTTTTATAGTAGAATAAGCCATCATGTAGAGAATATTTGGTTACAACTAGTAGCCCTTGCTGCCATTTGTTTTGTAATAACTTGTAAAATTCAGAAGCTTGCATCTGTTCCTTGAAACTCTTCATCCAATCTGGGGTAACACAGGTAATGGCAGACAATTGAGCCTCTTCTCTCCTGGACAAGCTATCAATAGCCTTGTTCTTCCTCCCCTTCTTGTATTCAACCCTATAAGAATGCCCATGCAACTTGAGTATCCATTTATATTGGGTTTCAGTATAGACTCTCTGTTCTAATATGTGCTTTAAGGATTTGTGGTCAGTTCTGATGACAAATGATCTACCCCATAAGTATTGGCTCCATTTCTTTATAGCTAGAAGGACTGCTAACATTTCTCTTTCATAGGTTGATAGTGTAGTGGCTCTCCCCTTCAAGTGTTGGCTCAGGAAAGCTATAGGCCTGCCCCTCTGCATTAGTACAGCACCTATTCCCACCCCAGAAGCATCACATTCTAGTATGAATTCCTCTGTAAAGTTGGGCATAGCCAATACAGGTGGATGGATGAGAGTTTGCTTCAGTTCTTCAAAAGAAGATTGGGCTTTGTCACTCAAGTTAAAGGAGTTCTTCTTGAGGAGATCAGTAAGTGGCTTGGCTATAGCTCCATAATCTCTAATGAACCTTCTATAGTAACCAGTAAGACCTAGGAAACCTCTGAGTTGCTTAATAGTTGTAGGTGTGGGCCAGTCCATAACTGCCTTGACCTTCTCTGGATCTACTTGCACTCATTCTCCTGAGATAATATGCCCCAAATAGCCCACTTGTCTCTGAGCAAAGGCACACTTGTTCTTCTTAAGCTTTAATTGATTCTCTTATAATTTGTTGAATACTTGTTGCAGATGGATACAATGATCCTGCAAGTTAGTGCTATACACTAATATATCATCAAAGAAAACTAACACAAACCTCCTCAAATAGCTTTTGAACACTGCATTCATGAGAGCTTGGAAAGTAGAGGGGTCATTGGTTAGCCCAAAGGGCATCATCATGAGCTCATAATGTCCTTCATGTGTTCTGAAAGCTGTTTTATAGATGTCTTCTTCTGCCATTCTAACTTGGTGGTATCCAGCCCTTAAATCCAGCTTGGTGAAGTAACTGCTTCCATGGAGTTCATGAAACAGTTCCTCAATAAAGGGTATAGGGAACTTGTCCTTTATTGTGTTATTGTTTAACCCTCTATAATCAATGCAGAGCCTCCAAGAGCCATCAGCCTTCTTCACAAGTAGCACAGGAGAAGAGTAAGAGCTTGTGCTAGGCCTTATAATACCTGTTTCTAACATCTCCTGTATTTGTTTCTCAATCTCATTCTTGTGGAGGTATGGGTGTCTATAGGGTCTGCTACAAACTGGTAATGAGCCTGGTGCAAGTGCTATCTTGTGGTCAAAGCTCCTCTTGGAGGGAAGGCCTCTGGGTTCTTCAAACAACTTGTACTCCTCCAACAGTTCAGTTATCTCTTTTGGCTCTGGCAATCCTCCTCCCTGTGAGTTCTCTTGTCTGAATTCTTCTAGCTTGCATAAGTGAATGATATACATTTGAGGCCTTTGTCCCAGATCCTTACTGTCTAATTCCTGTAAAGTCTCTGTTTCAGTGTTAACCCCCTTAAAATATTTGGACACTCCTTGTTCATCATATTGCATAGTTAGCTCTTGGAAATTCTAGATAATGTATCCAAGGGTACTAAGCCAATTTGCTCCTAGAACAATCTGATAACCTGGAAGAGGTAATTACAATAGGTCAGCAATAATTTTGTGCCCCTGGCAGTCTATTTGTACTCCTCTGCACATCCCTTTACTAACCAGCTTCTCCCCATTGGCCACTAGCACTTCAAAGGTCTGACTATCCTGAGTAAGAATTCCCATTCTTTCACAGAAGCCACTATCAATAAAACTGTGAGTAGACCCTAAGTCAATGAGTATCAACACTTGTTTGTTTTTAAGTTGCTCCTTTAGTCTCATGGTGGAATGATTATTAGAACCTATCAAGGCTTGGAGTGATATTTCAAAGAGGTTTTGGCAGGGAGTTGTGGTGCTGTCAGGTACCCCCTCCAATAAAAATGAATTTTCAACCTCTGTCCCCTCTTCATCAGCAACTAGCATGAACAACTTTTTTTTCTTTGCATTTGTGCCCCCTGAACCATTTCTCATCACACATAAAACACAAACCCAGGCTCTTTCTTCTTAATATCTCTGAGGGAGAGATTGTAGGAGTGGATGACAGAGTCTTTTGGGGTAGAGTGTTTAACTTCTGTCCAGTTTCAATTGGATTTGCTGTAACTGGAGTAGTGGCAGTCAAGTGTCCTGGACTGTAATGGTGTCTAGGGGGAAAAGAATTTGTCTTGTAAACCTTCCTTAGAGCTGCAATTTTTGCTTCATATAGTTTGGCTGCTTGCATTGCTGCAGGTAGGTTGACTGGACTAGCTACTTGAACTTCATATCTAACCTCTTCTTTCAACCCTCCAATGTAATGGCTAACTAAGCAATGTTCAGGTATCCCATGCACCTTCTTGGAGAGTTTTTGGAACTGTGAATTGTATTCTTGGATAGTGTTTTCATGCTTGAGTAACTTTAACTCAACTATAGGGTCTGTTAACTGAGAAGGACCAAATTCTGATCTGATAGATGTGCAGAAATCCTCCCAAGTCACTTCCCCATTTCGAATTCTAAAAAGCCAATCCATCCAATAGGCTGCAGTCCCCTTGAGCTGAACTTAACAAATACTAATCTTCTCTGCTTCAGTGGTGCCATAGTAGTTAAAATAATTGTTCACCCTCATTAACCATTCAACAACATCTCCTTCTCCATCAAAGGCAGGTATCTTGACCCTCAATGTAGGTTGACCCCAATTTGTGTTGTTAAAATTTGTTGCCATTTGTGGTGTAGGTGTGGGTAGGAGTGGAGCGCTGTGGTACACATTACAGTACTGGAAACAGGGGAACCCATAGGCACAAGGTTGGGAATCTGCATCGAGGTTGCATGTCCCATAGGTGTTTGTTCGAATGAATTCAGAGGAGAGCTTAATATGGGAGGGCTTATTCCCCAGGTGGAATTGAAGGGATGAGGAGTTCCAGATCTGGCTCCCATGTTTGAGTGCTGGAACAGAGATGGACTCAAATTTTGAGCCAGGGTTTCGAAATCTCGACGAGATCTGGCCAATTCTTCAAAAACTCTATCAAATTTGCTGTTGAAATTGAGTATTGTACCTTCCAGTGTGTGGACTCGATCTTCGACCGGTAACAACCTCCTTCCATCCGATGCTTCTTCACCAGATCCACCATGGCTCGAGCATCCTTCCCGGCTGCCTTCCATTAGTGGATCGAGCTGCTCTGATACCAAATTGTTGGATCCTCGGCCCAGTTGACCTAGATTCAACACAGATCTATTAATGTCAGTCATTCTCACAACAGTTTGTAGCTAATTCTTAAGATCTATGAAGAGAATTGGATGAAGAAGAACAAGACAGGAGATGAGAACTGAGATTTCTTATTGAATGGAGATGCGGGAAAGAAAATTACAGAGAAAGCTATCGGCTACATGAGAACTCGAGGAAGAAGAAAACTATACTCTCATTCCACACTGTTAGCTTAGCATTTCAGCTACTATTTATGTGGAGAAGGGATACATGAATTGTCTAACATGCCCCTCTCTAGCTACTGAATAAAGTGGCACAAGGTCCTGGCCTGCTAATTGAGGCTACAACTGATAATAGCCCACTTATGCTGGTACTTATCATAAAACCTGAGAAATATTTTAATAATTGACCCTTTGCCCTCTACTCTTCAAAGACATGTAGCAAAGACTTGAGCACTCCGTCATTTTTGCCATGGCCCACATCTCGGTGGGAATTAGGCCTGTCAATGGTTGACCGAAAATCCGTATCCGATCCGTATTCGAACCGAAAATATTCGAAATTTCGGATACGGATACGGATACGGATTCGGATATCTTATCGGATATTTATCGGATATCGGATACGGATACGGTAAGTGCCATATCCGAACCAATAAAATCCGAACCAATAATATTTAATTTTTTAATAAATTTAAAATATATATGTGGCAATGTATTCAATGTATGCATGAGATTATTAGTTATTTGTGCTTGTGTGGAGAATTATGACAAAATATGTTGTTCCAATGTGGAAATTGTTGGTTCTGATTCTTTTCTTCCATTTTTTAATATACTTTTTAGTAATCTTATTGGTTAGGATATTATCCGAAAGCCGATAAAATTATCGGTAACGGATATGGTAGCCAAAACGTATATCCGATCGGATATCGGATAGTTATCGGATATATCCGATAGTTAATGGTTCGGATATGGTATTGCCAATATCCGACCAATAAGCTACCATTGACAGGCCTAGTGGGAATGATATGAAATACATGTACTTAGGAACTGTTTAGTTGGCTAAAATTAAAAAAATTCAGATAATATTCGTTAATTATAACTGGAATTAATTTCAAATCCCTACAACAAATACTACATAATTTAATTGTAATAATAACTTTATTTACAGCCAATCATATATAAAATTAATATAAATACTACTACAAGTGTCTCTGTATTGCATTTACAGCAATCTATATATTTAGAAATATAGATATTCATCAATATAGTTAAAAATATGGATAATCCCTTTTCACAAAGCATCTGGAACAAGAAATTGGAATATGTATTGTTTTATGGCATCTCAAGCAAACATCCTTTTCATGATGCTGACTATCCACCCAATTCCTAAATTTCTATCAATTAACAAAAAAAATCCATCAAAACACATAAAATATCACCTGTTAATTAAAAGTTAATCTATCATGCCAGTCATTCTAACTACAACAGTTACACTAATCATTCATAACCAAAGTGAGCAAATTTATGTATAATTTACATACATCACAGGAAATGAATGTTTTATCTACCTATTAGTAAATTTACCTAATTTGCACATAAATTTTTTTTTTTGTTCTAATATTATTAAAATTAATACAAATATTTAAATATATTTAAATTAAAATGTATTATATATATTTATATTTTAATTAAATTTGTTATAAATTTGTTTATATTTTAATTATAATTTATTATAAATATGTGAATATTTTTTTCGATAATACAGAATAAAAAAATAATTTTAATTTTTTTTATTCTACCTTTCTTATTTTTGAGGCGTTGAGATTTTAATTCATTTCACGAGCCATCTTTATATCAATCATGTTAATATGTAAATATAAACTTTAACAAAGGGGCCTATCTGCAAACTATCTAAGAGGCTGCAATTTAGTTATGTTCCCACCAAAAAAACATAAAATTAACCAGCATCCTCTTCTTCTTCCTCGTCCTCCTCCCATTTCTCCAGCCATGGCTTCCTCTAAAACCCTAACCCTAATCTTCCTCCTCCTCTTCCTCCCCATCTCGATCTCCTCCCACGTCTCAATCTCCGTCTCCCCCAAAACCCTAACCAGATCCAACCGCACGGTCACCATCCAGTGGTCGGGAGTCGACTCCCCCTCCGATCTCGACTGGCTCGGCATCTACTCTCCTCCCTCCTCCGGCAACCGCGACTTCATCGGCTACCTCTTCCTCAACGCCTCCTCCACCTGGGCCACCGGATCCGGGTCCGTCTCCCTCCCCCTCGTCAACCTCCGGTCGAACTACTCCTTCCGGATCTTCCGCTGGTCCCGGTCCGAAGTCAACCCGAGGCACCACGACCACGACCAGAACCCGCTCCCCGGGACCAAGCATAGGCTCGCGGAGTCGGAGTCCATCGGGTTCGAAAACCCGGGCGGGCCGGAGCAGGTCCATCTGGCGTTCACGGACCGGGCGGAGGAGATGAGGGTCATGTGGATAACGGGCGAGCGGTCAGAGAACTGGGTCCGTTACGGGGTGGAGGAAGGGAGGTTGGGGAATGTGGAGAAGGCCACGGTGGGGAGGTACGAGAGGGGGGACATGTGCGATTTTCCGGCGAACGCGAGCCTCGGGTGGAGGGACCCAGGATGGATTCAGGATGGGGTCATGAAAGGGTTGGAGAAGGGGAGGAAGTATTACTATCAGGTGATGATCTTAGCTAGTTTGTTTTCTTTTCCTTATTAGTTGTCCGGCGTTACGCACGGGACTATGTGCACGTTGCGTTGTATGTTTTTTGGGTCCACCGACTCCAACTTTCACCATTTTTTATAAATATAAGGGATAATACGCTCCTGTGGCTCGATCCACTGATGTTCACCAACTCCCACCATTTTCCCTCAGTATTATGTTCATTGACAATATTTGATCATAGGGCTAGAAAAGATTTTTATGTGCTGAACTAATGTCGCACTAATATGTGTATGGGACATTTGGCAACATATTTCTCGACGCTCATGTCAGATACGGCCCATCATGTGTAAGTTCCAAAGGGACAAAAAAAGGAAAAAAAAAAGATGCACTGCCGCCATGACTGTCACATCCCGATCCCGTAAGATCGATCGTCCTCGCTAAAGCGTGATGCCGCGTGAGCCTAGGTTGCGCTCACGCAAGGTTGGTCCGCCCGGACCGATCGTCCTCGCTAAGGCGTGATGCCGCGTCAGCCTAGGTTGTGTTCACACAAGACGGATTCGGTAACGGCCGATTATAGGCTAAGCGACGGGATCGTTGCACAGAAGTATCAAGCAGAAACATTGAATAATGAAGGCAACATGAGTATACAAAATGAGAACTCTTTATTTATATTGAAACGAAGATTACAATGTGGCATGTGGCCGTGATTACAATCACTCAGTCTCACTCTTCTCACAATACAAGTCACTCAGCTCTCTCTCATCTCTCGATACAAGCTTCAAGGCTGCAACTTGTGGATGCTTCGGAAGGCGATGTCCATACATTATGTCCCGTATAAGTTCACTCCATGCGGCCGTACGCCTCAAAACGCCAAGGAACTCCATGCCTCGACGTATCCAAGCGAGCTCCGCGCCGATTAATCTTCTACCTGTGCCTGCACATAAACACTGTGGGTGTCAGTACTCAACTGTACTGGTGGTATGAGCTCCTCGTCCACTCATACAAAACTGACACGTTATTTTACTTTGTACAACATATCCTTTTGATTGTCTTTCTAATCTTGCCTTAGGGTCAGTTTTAGGACATAGACGTCCGGCCTATTTGGTGCATCATGACATGGTCGTGCCATAAATTCCTTTGTGTAACATAACCGAGGGAGTGCCTCATCACTTAGTAACTTGCCCAAACTTTGTGCCGCAACAACGTGGTCATGCCACTAGACCATTCTCGTGTCAACGACATCAACGTATCGACTCGTGCTTGCCATTCGGTCCATATTTTGAGACCCAACACTGATCGTGCCCTAGACTTTGCTCGTGCCTCAAGATCGAGGCCGTGCCTCACAAATCAACATGACTTAAACCATATTGCCGCCTCGCGGCCTTTCCTGTTCAACTCATAAACTGACTCAAACAAGACTTGTGAACTTAGTGTCAATGACACGAACTCCCGACGCCACATCTCGTGCTAAAGCACGGTGTGCCCATTGCAGCTAAATTTTAGGCCCAAACATTGTGTTATAAATCGTGCACACATTTAACCGGACTCATTGGTGCCGTGCACACATACTCGACTCAATCCAAAGGCATACACGCGGATAGTCGCTCTTATGCCGACCCATCTATATGAGAGGTCACTAGCAATGTCAAGCTATACTGGATCTTTGCATACGGTGACCATTCGCGTGCGAGGTGTGAGCTCCACCGAATGGTCCCGCAGCCTATATTGTAACGGTTCACTTCAATGCGAGTCGTACCGTCGTTGAAGGCCGTACAGTATCTGTTATTCCTCCTAAGCCGACACGAACCCAGTATCCCGACGATCGTTCGAGGAACTTTCCTTGTGCACAAGTTGTTCAATGACCATGCAAGACTCAACTCGATTTACCATGTCCGTCTTTATTCATGACTGTGCCTTCCATACTTCATGAAAGACTCCCAAGCCACGGGACCGGTCTCGGCGACAAACGGTCGCGTGCACTTTTTCATTCTTGAAACCCAGGAAATGGCTACTGCATAGCCTTCCAATTTGACTTGAACAAACGTGTTCCTTTATGTGCCATAGACCGTGGCATACCTATCATCGAAACAATCATGACTCGTGCCTTAAACCAACTTGTGTTCTGTGCGACACTATCGCCTAAGTCATACTTTATATGACGAGCCTTGAGATCGTAGGGCTATGTGACTTCAACAACCGCAGAACGCGTGGGATAGTGCTTGCTATGACTTCGATAGCCCGGTATAACTTTTGCCTAACTCAATCGTGCAACAACTTAACCCGTGGGACGAGCAAAGGCTATGCCAAGCCTTGCACCGTAGAAACGTGCATTGAGACTTGTGGGACACTTTTGCTATGCCAAGTATCGGACGGTGGAACAGTGCATGCTTTATCAAGCATTTATACGTGCGACGCCTATGACTTATGCTAAGTTCATAGCTTTGTGGCAACATAGACCAACTTTCCTTCTCCCAAGCCACGGGACGAAGGACCGAGTGTCATTTTGAAAGCACGCCCTGCACATTTCTAAGCCGACCGTGGGACCTTTCCATATTCTGACTCAATCTGACCCAACTTGGGATTATTCCGTTAGCTATGTGGATTCGTCTATTTTATTATCAAGCCTACTTGTGCAGTTGAAAACTTTCATTTTATTAATGTGAAGGCAAAGCTGAGGCAAGTTCACCGAAGCCACCCACCTGAGCGAGGAGTTGCCTCGACCGAGCAAGACTTCGAGCAAGCCGTTGCATGGCCTCCTCGAGCGTTTGTCGTTTGTGGCCCTCCTTGTATGCCACAAATTGCAAACACTTCAACCAGACATGTTCCATTTGCCGTTTTACCCAAAATGCCATTGGAAATAGTAAATGCTCCATTTCAACGGGACCAATACTAGCCCCTAGAGATTCTGGAGTAGAAATTACTTCCCTTTGCTGACACGGCACTTGTGAAACAGGGTTCTGAGACCATACAGAACAAAGGAACTAGTAAAAGAAAATGTCTTAGTTTCTAGCTAGTTTCTTCTTAGTCTCCGCCTGTTGAAATGGAAATGGATCGAAAGAACTTTTCATGTTGATTTTGGGGTCCACTGGTTTCTGAATATGGTTTCCAGCATAAACAATGAAATTGTGGAAACTAGGAGTTTCCAATATGATCTATAGTATAGTTTTCATTTCCAATTCACCAACAAGAGACTTGGTGTATACTTAATTGCTGTTCTTTTCTTGTTTCCAGTTTCTTGCTTGGCGGATAACCTCCATGTTTTCAGTACTTATTTTGTTCTACGATTTCTATGATAATTTCTATGTTATGTTTTAACAATAGGCACATAACGTGTGTTCACAGGTTGGCAGTGACAAAGGAGGTTGGAGTGACATCCATAGCTTTATTTCTCGTGACAATGATGCAAATGAGACAATAGCATTTTTATTTGGTGATATGGGTACTGCTGTTCCATATTCAACCTTTTACCGGACTCAAGATGAAAGCAGATCAACCGTGAAGTGGATCCTCCATGATCTTGAGAGTATTGGCGATAAGCCTGTATTTATTTCTCATATTGGAGATATAAGCTACGCGAGGGGTTTCTCGTGGATCTGGGATGAGTTCTTTAACCAGATAGAACCCATTGCTTCGAGGGTTCCATATCATGTTTGCATAGGTAATCATGAGTACGATTGGCCGTTACAGCCTTGGAAACCCTTATGGGCTGCCTATGGGAAAGATGGTGGAGGTGAATGTGGGATTCCATACAGCCTCAAATTTAAAATGCCAGGAAAGTCTTTCTTGTCTACAGGCACAGGAGCTCCAGACACTAGGAACCTGTACTATTCGTTTGATGCTGGAGTCGTTCATTTTCTATATTTGTCAACGGAAACTAACTTTCTTAAGGGCAGTGACCAGTACAATTTTATCAAAGCTGATTTGGAAAATGTCAACAGAGATAAAACACCCTTTGTTGTCGTCCAAGGCCACCGTCCTATGTACACAACTAGTAATGAAGTATGGGATGCGGCATTGAGAGAGAAAATGCTGGAACATTTGGAACCACTTTTGGTGGCCAACAATGTGACACTTGCACTATGGGGTCATGTCCATAGGTACGAGAGATTCTGCCCTATGAAAAACTACAAGTGTGAAGATGTATCCTCCAATTTCACCTATGGGGGCTCACCAGTGCATCTTGTGATAGGAATGGCTGGACAAGATTGGCAGCCGATTTGGGAACCTAGGTCAGACCATCAGGATGTTCCAATCTTTCCTCAACCAGAACGGTCGATGTATCGTGGGGGTGAGTTCGGGTATACAAGGCTTGTTGCTACAAGAGAAAAACTTACACTTACCTATATCGGGAACCATGATGGGGAAATGCATGACATGGTGGAAATATTGTCGGGTAAAACTCTAAACAGCACCAGTGACGTTGCTGCTAAGGTTGATGATGAGGTTGGTGCTAAGGGTGGTGGTGAAGATGCTGGTAAGTCTAAGTTCTCACATTATTTGAAGCCGTCAGGTATTCTGTTACTGGGAGCATTTGTTGGTTATTTTCTTGGGTTTATAACCCGTTGCAGAAGGCGTGATGCACCAAGAAATACCTGGACTCCGGTTAAGAGTGAAGAAACATGAAGTCTCTGTGGGTACATTATCTCTACTTGCTTACCTTCAACAGTAATGAATAATTTCCCAGGGTTGGGTGAGTTTGTATATTATCTCAATGAATGTATCCTGTTAGGCAGATTGTGCATGAGTAGTTAAGAATTGCTACCCGAGTATATACTGTTAAGATCTATTTGTATGATATGTAAAGTTGTGTGGTTTTGTATGTGCATGTTACTGAAATTTTGAATTATTTGTCATAGTGATCAAATATGTAAAATTTGTGCCAATGTCATTTAGTTTTGATGGTATGACTTTTTCTGTAAAGATTGCAAGTTTTGTTGGTTTTCACTGTTGTAAATGTTTTATTTGCTGTGATGATATTCTAGTTCAAAAGCTAAGCTGATCGCATTTCCTCTTTGCAGGGATTTTAATGCAGTTTGTTATAGAAATATTAGGAACTTATTGTATGCATATCAGATTAGGGTGCGGTTATACGCACCCCACCACCTACTCAGGACACTCCATTAAAAAAATTAAATTAAATTCCTATTCTACCCTCCCCCTCCCCCTCGTGGAGACGATCCCGACCCCTCCTCCTCCTCCCGACCCGCTGCCTCCTCCCGACCCGCCTCCTCCCCTCCTCCTCCTCCTCCTCCTCCTCCTCCTCCTCCTGGGTTGGAGTCTCCTCCCCCGACCCGCCTCCTCCTCCTCCTCCGCCTCCCGACCCGCCTCCTCCGCCTCCTTTCGACGAAGAGTCTGTCTGTTTACTTTTGACGAAGAGTTTGTTTACTCTTGACGAAGAGTTTGTCTAGAAAAAATTTTCTAGACTCATCGAGAGGGATGAGGTTAAGCCCATAAATTAGTCACCAGCAGTGGCAACCCAAGCGAGTCTGACTGGAGATCCCAAGAAGCCGGTTCGATGGGTAGGAACAAGTTGGACTAGGTAACTATTATGGAACACTGACCCTGAGATTAAATTCTCTTAAAATAAATGTCCAAGAGGCTGTACATGTGTACATGAATACCTCATCCCTATGGTGACAGTGTTCCGGTGTGATATGGTTAGGGTGAGTTTGAACTCTTAATAGGTCCAAGCATGATTATGCATGGTTGATTCCAATCACCAACCCTTTGAGAACTTACTTATGTGATAGGTCGTGAAGGCCGCGACTATAGGACAGGGCGATCCTAGACAACTCTCATGAATGTGAAAATGTGCGCATGGCCGACCAAACGCGCCATCCGATAGACCCAAGTACCTCTAGTGTACTATGTGTGTTATTTTTTGAGTATGGTTCAAGAAGACTGATTCGAGGCGTAGTCCATCAAGCTCTTCTTCAGACAAAGATAATAGTCACTACGTGAGATTCAAGGCTGTAGTCCATCTCATTTATGCATAGTATATAACTGTCCAGAAATTCTCTTATTCTTCTGGTGCTTTCCTTTTCTACTATTACCTCGAAATTTGATCTTCCTTTGGGGGGGGGGGGGGGGGGGCTGTGTGTGTTTGAGTCCAAACACACAAGCTTGCAAAAGCTAAAATTCCTCTTTCCTAATATTTAGTCTCACACCGACTGGGATGGAGGGATGTTGGGAGTTTATATTGCTTTGCTCTTTGTTGCTTCATTAAAAGTCTTGTGTGGGTGCCCTATGGGCCACACACGCGCGCCACCGCCGCCGTCCAGCCCGGCTCGGCTCGGTTCGGTTCGGCCCGCGTAACGGGTGCGGGTACGTGCCCACATCTGCGGACGCCGAATGCCGATTCGATTTTCTCTTCAGGTTCGGGTTGAGACCCTATAAGCTTTTTGCTCTTCATTGATTTCTGACCGTTATTAAAAATTGTAACGTTTGACACATTAAATCTGTCTAGGTTCAATGTATCACATTTTTTTTATTTCGTCATTATTTTTGTAACGTTCAGTCTTAATTGCTCATAATTCCTATACGTTGGACATCAACCTTTATATATCGAGTCATTTCTCTTTTTCCTACACACCAAAATTTCTCTACGAAATTTTTTTCTCAAATTCTCCTTTCCAAACCACTTTTGTTCTTCGTTTTTTTCGCTCTGGACAGAGCTAAGTCGAGGGTCACTTTCTCTGCGTTGTGTGTGACAAAGAAATACCGGTGGAGCGGAGATTTTACTACTATGAGCATTCAGACAAAGTCTACACATAGAACCGGATTAACTCTTAGGACAGTGCTACGTTCGCGACTTCCCCGGAGGCCGGTAACTTTACTTCAAATTTTATTTTTGCAGATTTCAAAATGGAGAAAACGGACTAAGTTTCTAACAGGACCAGGGGGAGGGGAAGGGTAGAATAGGAATTCGATTTTTTTTAATGGGATGTTCTCAGTAGGTGGTGGGGTGCGTATAGCCGCACCCATCAGATTATCTTGTAAATATTTCTTGCAATCTGTTTTCTGGATAACTTATGAACTTTACCTGTTCTGTACAAGTCTAATTAATAATTATTAGAACATCTTATGTACCTAGACAAAATCCCCGTCTGTAGATGTTCCTATTTGGAGTGCTCTTTTGATGGCATCTTCTGTATTTCGCCATCCGATGTTTTATTAACTGCTTAGAGCATCATTAGTAAGGCGCATCCCATTTTCTAGATTCTAGATTTAGAATGTAGGAGCTCATTTTGTAGAATAATAATAAGTCTCATTCCTAGTCCAAATTTCTACATTTTCGGTCCCAACCCATCCATGGGTGCTAAAGGTTGGGTCTTCCAATTTCTGATGGTGCTAAGGGTTGGGTCTCCCAATTTCTAGATTTTAGATTGTAGAAACTCGTTTTGTAGAATAGTAAGTTCCAATTTGAAGCCCAACTTTCTAGATTCTAAACTTTATATTATTTTTTTCCTACATTAATTTTTGACCACACAATTTTTGGGGCCGGAGCTCACTTTATCACTCCTATAGTCCATTGTCAATTTAGGCTGTTCTTGAGTCGTTCGATCAAATACTGTCAAGTGTTATGTAAAAATGCAGCTTGTATGTAAATGGCTCTTCAGTAGCTTGTATATGACTATGTAACGCACTAGCACTCAGTGTAGTGCCGTTTGTGTGGGCTCGTCGTCTTGTGGCTTGAATAGTCACGTGGAATCAAATCATTGTGAAAAAATCTTGTCGGCGCCATCTAATTATGTAACTCATAACATCTTTGTCTTGGGGCTTCATTTAAGATTGATTGATTTGTCATATTGTTCCTGAAATATACTTTGTGATTTGGTGTTGTTTAAGGAAATTTCTAAAGGCACTACGTATTTTACTTAGTACAATTCTTTACTTCATAACAGTCCAAAATTTTATAATTTTTTATTCAGGATAGTCGTAGATTTACTTTGGACTGTGCAACCTCCCAAATCTTTCCAAAATCATTCATTCTAAATTTCTCTACTCTCTCTTCAAATTCCCAAACTCATTTCTCTCCGACTCCCACAATTCCAAGCAATGCCTAAAATAGTTTTAGAACTAATATAGGGTTGATATACGAACTTTCAAATAAAATTTAGGATTTCAAAAAATCGAACAGAGCCGACAGTCGAGCTTCAAACCAACAAGCAAATGCTTATAGTTTATACTATATAAGCAGGAATTTAGAATTTTCTTACAGTCCTAAAAGATTAGGAGCCAAAATATATGTTGGCAGTGAGTTCCAATTAGGACTGTCAACTAGCTGACAGGATCATATCATAATTTAGAGCTGTCAAGTTTGTTGGCAGTTCTAAATGATTGAGGACTTTAATATACTGAGTGAATTTCAATTAGGAATGTCATTTGTCGACAACCCTAATCTCCTATAGGACTGTCAATTTGTTGACAGTCCTACATTATTTGATAGTCCTAAAGCAAAAAAAAAAGAGTATATGAGATTGAACTAATTTACTAATTCTATCCATCTTGAGTTTCAATTAGAATTGTCAACTTTGTTGACAGTCCTAACCTCTTATAGAGATTAGAGGACTTGTCAATTTGCTGACAGTCCATTATGGTAGGACTATCAACCTTGTTGAGAATACTAAAACAAAAATTTGGGATGTCCTCAAACAAAAAAAATTGGATGACAAATTTGTAAATAAATAAAAAATGGACATTCCTGAACAATTTTTGAAGGTTTTTTTTAGGGGCACCATCACTTTTATTAGAGGGCAGCCCTTACTTAGGGGGCAGCCCAGAAAGTGGAGATTTTACTAGGGGGCAGCCCAAATTTTACTAGGGGGCAGCCCAACCCCCC
This sequence comes from Iris pallida, assembly GCA_029216955.1. Classification (NCBI taxonomy): domain Eukaryota; kingdom Viridiplantae; phylum Streptophyta; class Magnoliopsida; order Asparagales; family Iridaceae; genus Iris; species Iris pallida. The sequence goes on along the minus strand of JANAVB010007200.1, from coordinate 4,516,265 downwards.
AAACTCATATTTCCTTCCCATTTCATAACTTCCTCTCTCTCTCCTCCAAAAGAAAAAAAAGAAGAGCTCTCTCTCCCTCTCCCAAAATCCTAGAAAATTCTCCTCCACCACTATAATCATAATTCCTCGACCAAATTTCTTTCAAGAACACTCCCACATTCGACGAGATGACACGCAAGTCGAAGAAATCGGATTCTAGGTACGTTCTTCCCTAATTTCTTCTATAATTTTCTATATTATATTCGAAACCCTAGAATAGTTTTAATTGTCTAAAAACTTTTGATAATTTAGGTTTAGAATGTATTTAGGGTTTATGAATGACATTTTCGAACACGACAAACCCATAATTTCTCTTCAAACCCTAACCCTAGAAAACGACAAACTAGCGAGTCGTTTGTCTGTTGGCCGAGTACAGTAGGACTGCCAAGCATGTGGCAGTCTACATGTAAACAAGGACTGCCACAGTCCAGGCAGTTCTCTTTCAATAGAGGACTGCCAGGCCTGTGGCAGTCCTTGTTTACATATGGACTGCCACATGCTTGGCAGTCCTATTGTGACAATTCTATTTTAGTTTGCAATGTATATTAATTGTACGGTCGCACAATCCATTGTTCTATAGGGGTAACAGTCCTATGGACGCACCAAAAAGAATACGCCCCACCGCGTCAAAGCGGAAGGAACGGGCGGAACGTCCTCTTGAGCGTCCGATTATAATTTCCGAACCGGAGCGCCAAGGTCGGGCTGGGACACGGAGACCCCCACCGGTTGCACAAGCTCGGTCGAAGCAACGAGCTCGTACTCCTTCTCCTTCTTCCAGTGATGACGACGATGTGCCAATTAGCCAACTCCTACCACCTTGACTCCTACCACCACGTCAAGGTGGTACTGCTCCATCTGAAGAGGCCGGTCCTTCTGAGCCGCATGTCCGGCCGCCAGGTTGCTCAATGTTGGCTTCTTTTGAGAACCATATTGCATATGCAATATGGAAGGACCTGGTATGTACATTACTTTTGTAAGCTACCAGTTTAGTATATAATATATATGTATTTCATATTTTTTATGTTTTTATATGTTGTTTGATATACAGAGGACATATCGTATCCTTAGGGCTGTGAGTCACGGGAAAAAAACTGTGTCTTGGCCGTTTAGAAGCTTACCGGAGGCCGTCCAGGTTAAAATCGCACCGAGCGGTTTGCATAATTTGGCAGATTATGCCTATAGGACAATGGATAGTGCCCTGATATCCGCCTTTGTGGAGAGATGGCACCCGAAAACCAACACGTTTCATCTCCCATGCGGGGAGATGACCATTACACTTGACGACGTCTACCAGATACTGGAGCTACCAGTTACCGGTCGCGTTATGACCAAAGAATATTACAGAGATGAAAAATCCACAAAATGGTACTCGAAGATCGTCAAGTTTGTCTCAAGTAACCTTGGACTTGAGGAAACTAGTTTTACAACTCTCCCCGGCTTCAAGAAATCATATGGAATTCCTCTGTCATTTCTGGTGGAGCATTTCACGAATATGGAATTGGATGAGGATGATGATGAGTTGGTCGACACGGTGGCCCGTGCTTAGATGCTGTTCGTCCTAGGAACGGTAGGCATTTCGCGGACAAGTCCGGAACCTCGATACATACGAGGTACATGCTCAATTTATTGTCCGTGGATGACTTCATTGATATATCGTGGGGTAGCGGTATTCTCGCCTATCTTTACCGCGAGCTCGGCATCGCATCCCGTGTCGGGACTAAGACAATTGCCGGATGCCAGACTCTGCTACATGTAAGAAAACTTCCAACAATTTAATCTCGTATACTTTATTTTGTTGTTTATATTTTGTGACTATTAACTTATAAATTGAATAGGCATGGATATACTAGCACTTTCCGATACTCAAGCGGGGTGACCTGAACCCAAACTATTTTGAACACCTTCCTAGAGTGGCTCGATGGACGTCGGCCCAGGTGGAAACCAAAGATTGGCAAATACTGGCTTCCATTCGTGAAGTACTTGACAATTTGGTACCAGAAGAGGTAATAAATTGGGACTTATTTTTTCATGTTAAGTTTTTTTTGCTGTTAACTGTTTTCCTACAGATATTTTGGGATCTATATCGGGATTTGTGCGAGGAAAGTCGTGCCATCCAACAAGTTTTTTTATTTCATGGCATGATCACATGCTATGATATCACGAAGCCGTACATGCCTGATCGTGTACTTCGACAGTTTGGCTTCGTGTAAAGTGTGCCGAAGCGCACACTACAGCTGTTGGAACCTTCCCGCGGGACCCAACCATTGAACTACAAACCAGCGTATTTCGACTGGGTGACCGACTTCTACTCCGAGTGGCAAAGGCACCTGCTTGGGGAAGATGAGAGTCAACCGGTCACCCAGATGGTCGACTGCAGCGAGGACTACATGTCGTACTTTCGGCGGGTCGGACATCCTAAGTTCTTGAACCCTACAAACCCGGGTCCCGAGGCCGTAATAGCTGTTGGAAATCTTCCTTCGAAAAATATCTTGTATGCTTCATTGGTGAAGATGGTGAGTTCCGCATTAGTAATTAGTTTGAGATTTTCATGTTTGTAGACTAAATTCAATTATATTTTCATTTACAGTCTAGAAGGGCGAAGGAACTGGCCAAGACACTTCGAAGCGCTTGCCAAAGTGACACTAGTGTCTTGGTCGACACTATTGCCTTGGTCGCCAACGAGCTTGAGCGCATCGACGACGAGGTTGAGTTCCCATTCATGCATAATACGGAGTCTCGTTCGAAGGTCCGCCATGATATGTAGTATGATTGTCTGATTGTCTGAAGTTGGGTATTTTGGATATTGATATTTTTGGGTGTCGAATATGTTGTTGGATACTTGTGTTGAAATATTTTTGGATGTTGATATTTTTGGATGTCGAACATGTTGTTGGATACTTGTTTTGAAATACTTGTGTTGGTTATGTGTTGGATACTTGTGTTGAAATACTTCTGTTGGATATGCCACCCCCTGGCATAGAGAGTTTCAATTAGGACTGCTACCCCCCTGACAGTCCTATACAAAAGGAGGACTGCCAGGGTGCTGGCAGTCCTAATTGAAACTTGCTGTTATAGCAAGTTTTAATTAGGACTGCCAGAACTCTGGCAGTCCTTCATAAACGTAGGACTGCCGGGGGGGGTGGCAGTCCTATTTGTGAGTCATTGAATTAATATTTGTTTATGATTCTAAAATTTCGACAAAACTGCTAAAACGGAGGTTCAAACATCATTTTTTTGCGATTCTAAAATTTTGAAAGGTCGTCTAACCGTAAAGCAGTTACTTTCAGGCTCCTCGAAAATACGTTTATTTTGCGACAAACCGGGCCTCGTTTCGACCTCCCAGTCAAAAGTTATGGCCCTCCAAAGTTTCAACTGACCATAAAATACAAGAGAATGACCATTCTCCGTGTAAATTAACACGAAGAATGGCATTCTCCGTGTAAATTAACACGGAGAATGGAAGAATGGACATTCTCCGTCTTAATTTACACGGAGAATGGTCATTCCAGTGTTAAAATGCAGGAGAATGACTATTCTCCGTCTTAATTTACACGGAGAATGGCCATTCTTCGTATAATTTAGCACGGAGAATGGTCATTCTCCTGCATTTTAACACTGGAATGACCATTCTCCGTGTAAATTAAGACGGAGAATGGTCATTCTCCTGCCACACACAGGGAATGCTGAGTCGTTTTATGAGCAACCCTGGTGTTGAACACTGGAAGGCTGTGAAATGGATTATGAGATATCTCAAGAAGACTCAGACATATGTACTGTACTACAACGGAGATCCGCAGGTAGTGAAAGGCTTCAGTGATGCCAGCTGGTGCTCAGATTTGGAGAGCTAGAGGTCCACAGGTGGATATATTTTCACAATGGGTGGAGCTGCTTTATCATGGAAGTCGAAGAAGCAGACAATGCTCTCGCGGTCATCCATAGAATCTGAGTTTTTTGTACTTGACACCGCAGCCGAGGAAGCAGAATGGCTTCGGAAGCTCATGTATGAACTTCCAATGGTTGGGCATAAATACCGGCAATACCGATATACTGGGACAACCAGGCGACTGCGACGGTGGCATCAAATAAACTCTTCAACGGAAAGAAGAGGACTGTACGGTTAAAGCACAGGGCAGTACACGATCTTATTAAGAGAGGTGTAATTACAGTGATTGATGTTCGGAGTCAGGAAAACCTGGCGGATCCGTTCACCAAGGGCCTCAGGCACCAGCTGGTCGATGACTCAGCATGTAAAATGGGCTTGAAGGCATTCTTCACATGTGTAGGACTGCCCTGTGTGTGGCAGTCCTTGATGAATTATTCTGTGATCAAATCACAGAACATTTCATCTAGGACTGCCACACACAGGACAGTCCTTCACATGTGTTGGATTGCCCTGTGTGTGGCAGTCCTAGATGAATTGTTCTGTGATCAAATTATAGAACATTTTAGCAAGGGATACTTAACAACAAACTTGCAACCGTTTCTTCGCTTAGGAGGCGGGAGTAGAATGGAAGACGAGTCTCTAACTCCTCGTACAGCTCCTGTCTCACCCGTCTCCATCCGTCTTTGACATCATAACCAAGATGTCTTGCAAGCACATGGAATCCACAATGGCCATCACCGGGGACATCGACAATAGACCAAATGTATCGGAGAAGCTCAGGTTGGAATTTATCAATATACAAACTCAGTGTTTGGCTTACAACGGTATCTTCTCTTGGGAGGTCCATTTTCTCCATTTTTCGGCGAATGACAAGCTTGCCCTTCCGTGCGGGCGGAGCTTGTTGTAAGCTTCGTTCAACATGCTCAAAGTGCGATGGATCTCTCCTAGTTGACTCCAGCCTTCTCTTCTGTACTAGTCAATCTTGTTTGAGGCCTGCCTTTAGGATTGGAAACAACGGTCGGCTCATGCATTGTAGTAGTGACCGGACATGCAATTTCTTGGATTTTAAGCTCAATGGACTGCCGCTCCGCTGCTACTGAGGCTAACCACCTTGCGTGGAGAAGTTTCACTTGTGGCAAAGAGAAGAAATCATCGTCCGTCTTCACCACAGGCATCATAGACAACTGCCTCCAACGTTGATCGACTGCTTCTATTAGAATAGGAATGGATTCACGGCGATATTCATTAATCTGATGTGCACAAGGGAGGCCCAGTGTATGTCGATGTACACACCCGCAAACTTAGGAATCAAATCCGACATCCTTTGACCTTTCAATCTCATCACATATTAATGTCAACGTCGTGTGTGATACCACGCGAACTAAAGCATCTAACAGTACATTCTTTCTATGCTCATGCTTGACTATATTTAAGCTCATCTCAAATGATGCCTTAATTTCATTCACCGTCCGGTCTACCAATAGATGTATAGCTTGCCAAACAGAGATAAAGTTGCCGAGAGATGATTTTAGTTGTCTCTTCACTACAGAGTGTGCTCCTTCGACACGGTTGGTAGTTGTCGTGCCGTAATGCTTTACCAAATTCGTCCATGCTAAGACGAAGTGTTCTTTGTGCGGTTCAAGCCATGTATCTTTGATGTATGAAATGCATGTCGGCTCCCTCGCCTTCCACTTTTCCTTGAACATGTACCATGCGGCGTCATAACTGTCAATCGTAGAGGCTTGCCACACACAATTCCAGTCATTGGAGAATTCTTAAAAATTTTGCATGTCAATTTTACCTTTCTCCTTCTGAAACTTCAACTTACATTGGGCTTCAATATTACGATTGACATGCCAAGTGCATAGCAATGTATCCGCTTGAGGAAAAATAATGTGAATAGCATTAATTAGGGCATACTCTCTGTCGGTTACAAGAACTGACGGCTCTGTATGATCGGTGTAAAGTGTTTTCAATTTCTCCAATGTCCATGTGTAGTCTTCAAGTTTTTCACTCTTCATGAAGCAAAATGCCACCGGGAATGTTTTCCGAGTAGAGGTGAATCCGACAATATGAAGGAGAGGCATCTTGAACTTGTTGGTCTTGTACGTGCAATCAAGGACTAACATGTCGGTAAAAGACCTGCCAGACTTGTGCAATCTGGATGAGCCCAAAAGATTGAAATTACTTCATTACTCTGGGGATGTCTTCTATGGAACTCAATGTAATGATTATCGGCAAGCAACTTTAGCACTTCTTGCATCGCCATTCTTGATTTGGTCTGGACAGCGTTCGAATAAGATAGGGCGTTATATATTGACCTCATTGTAGACATGTTCTTCTCATCTTTATGCCGTATGACTGAATATATTTGTCTCGGTACAACACCGGAAGTGGACAAGTCTTCGGCTATCTTCTTCTCCGTAGGGTTCAACCGTCTGACATACGGATGACCCAATAGTGTCTCGGCAATCTCATGATTGTGGGTTCCATTCTTCACTTGTACTGACCACTTCCCTTCTTCTTCTTTTCTAATCTGGATCGTGAATGGACAACCACATTTCCTCGTTCCAGCTTTCTTTTTTGGAACTTTATTTTGGATAACTGTGTCTTTCTTGTGCGATCTAAACGCACCACCTCTTTCACAGCCAACCATCACACTGTGTCGTCCCGGGCGATTTCGGGTCGATCTGGATATCACTAGAACCAAATTGTTTTTCCGTCCAACTTCTCGACACCATTGTACCGCATCGTCGCTTGATTGAAACGAAAGATCGGTCCAAAATAAATGTCCTACATCGATTGCAATTGGAGCATGTACCGCAACCTCGGAAGATCGCAACTCATACAATAGAAGTTAAAAGTCAAAACTAAACAACTACATAAAACCAAAATGTATAAAGATAAATGCGTCACCGAGGAGTCTGTACTTGGTCACAAGTTGAGACACTTCAAGTGTATCTGTCTGCAACATATAATCCTTAGTCCTCTAAAATTTAGTTATAAATGTAATATAGTTGCTACTTGAAAGTAACATCAGTATTTGGATCAATGTTCATATTTGGGTTATATATATATATATATATATATATATATATATATATATATATATATATATATATATATATATATATATATAGACAAGACGTGATACGATTGATCCCTATATATTTTTTTACTGTTAAAATATGGTTCTGTATTTACTCTATATGTGATATGTCTTCATTTCTCCACTTAAGTGAATGGAAAATGATACTCATATTATTATTTATAGAGTTAGCTAGAGGATCATGTTAAAAATATTGGTGATAAGTTGGTAAGGCAGGCTGCTTCAAAGATAAATGACTTGGACACAGAGGACTGCCACAAATATGGCAGTCCCTCACATACAGAGGACTGCCACAAATGTGACAGTCCCTCACATATATAGGACTGCCACATCTCTGGCAGTCCTATATATGTGAGGGACTGTCACATTTGTGGCAGTCCTCTGTGTCAAAGTCCAATTTTTCACCCGAAGTAAAGTTTAAAGTGTAGTTACCACGAGGGTTTCCGATACGTCAAAGTGTTCTTCGGACGTTGTGGGAGGAGAGTATCCAGCATTTGATGGTCTGGGTTGTTCCATTTTCTATTTTTTTCTACATTAAACACAAAATTCAACTTTTATATGTAAAATTTAGGTTAAAACTTAAAATATTACACAAAAATAAATTCGACGACTTACAAATAAATGGAAGAAGTGATTGACACTGTTACTAGATATTCTACCAAAAATCTTCAACAATTTTAGGTTGGGGGACAATTTCACCTATGTTAGGTTTATTATAGGTTTATATGAGGAGGAGAAAAAAAGAGTGGAGGAAGAGAAGTAGTAGAGAAAGAAAGAGAGATGAAATAAAATCACATTGGCTTTTATAGTATTTTTTGGGCTGCCTCCCTAGTAAAAAAAATCTATGACAAACTTGTAATTTTTTCAAAAAAAATTTGGGTTGTCCCCTAGTAAAAGTGGTGGTGCCCCTAAAAAAAACCTTTTTGAAGTACCTATAAAAATTTCCTAAATAAAGGCAATTTATAGGGGCACCTCCACATTTACTAAGGGGCAGCCCTTACTTAGGGGGCAGCCCATTTGGTGGAGATTCTACTAGGGGGCAGCCCAAATTTTACTAGGGGGCAGCCCAACCCCCCAAACTCAAATTTCCTATTCATTTCATCATTTCCTCTCTCTCTCCTCCAAAAGAAAAAGAAGAAGAGCTCTCTCTCCCTCTCCCTAAACCCTAGAAAATTCTCCTCCACCACTCTAATCCTAATTCCTCCACCAAATTTCTTTCAAGAACACTCCCACATTCGACGAGATGACACGCAAGTCGAAGAAATCGGATTCTCGGTACGTTTTTCCCTAATTTCTTCAATAATTTTCTACATTTTATTCGAAACCCTAGAATAGTTTTAATTGTCTAAAAACTTTTGATAATTTAGGTTTATAATGTCTTTAGGGTTTATGAATGCCATTTTCGAACACGACAAACCCACAATTTCTCTTAAAACCCTAACCCTAGAAAATGACAAACTAGCGAGTCGTTTGTCTGTTGGCTGAGTACAGTAGGACTGCCAAGCTTGTGGCAGTCCACATGTAAACAAGGACTGCCACAGGCCTGGCAGTCCTCTTTCAATAGAGGACTGCCAGGACTGTGGCAGTCCTTGTTTACAAGTGGACTGCCACATGCTTGGCAGTCCTACTGTATTCAGTTCTGGGGGTGGGGGATAGGGGGTAAGAGTTCTATTTTAGTTTGCATTAGTTATTAATTGTACGGTCGCACAATCCAATGTTCTATAGGGGTAATAGTCCTCCGGACTTACCAAAAAGAATACGCCCCACCGCGTCAAAGCGGAAGGAGCGCGCGGAACGTCCTCTTGAGCGTCCGATTACAATTTCCGAACCGGAGCGCCAAGGTCGGGCTGGGACATGGAGACCCCCACCGGTTGCACAAGCTCGATCGAAGCAACGAGCTCGTACTCCTTCTCCTTCTTCAAGTGATGACGACGACGTGCCTATTAGCCAACTCATGCCACCCCGTCAAGCTGGTTCTGCTCCATCTCAGGAGGCCGGTCCTTCTAAGGAGGCCGGTCCTTCTGAGTCGCCTGTCCGCCCGCCAGGTTGCTCAATGTTGGCTTTTTTTGAGAACCATATTGCATATGCAATATGGAAGGACCCGGTATGTACATTACTTTTGTAAGCTAGCAGTTTAGTATATGATATCTATATGTATTTCTTATGTTTTATGTTTTTATATGTTGTTTGATATACAGAGGACATATCGTATGCTTAGGGCTGTGAGTCACGGGAAGAAAACCGTGTCTTGGCCGTTTAGAAGCTTACCGGAGGCCGTCCAGGAGAAAATCGTACCGAACGGTTTGCATAATTTGGCTGATAATGCCTATAGGACAATGGATAGTGCCCTGATATCCGCCTTTGTGGAGAGATGGCACCCGGAGACCAACACGTTTCATCTCCCATGCGGGGAGATGACCATTACCCTTGACGACGTGTACCAGATACTGGAGCTACCAGTTACCGGTCGCGTCATGACCAAAGAACATTACAGAGATGAAAAATCGACAAAATGGTACTCGAAGATCGTGAAGTTTGTCTCAAGTAACCTTGGACTTGAGGAAACTAGTTTTACCACTCTCCCGGGCTTCAAGAAATCATATGGAATTCCTCTGGCATTTCTGGTGGAGCACTTCACGAATATGGAATTGGATGAGGATGATAATGAGTTGGTCGACGCGATGGCCCGTGCTTACATGTTGTTCGTCTTAGGAACGGTGGGCATTTCGGATAAGTCTGGAACCTCGATACATGCGAGGTACATGCTCAATTTATTGTCCGTAGATGACTTCATCGATATATCGTGGCGTAGCGGTATTCTCGCCTATCTTTACCGCGAGCTCGGCATCGCATTTCGTGTCGGGACTAAGACAATTGCTGGATGCCAGACTCTGCTATATGTAAGAAAACTTTCAACGATTTAATCTCGTATACTTCATTTTGTTGTTTATATTTTGTGACTATTAACTTATAAATTGAATAGGCATGGATATACGAGCACTTTCCGATGCTCAAGCGGGGTGACCAGAACCCAATATATTTTAAACACCTTCCTAGAGTGGCGCGATGGAGGCCGGCCCAGGTGGAAACCAAAGATTGGCAAATCCTGGCTTCCATTCGTGAAGTGCTTGACAATTTGGTACCAGAAGAGGTAATAAATTGAGACTAACCTTATTTTTTCATGTTAAGTTTATTTTGCTGTTAACTGTTTTCCTACAGATATTTTGGGATCCATACCGGGATTTTCGCGAGGGGAGTCGTGCCATCCAACCAATTTTTTTATTTTATGGCATGATCACATGCTATGATATCAAGGAGCCGTACATGCCTGATCGTGTACTTCGGTAGTTCGGCTTCGTGCAAAGTGTGCCGAAGCGCACACTACAGATGTTGGAACCTCTCCGCGGGACCCAACCATTGAACTACAAACCGGCGTATTTCGACTGGGTGACCGACTTCTACTCCGAGTGGCAAAGGCACCTGCTTGGGGAAGATGAGAGCCAACCGGTCATCCAGATGGCCGACTGCACCAAGGACTACATGCCGTACTTCCGGCGGGTCGGACATCCCAAGTTATTGAACCCTACAAACCCGGGTCTCGCGGCCGTAGTAGCTGTTGGAAATCTTCCTTCGAAAAACATCTTGTATGCTTCATTGGTGAAGATGGTGAGTTCCGCATTAGTAGTTAGTTCGAGATTTTCATGTTTGTATACTAAATTCAATTATACTTTCATTTACAGTCTAGAAGGGCGAAGAAACTGGCCAAGACACTTTGGAGCGCTTGCCAAAGTGACACTAGTGTCTTGGTCGACACTAGTACCTTGGTCGCCAACGAGCTTGAGCGCATCGACGACGAGGTTGAGTTCCCGTTCATGCGTAATGTGGAGTCTCGTTCGAAGGCCCGCCATGATATGTAGTATGATTGTCTAACGTCTGGCTGTATGATGTTGAATACTTGTGTCCGTCTTTTAAACTATTTTTGATGTGTGTTGGATATGTTGGATATGTGATATGTTGGATATGTGATGTTTTTCATGTTGGATATATGATATGTTGGATATGTGATATGTTGGATATGTAATATGTTGGATATGTGATATGTTGGATATGTGTTGGATATGTGATATGTTGGATATGTGATATGTGTTGACACTATTTGTGTTGGATATATGATATGTGTACTTGAAATGTTCTGTGATCAAATCATAGAACATTTCAAGTAGGACTGCCACACACAAGGCAGTCCTACACTTGTGAAGGACTGCCCAGTGTGTGGCAGTCCTACTTGAAATATTCTGTGATTTGATCACAGAACATTTGAAGTAGGACTGCCACACACAGGGTAGTCCTACACTTGTGAAGGACTGCCCAGTGTGTGGCAGTCCTACTTGAAATGTACTGTGATCAAATCACAGAACATTTTAGCTAGGACTGCCACACACAGGGCAGTCCTACATTTGTGTAGGACTGCCCTGTGTGTGGCAGTCCTACTTGAAATGTCCTGTGATCAAATCGCAGAACATTTTAAGTAGGACTGCCACACACTGGACAGTCCTTCACAAGTGTAGGACTGCCCTGTGTGTGGCAGTCCTACTTGAAATGTCCTGTGATCACATATCCAACATGAAAAATATATCACATTTCCATTTTCTCTATTTTTTGGCGAATGACAAGCTTGCCCTTCCGTGCGGGCGGAGCTTGCTGTAAGCTTCGTTTAACATGCTCAAAGTGCGATGGATCTCTTCTAGTTGACTCCAGCCTTCTCTTCTGTGAAGTAGTCAATCTTGTTTGAGGCCTGCCTTTAGGATTGGAAACAACGGTCGGCTCATGCATTGTAGTAGTGACCGGACATACAATTTCTTGTATTTTAAGCTCAATGGACTGCCGCTCCGCTGCTACTGAGGCTAACCACCTTGCGTGGAGAAGTTTCAGTTGTGGCAAAGAGAAGAAATCATCGTCCGTCTTCACCACAGGCATCATAGACAACTGCCTCCAACGTTGATCGACTGCTTCTACTGGAATAGGAATGGATTCACGGCAATATTCATTAATCTGATGTGCACAAGGGAGGCCCAGTGTATGTCGATGTACACACCCGCAAACTTGGGGATCAAACCCGACATCCTTCGACCTTTCAATCTCATCACATATTAATGTCAATGTCGTGTGTGATACCACGCGAACTAAAGCATCTAACATTACATTCCTTCTATGCTCATGCTTGACAATATTTAAGCTCATCTCAAATGATGCCTTAATTTCATTCACCGTCCGGCCTACCATAAGATGTACAGCTTGCCAAACAGAGACAAAGTTGCCGAGAGATGATTTTAGTTGTCTCTTCACTACAGAGTGTGCTCCTTCGACACGGTTGGTAGTTGTCGTGCCATAATGCTTCACCAAATTCGTCCATGCTAAGACGAAGTGTTCTTTGTGCGGTTCAATCCATGTATCTTTGATGTATGAAATGCATGCCGGCTCCCTCGCCTCCCACTTTTCCTTGAACATGTACCATGCGGCGTCGTAATTGTCAATCGTAGAGGCTCGCCACACACAATTCCAGTCATTGGAGAATTCTTGAAATTTTGCATGTCAATTTTACCTTCCTCCTTCTGAAACTTCAACTTACATTGGGCTTCAATATTTCGATTGACATGCCAAGTGCATAGCAATGTATCTGCTTAAGGAAAAACAATACGAATAGCATTAATTAGGGCATACTCTCTGTCGGTCACAAGAACTGACGGCTCTGTATGACCGCTGTAGAGTGTTTTCAGTTTCTCCAATGCCCATGTATAGTCTTCAAGTTTTTCACTCTTCATGAAGCAAAATGCCACCGGAAATGTTTTCCGAGTAGAGGTGAATCCGACAATATGAAGGAGAGGCATCTTGAACTTGTTGGTCTTGTACGTGCAATCAAGGACTAACACGTCGGCAAAAGACCTGGCCAGACTTGTGCAATCTGGATGAGCCCAAAAGATTGAAATTACTTCCTTACTCTGGGGATGTGTTCTATGGAACTCAACGTAATGATTATCGGCAAGCAACTTCAGCACTTCTTGCATCGCCATTCTTGATTTGGTCCGGACAGCGTTCGAAGAAGATAGGGCGTTGTATATTGACCTCATCGTAGACAAGTTCTTCTCATCTTCATGCCGTATGACTGAATATATTTGTCTCGGTGCAACACCAGAAATGGACAAGTCTTCGGCTATCTTCTTCTCCGTAGGATTCAACCGTCCGACATACGGATGACCCAATAGTGTCTCGGAAATCTCATGATTGTGGGTTCCATTCTTCACTTGTACTGACCACTTCCCTTCTTCTTCTTTTCTAATCTGGATCGTGAATGGACAACCACATTTTCTCGTTCCAGCTTTCTTTCTTGGAACTTTATTTTGGATAACTGTGTCTTTCTTGTGCGATCTGAACACACCACCTCTTTCACAGCCAACCATCAGACTTTGTCGTCCCGAGCGATTTCGGGCCGATCTGGATATCACTAGAACCAACTTGTTTTCCCGTCCAACTTTTCGACACCATTGTACCGCATCGTCGCTTGATTGAAACGAAAGATCGGTCCAAAATAAATGCCCTACATCGATTGCAATTGGAGCATGTACCGCAACCTCGGAAGATCGCAAGTCCTACAATAGAAGTTAAAAGTCAAAACTAAACAACTACATAAAGCGTATTATTATTTATAGAGGAGTCTGTACTTGGTCACAAGTTGAGACACTTTAAGCGTATCTGTCTGCAACATATAATTCTTAGTTCTCGAAAATTTAGTTATAAATGTAATATAGTTATCCTTAGTTCTCTAAAATTTAGTTATAAATGTAATATAGTTGCTACTTGAAAGTAACATCATAATGCCCAGACACAAACGGTGGTGAACCCATAAATAGTGAAATTCTTGCTTAATTTTGCTTTAACATATATCTGACATAATGAAATTCTTGCTTAATTTTACATTAAGCTTACAAGTTCTCAGTTTCAATTTTAGATATAAAGAAATGTTAACGTAGTATTATATGTTTGGTTCTGTTGCTATGTTTTCACTTTTCAACCAAGTGAGTGCAAAATGAGAATTTAACTTTGAAAGCTTTGTAATAGTTCAATGGAAGATCATATGTTAGCATGAGATTGGAAGATATAAACGAAGAAGTCAATTTTAACTGTAAATCCTTTCGTTGCAAGGAACATGCTTGATTACTAGGTGTTTTTCTTTGATGTTTTACATATTCTCTGTTGTTTGTCACACATTTATCCTCTGGTCTTAATTGAAATTTTCATATTTCCTTGTCATATTTCCTTGGACACAGAGGACTGCCACAAATGTGACAGTCCTTCATATTTATAGGACTGCCACAAATGTGGCAGTCCCTCACATATATAGGACTGCCACATGTGGCAGTCCTCTGTGTCAAAGTCTAGTTTTTGTCACGACCCGCACCATGTATAGGGGCACGAGAAGTGGGTACGTCCAGCCTACGCCGCAGTGTCGGCGGTAGAACGCTGTCCTAGGTCAATCATCTAACAATATAAAAGTACCTGTACAGTTTATACTCTCCGAATGGAGGTGACAAACAGAATACAATCTCAATCACATCTAGGTAGAAGAATGAAAGATAGATAGATAGATAGTAACTCAAAGAGAACAGTAGAATAGATGAAATAAGTCTAAGTGTCTAGGATACATAACATTCAGAATGTCAACTCATAATACAATAAGTCTAAGAGTCTATATAACTCAACATCTCAAAATACAACTCAGAATGTGAGACAAAAAGATAATATGAAAAAGACTATCTAGCTAAGCTAGCCTAGACTACTGGGGCAACATCCTCGGCTGCAGGTGGATCCTGCTGAGGGTCCACAACATAAGTATCATCTAGTCCTGCTCCATAATAGGTAGACACCAGGGCCTCATCCTCATCCTCTGTAATATTTTCAACAGGTCCAGTCAGGACAGGAACGAGCACAATATATCTCATGCAGTTCATATCAGGTTAGGAAATATGATACAGACAATAGAGTAAGATACAGGAAATACTGAAAGGAAATATACGCTGTAAAAGAGATAGCTTGTAAAGGAAATATCTACTGTATATAGAGAACTGTAAGTGGCTAGTGATGTAGAGTACAAGATAAGCATGTGAATGGCTAGAATTTATATATGATTACACTACTGAGTTTGTACATGACTACACTACTTTAGAATTATTCACATGTCTACTTCTACTCCCCCGTTTCCCCAATCAATACACAAGGATCTAGACAAGTTACGTTATTATACATGATTACTTCACATGAGGCTCATAAATGAGTATACGTGAAGTTATACATGAGGGCTCAGTGAACATGAGAGTACATGATCAAATGAGTATACATGCATGATGGAAGCACAGGAGTACATGATGAAAGTGAAACACACGTAATATGAAGTAGCCGATGCTCCCGAGGGGGATAACATCTCATGTAAAATCCATATAGTACCAATCCGTGTTACCAACGTGATAGCATCAAGTAAAGTAATCTAGAGCGAGAAGTAAAGCCTGAACAAGTATGAAACGGTCAGAGAATGTACTCGCCGGATAACTGAATGTCTGAAGAGGATATACTGCCTGAGGAGAGGTGTCTGGCTCCTAATCAGAGCAATTCAAGTCATAATGTATCCACAATGGTAAAAATAAAGTATACAATGCATACTACATGATTCTAGGTCAATCTGGTCAAAAGTCAACTCTTGGTCAACTCAACAGTCAAACTAGGTCACAGGAAGTCATACTAGGTCATAGGAAGTCATACTAGGTCAATTAGAGTCAAACAAGGTCAAACAAGTCAAGGTTAGTCAAATCTAGGTTAAAGTCAACTCTTGGTCAATATTCTAATCAAACTAGTCAAATACTAGTCAACATGATCAATCTGGGTCAAGTCTAGGTCAAACTTAGACCAACTAAGGTATTGGTCAAACAAAGAGTCAGTAAGGTAATTAGGTCAAACAAAGACTAGTCAATAAGGTAATTGGGTCAAACATGGTCAGACTAGTTAAACTAGTCATTTTTAGGTCAATTAGGTCATGGTTTGACCAATAGTTGACTTTAGTCAACCATGGTCAACATTTTGGTCAACCTAGGTCTAGTAGGCCTAATGGTCTATCCTAACTCATTGGCCATAGGCCATAGGCTAGTATCTAGGTTCCATAGGCTAATACCATATAGGTATCTACCTTATACAATATATATATATATATATATGACTTACATATATATATAATAATAACTACTTAGGCCTATAGGCTATGTGTCATAGGTTTCTATATAAACCTATATCTAGAAGGTCATTTATATATACATATCTATGTATATAGATATACAAAAGTCTATCTACTACATATATATATCAATATATGTATACCCTATATATAATACCAATCATTCTCACATATACATAATATATAACATATAAATAGCTAACATATATACATATATATACATTTTCATATATATATATATATATATATATATATATATATATATATATATAATATATATATATATATATAAGCCCATAAATGTATACCCTCAACTATATATATACCAATATATATAGTTGTATATACACTACTAAAATATGATCTATTAGCGACGTAAGTTAGCGACGACGTTAAATTACGTCGCTATATATAGAATTCAGCGACTCCTTTATAAAACATCGCAAAACGTCGCTATTCAGCGACGTTCAGCGACAGATATAAAATTACGTCGCTGAAGAGCGACGTTACGTCGCTGGATTATTAAAATATGTCGCCAGTTTACGACGTTTAGCGACGTCCTCATGTGACGTCGCTAATATTTTTACTTAGGGCACAGCGTTTCGTTTTTCCCACTCACTAAATTTCCAATTTTTCCTTCCCCCCCTCCGGCGATTCCTTCGGCGACTGCTTCCCCCCCCCCCCCCCCCCCGGCGACTCCCTCCCCCCCCGGCGACTCCCTCCCTCTCCGGCGACCCGTACCCCCCCGTCGACCTCCTCCTCCTCGAGCTCAGGTAAACCCTAACCTCCTCCTCCTACTCTCCTCCTCCTCCTCTCCCACGGACACACACACACACGGACACACACACACACACAGACACACACACACACACACACACACGGACACACACGCACACACACAGAGACACACACACACGGACACACGGACACACACACAGATGGACACACACACACACATTGGACACACTGTGTCATGTTGTGGTGGACACGAGACACTATGTTGGACACACACACACACACGCTAACTAGCGACGTTACGTCGCTCGACGTCGCTAATATACGTCGCTACGATGCCCACGTGGCCACGTGGATGCCATGCCTCATCATCATTTACAAACTTTTGAAGCGTCGCTAGTGGTCGCTTTACGTCACAATGTTGGCGACGTACTTATACGTCGCTCTCTGTCGCTCATTTGGCGACGTCTAGCGACAATGAACGCCGCGTCGCAAATAGCGACGTTCGGCGACGAAATTACCATCTGCGACTTGCCTATAAGCGACGTAGGTTTTTCGTCGCTAAATACGTCGCAAATCAGTGTTAGCGACGTACTGCGACGTATTTAGCGACGTCTCCTGACGTCGCTAATCTGGGTTATTTTAGTAGTGATAATAAACATATATATATATATATATATATGATATATATATTATATATATATATATATATATATATATAAACATATATATAGAGGGAAATAGAGAGAGAGAGAGAGTGCAAGAGAGAATTAGAGAGAGTGAAGGAGAAAACAGTGAGAGAGAGGGACTTAGATGACACAGGAAAGGGGGGAGGGGTGTTCCAGTTTTCCTGGAACAGGAAATTGGCTCCCCACACCACACACAAAACACCCAGAAACCTACATATACATACATGTATATACACATGTATATACATGTATACATCCTAAAATCTCACCTACACACTCACAAACACATATAATATCTATACATATACTGAAATACACATATACATGCATAAATCATAATAAAAATCGATTTGAAATTCATTTTGAAAAACTGGGAAAAATCCCAAAATCTGGAAATAATAGCACTGTGTATTCGAAAACAGGTAAACCTAAATACGCACACAAAACCGAGCTAAGGATCGAACCTAAAGGTTGGTAAGTGATGCCCCAAGTGTCCTCTAGTGTCTAGGGGGCCTGACACGACACCACGACACGAAATAATGTGTCCAATCACTCAAAAACCCAATCGGGTAAATCCTGATACGCACACGCGTACACAGCGTCGTGCACGCGTTCCTCACGCTCGTGGACACACCACGAGACACATGTCTCGTGGTCATGCACACGTGTAGCCCACACATAGGGCTACACGATCCACACACTGACACACGTCCACGACACTCCTGGACACGATACGAAACCCGTATCAGTCGTGAAAAACACGACTGATACACACGTTCAGACCGCATCGTGCACGCGGTTGCACGTCTCGTACTCGTGACACAGGACACGACACATCTTGTGGTCGTGTCCTCGTGTTCGCCACTTGAAGGGCTACACGCTCGTGTCACCACGAGGTGTCCTCGACTCGTGTCCACACGACACGAAGGCCGTGTCTAAGTCGAATTTTCGACTGAAACGCGCGCGTGCACAGCAGTGCGTGTCCAGTGCGAGTGAGATTTCTCACTCGACACGACACGAGAAGTTGTGAGATTTTGGGGGCATGTTCGCAGACATTGCCCCCTCGTGTCCACCAATTTTGGCGTGTCCACGTGCTCTGTGCAGTGAGCACGAAGGGTGTGGTAGCAGGGCATGCACACGTGTGATCGTGCAGTAGGTTCGTGTCCATTTTGGACACGGACATAGCACGAAAACGTGCTCAGTCCACTTGGGTTGTAACCTACAAGTCTAGGGCTACACAAAAATGTAATTTGTTTTGGAAAAACACAAAAACCAATCCTTTGTGGCATTTCATCAAACAAGGGTTTATAGCCTAGGATACGTGTCCGATACGGACACCAAACCAACTCTAATTTTCACCAAACTGACCCACAGTTATGGTAGTCCTATATGCATGCATTTATGAAGAAAAATCAGAATATTAACTAGGTTTGAGGGCATTTACCTATTTGTGCAATTCCAAGGAAAAATCAATAAAGAGGGGGGTGTGTGTCCTTCAACTTGGTGATGCCCAAAGCTCATAAATCCTTGCTAGCAAGCCCTAACTAGTATCCTCTAGTGTAGGGGAGTCCAATGCAAAAGACTAGACCCAATTTGGATCAAAAATGATCAGTTATGGTTTTTGTGAGGGAATGGGAATTTCTAGGTTTTTAATTCATGTAAAATGATCATGAATGAGTGTGATGGGGTTATATAGGAAGGGGGGTAGTGTTTGGCTGCCATGGGGTAGGGGAGAGTGTCCTACCACCTTGTAAACTTAGCCCTAAGTCTTTGACTAAGGGGTTAGATTTAGGTTCTAAAATATCTAAAAATGAAATATCTAGATATTTATCTAACTAGATATTTATACATAAAGCTAATATCTAACATTAGTCTTCTAGGTTAGTTGCTAACCCCTAGATTAGGCTAAACTAGGTTAGGGACTAACATGACACTAATCAATAATTAGACAATAATAAAAACACATAAATACAAATAATTCCAAATAAATCCTAGAAAATTACCAAAATACCCTTTAGGCTAAAAAGCCCTAATTTGATGTTCTAAACCTATGGCTAGGCTCACATGATCATGGTTAGTCTCTAGGTTATGAAATCTCTAGGGTTTACACTAGGGTTATACTAGTAAAGTCACAAAGTCATAAGTCGTGACTTAGAAAATAGTTTTAAATAACTAAAAATCACCAAAAATCATATCATGTTTAAAATACCATTAATAAATAATAAAAAATAATAAATTTTCAAAAATACCCTAATTTCAGAAAACTGGGTGTTACAGTTTTTGACCCGAAGTAAATGTTAAGTGTAGTTACCACGAGGGTTTTCGATGCGTCGAAGTGTTCTTCGGAAGTTGTGGGAGGAGAGTATCCAGCAATTGATGGTCCCAGTTGTTCCATTTTCTATTTTTTTCTACATTAAACACAAAATTCAACTTTTTATGTAAAATTTAGGTTAAAACTTAAAATATTACACAAAATAAATTCGACAACTTATAAATTAATGGGAGAAGTGATTGACACTGTATTCTACCATAAAGTTTAGGTTGGGGGACAATTTCACCTAGCTAGGGTTAATTATAGGTTTATATGAGGAGGAGAAAAAAGGAGTGGAGGAAGAGAAGTAGTAGAGGGAGGAAGAAAGAGAGAGATGAAATCTAAAATGAAATTGGATATAGTGTTTTTGGGCTGCCCCCTAGTAAAAAAAATACAATGGCAAACTTGTAAATTTTTGGAAAATTTTTGGGTTGCCCCTTACACTGTGTTTGGGAACATTTGGGGGAGGGAGAGAGAAAAATTTGAGAGGAAGGAAAATGGAGGGAAGGAAAATGGAGGAAAGTTAATTTTCCCTTCCTTTGTTTGGATGGACAAAAAGTAGGGGAAGGAAAAGTTTAAAAACAATTTTTTATTTGTTTATGGATATAGGTATAATTACTATTTCCTCCTTGGTATTCTCAAATGATGATTAATTTTAGGCTTAATTGCTAATTGCTACCCTCAACTATCACACTTTTTCAAGTTGATACCCTAAACTTTTTTTTGTAACAACTTGATACCCAGACATTATTTTGGACAAAAAAGCCCCTACCCCTAACCCCCCTCCCCCGTGCTCGCTTCGCCCCCCCCCCCCCTCTGCTAGCTACGGCCGCAGCTCCACCCCCCCCCCAACCCCCCTGCTCGCTTCAGGTGGCCCGGTCGGCGGGAGGCCGGTCGGCCGTGTGCGCGAGGGGGCGCGCTGGGTCGGCGCGGCACTGGCCGGAGGGCGGTCGGGGGATCCGCGGAGGGGCGTGGTCGCTGGACCAGGGGCGCGGGTGGCCGCGTGCGCTGGAGGGGCGCGGGAACAGGCGGCGGAGAGGGTCGGCGTTGGCCGGAGCTAGCAGGGGGGGTGGCCGGAGTGGGGGAGGGGTGGAGGGAGGGAAGGGATAAGGGTATTTTGGGGTTTTTTAAAATGTTAGGTATTAAGTTGAAAAAAAAATAGTTGAGGTATCAATCTGTTACGAAAAAAGTTTAGGGTATCAACTTGAAAAAGTGTGATAGTTGAGGGTAGCAATTAGCAATTAAGCCTTAATTTTAACTTTTTGAGGGGTGGTGGGGTAAATTCACTCAAATTCCTCTCATCTCTCTCCATTTTCCTCCCACATTTGGGAGGAAAATTTTTTGGTGGGACCCACCTACTTTTTCCTCTCAAATTTTTCTTCCCCATGTTCTCTCCCCCTTTCCAAACACCATCATTTAAAATTTTTCTCTCACTTTTCCCTCAACTTTTTTCTTCCTCCCATTTTCCACCCTCCCCAAACGGTACCTTAGTAAATGTGGAGGTGCCCTTATAATTTGCCTAAAAAAAGGCGTCCTGGAATTGTTTCCGACCTCAGCGTTTTTCTAAGAAGCAAAGAAAAGATGCAGGTACCTCTCGCTTCAAAACCCTAACCCTAATTATATAATTCCCCAATAATATTGTCCTTTGTATTAATGTGATTCCAAAACCCTAGATTCTACTCTCTTTTTTCCCCTTATTGTTTCCCTAGTTGTTGCTTTTCTTTGATGGAGTCTATGCTAGACGGGCACGATTGTGACACGGACACGGCAACCAAAGGAACAGAACCCTAGTCTATTTTCTTCTTGTAGTTTGTGTCGCACTTTTTTCTTCCTTCAGTTTGAATAAAAATTGCATAGCTTCTATCAATCATGATGTGGTCTTCAGGTTCTATTTTACGTTCTTACTGCTCTGAATTGCGTATTTTGCACTTAAAAGCTTCAACTTTCACACTTTTTGCAAGCTGCTACCTTTATACAATTTACATGCAATCTGATGCCCACGAACTTACGAGCCCTTACACATTTTATCTATAGGTCTAGTGTGTTTGGAATGTCTATGTCGTGTCCGCTGTGCGCCCAACACGACACGACACTGCACTGATTTTCGGAGTGTGTGCTTCCTAGATATAGTTTTTTTTAAATACTGCTCTAAATCGTACAATGTCTTGATCTTCTCCTTTAAATTGGAAAGATTCTCCTTTTGATTCTTCGATCCCTAATCCTAGATTATCCTTCTTATTGAATATTTGATAGATTAGCTGGGCTTGACCTGCTTGTGTGTTTCCAGTCCTGTCCTAAATAGCATAATTCCTTCATTCTCCTTTAAATTGGAAAGGTTCTCCTGAACTTGCACACTTTGTAGTCGAGCAATGCTGTTGCTGCCAATGAAAGACAAGTAGGTTGGGTTTCCTTTCTCCTCTTGCTTTTATTATCCTCACTATCGGCTTTGAAGTAATACAAAATTACAAATCAGGATCTGAAAAAAGGCCATCGTTGTATTTCTTCATGGTCAAAGTTTATTGCAATGAATAACTTTGTCAATGATTAATTAGTTGTGTTCCACATACATGATATGTCAAGACACGATATGGACAGGGTGACACGTGACAGAACATATGTTGGCATGTTCTAGTGTATTTTGGGGGTGTCTGTCGTGTCCAATATGTGTCGACGAGGCACGGATGCAGAACCGTTTTTGGGGTGTCAATGCTTCCTTGTCAATGCTTCCTAGTCAATAATGATTAGATATCAGCACAATCCTTGTTGGGATAAACTAGGTAATCATAAATGGTTATTAGATATGTGTGATTGCTTTCAGAGCACCATTGTTGCATATGGATTCAACATGCTTCATAGAAAATAAACGAGAATTAGCTGCATTGATCTTGATTTGTGTGTTTGGTGATGGCTTCCACTTTCGGCATGATTGGTGATACTCGTCGGTTAACTCATATTTGTTCTGTATCTATCGCTTTGCTGCTGGTGCAACAATCTTAGATCTGTTGTGACAACACATGTAGGCCTTACCTTAGCTGAAGTCTCTTAGGAGTTTATTGCTTGTCACCTAACAAGATGTTTTTTTTTGTTCGGGCGAGTGACCGTTTCAACATCAACTCCCAACTTGAGCATCTCCAGGCCAAATATGTTGGAACTGGACATGCAGACATGAATAGATTGTATGCTTCAAACCCTAAGCACGTCTCGTGTATTTCTAGCTTTAAAAAGTTTTTTTTAGATCTTTCTCCTTTTTCTCTCAGTGAATGGGCAGTGAACATCCAGCGAGACAGCTATGCATCTTATGTGGGGCACTATCCGCTGCTATCGTACTTCGCCGTTGCTGAGAACGAGTCGATTGGTAGAGAACGTTACAACTTCATGCAGGTTAGCCATCAATATCGATACCGGGTTCTCCTGATTGTTTGAATTTATGGTAATCCTTTGTCTGATTAAAACAAAACTCCTTCATCTCGTGTCCTCTACCATCACTCCTTCATAGCTTCTAGAGTGAAGCTCATGATCTTATACTTTATATTTGGTTTTAGGGATATTCATAGAATAATTTGTTCTACTAGAAATATTTGAGCATGCTTCAGCATGCAAACTTGTGATCAGTAAGATGTCTTCAAAATTGAAGTCCATCAAGGGTAGTTGCATATCGTTGATGAAGTAGCAAGAAAGAACGTTATAACATGCCTGAAACCAGAAATAAGGTCTGAGACGGTGAAATTGTTATGACCCTTAATACCTTGAGGACCTTAAGGCATCCATGTAAACTCGTACATAGTGGAATAGCGAAGTACACTTTCCACAACATTAACCATATTTCCCTCTAGAGATTCATCAACTCCAAGCAATTATTTTTTGTTCAACTTCAGAATAAGGGTCATTTTTGTACTAAACCTTGTGTTTTGGACCCAGGTTCTTCCCTTCCCTACCAAAGGTTTCATCCTCAAACTCAAATCAATATATATTCTGTCAAGAGTAGATCGCATCCCCAAATTGAATCCCCAGCTATTATCGTGTATGCGAAAGAGCCATGTGAACAAGTCCAACGACTACTTAACTCCTTGATAGTATACTGACTAGTCAAGTTAGAATCAAACACTTCATGAACTACTAGATCAGTCTTAGTACCCGTCAGGAGTCAAACTTCTGACACTAAGTTTTTCAAATTTTAGAATAGTTGTCATCTATGTTGAATTGACACATACGACACAGTTCTGACATGTGATGACCATTTATTTTGGTGTATGCCAGGGTAGTTTGAAAACTCCATGTAGTGTGCAACACAAACACTGCCAGCTATTTTGGAGTCCTGTGCTTCCTAGTTGTCCATAATAGTTTAGAATATTGGTCTTGCCTCGCTTGTCTTAGAGGTAAAAGGTTATTAGTGTGTGTGTGTTACCCAAAGGGTAAGCTCAGTAAGTAGGATACCCTTGACAGCAAAAAAAAAAAAAAATCTTCCTGAGACAATTGTTTGCCTTATTATGATGTTGCATAGTGTTGCCAAGAGGGCAAGCTTGCAGAGAACATAATAGGAGAACTTCACGGTGGCGGCAACATTAGGTAATCCCGTGTAATATGTAGGCGTGTTGGTGGTGTTGTCATATTAATATTATTGATGTTAGCATGAAATGGCAACTTTGTTGCCAAGGTGGTATATAAGTGAAAAGGCCTGGTCATATGGTACATAGAAGGCATAATTCATGTGACAGTCAGAGTATAGCACTAAACTAGAAGTTCTTTTCTCAAACATGTACTTGTGAAGGAGGTGAGCAATCAAAGATGTTTTTGACGCTAAGAAAGATTTCTGAGCTCTTTAGAGAACTTGAAAGACTGAAAAATGGCCCTATGGCTATATATATATATATATACCCTAGTGAAATGTGAAGTCTTGATGTGAAGTGAACTGCCTAGATAATAAGTAGTACAAAATGAAACCAATAAACAGGCCCAAATTGTTCAATATCCATTACATCAACCCAACTGGTAACCCAGCCCGAATGGACCTGCTGTATTGCAGAAGCATCTGCTGCTGTTGCTGCCCATGCCGATATGCTTTAGGTACAGGATCAACAGGCTTCTGATTGTTCCTGCTTGTGTGCTAAGGCCATCTCCAATGGGGGTTTCTATCTCCCCTATTTCTATGATAGAAATCCACTTTAGTAAAAAATATCTCCCGGTGGAGATTTCTGTCACCATTTCTATCCTACGTGGCGGTGATGTAGGATGGAGAGTTTCTATGAGAATTTCTACATGTAGAAACTCTCAATCTCTCATGACAATTATTATTGGACCCCACATTATTGAATTGATCCTTTTGTTTTATGACACATGATAGAAATGGAGAACCATTGGAGAGTATTTTTTTGTGTGTACAATTTCTATGTAGAAACTCTTCCAAGTAGGATAGAAATCTCCTTAAAGTGCAATGCCAAGTAGGATAGAAACTCAAATTTAGAAATCACCATTGGAGATGGCCTAAGTAGTCTGGTTTTATGATCGGGCTTTCTTTCATCTTCATTGTTGTTCAGGCCAATTCTTTGGTAGTCGCTGATGAGCTATGTTGCATGGATACATGAAAATTAATCTGTACTGGCATTTACCCATATCCATGTCTGTGTTTGTGAAACATATATTGTACTGATCAGAAAATTGCTTGTATCCTGTATGTTTCATGTCCTTATCCATGTTCGTTCCACATAGCTAATGAGACCGTCTCCGAAATCCAGTTGTCCTTGGGAGGAGGCATGCAGCCCTTCCCCTTTTTTTATTAAAAATGTCACAATGTCCACGGTTATGTTGATATTAAACTTTACTTGCAATAATCACGTACTCCTTTCGTAATGTTATACACTATTTATGTCCTGTTGGCACTAGGTAAGTATATTTGCCAGTCTCAACAGTTCTCCTTCGACTTAAGATACTCTGATAGTAAAAGGCTTTTATTGATGCTGATGTGATGTTGTCAGAAGGCGCTCGTTACCTGCTGATGTTGGTCAGTCATAGATCATTCATTAATCAATTGATTAACTGCTGCTACGTATGAAACCTATCTTTTAGAAATGAAGAATGAAAATGGAAAAAGAAGAGGATATTCCTGTTTATGGACTAACATCTCATTTTATTAAATAGTGGTTTTTATGTAGTAAGCTTGCATTTCATAAATGACAGTCTCATGTTTTTGATGCAGAAAATGTTGTTACCATGTGGTCTTCCTCCAGAAAGGGAAGAAGATTGAAGGATCCAACAATTCAAAGTGGAAGTTATGGCGTGTGTCAAGAATGTCTTCACCTACAGCTTCTCCTGAACCTACTTCTCTAGATTTAAAAGTTCTTGCAGCACCTATGTAAATTTATCATATGTAAATATAGTTGCCCTCTTATTTTGAATTGTTTTATAGGAGGTCAAATGCTTTTGGTCTTTCTATCATGATTGTTTGTACTCTTAGGCCTCGTTTGGTTCACGGAAGGGAAATTGATTTCCTTGTACTTTCCATGGGAATGGGAAAGTAGAATTCCTGTCACATTTCCTTTTCCTTGTTTGGTAAAACAAGGAAACCACCTAGGAAAGACCATTTATTTCCTTTCCATGTTTGGTTGGTGCAGGAAAGGAAAGCAAAAATATATCAATGTTCCAATAATATTCTTATCTTTTAAAATAAAGATGACATTATGGAAATTCAAAGGGACCCAGAATACGAGGAGTAATGGTAAAATTAGTAATAAAACATGGTTAGTTTTGTCATAATTTTTTGTAATAAATGTTAGGAAATGAGGAGGGAAAATTAATCCCATGTATCATGAGTGGAACCATATTTCCTCCCATTTTCCTCTTGTCAGGAAATTGATTTCCAAGTTTGTGGCTACCAAACAAAGGAAATGAACAACGTTTTTTTCCAGGTTCCTTAATCTGTGAGCCAAACGAGGCCTTAATTTGCCATTGCCTGACCTTTTATCTGTTTTGGCAAGCATCAAGAATTTTCTTCTCCTCAAGTTTTTGAGGCTTTAATGATGTGACCAATTTCAATCCTAGATGTCTTTGTGAAAGCTCTTCTATGGAATAGTTGGTTTTGATTTTACTATATTTCATGATTCACCAAATCATGGTTCTTTGTACTCTTCTATGGATCTAACTGGTGGTTTTCATTCTACTATGTTTCCTGATTCACCAAATTATCCCTGATCTTTATTTATTACTCAGGCTGCTAGAACTATAGAAATAGTTGGATCTTTTTACCTATAATTGCAAAGTCTATCTTTCATGAATGGGAATGGGATAATACATGACGAACATGATGAGGATGTGGCGACACGTATATTGAGTTTGGCACAGTGTATGTAGGAGTATTTAAGCAGTGAGCATGGTAGGAGGATAATACCATCCTCTCCGTCAGACATGTAATGCCCGTCCGCACGAGGCATTTGGGTTGGTTTGTTGATGGGATCAGAATGTTGGACCGTGACTTGGGTTGGAGATCAGGAGAATCGAGACTGATGCAGTCTCTTTAGCTGGCTAGACGGAATGGATATTGGAACGTGGCTCGCTGGGGGAGCTACGCCTAGTGGGAATGTGTGGAATCGGAGCAGAAAGACCATTATGCAGGTGAGTGGAACTGTCCTTCCTCCTCCTTACTCCTTCATGCTTAATAAATGAAGTATTGAAGTGCTATGAATTGTCCCTAAATGTCCCATGTTTTAGTTGCTGAATAATAGAGATGCCTATGTTGTGAATTATTGAAATGTACAACACATTGAACTGCTAATGTGATTTAAGGCCTGAGAATGAATTGATAACATTGTCCCTTATGCTTAACGCTGTCGGAACAAGTAACACTTGAATAATGAGATGCCTTATGAATGATAGAATAAGAAATGAACTAGCTATGCTATCGAACCAATGAACTGAATGAAACACTAGAATCATGTACTCTCTGTATAACTGTTGCAAGAATATGAAATGTTGCTGTCTTATAAAAATGAAAGAATGAATGAATGTTATGTTCCTTGTCGAAAGGAATGATATGAGAAACATTGCAATGAAGCAATGAATGAATAATGATGAAGTATGGGATCCTTGAGATCACCAAATGAAATGATGGTAATGATGAAATGAATAAGTCATTGAATATGACTAATGATGCACTGTTGCCTTTACTTATCTTAATATTTTATCATGCGATTTCGAACACGATCGAGTGGACACGCATTCACATGATCATGGGCAAACTTGTATACAAGGTATTGTTTCTCGGACGGTTCCTAGGGCCCTGGGGACCGATTCGGCCTAGGAGGAAATGCAGCATGCTTTGGTGGCATGATTGGTATCGAGACATTCATTCCGGACTTGCAACCAGGGTGAATGGTGCGTCGATACCCTTGAAGTCCTATATGGCAAGTCCTTAAATGGTGCGCAGCACCGGTGGTCATGTAGTCAGGATGCATGCTAATGAATGTTTTGTGCAGACAGAGTAAGTATATCGTTTTATCCTGTATTCTTATGCAGGTATGCGGAATCGGATGTCGGTAAAAATCACTTAAATGTGATATATGCAACATATGTTAGTTGAACGGTCTGCTTAAATCATGCTAAACAAGATGATGTTATGATGTTGCCTTTTAAATGAGAACCTCCTTAACATGCTAAATTCAGTATGTCAACATGTTGCCTTACTATGAAACTGCTTAATCATAACTATCATGCTAAGTGATATGCCTTCTATGAGAATTGTCATAACATGTTCAAGATGTTAGAACCAATGATGCCTCAATGATACCTTTTCATGATAACACTAGTATGCTTTACTGATGCCTTCACATGAACGCTACTAAGAATATGTTTACATGCTTCACTATGATTATTGTCCATGAACTGTAAACTGATGCTAGGCCCAAGTAGAAAGATCATTCTATTAAATGCTTGCTAAAATGAGGTTAGTGTTGGTTTAGGCGAGTGGGTTAGATTCTGCTCGCCAGTACATAGACGATGTGCTGACCCACATTTTGTGGGCAGGTGCTCGTGCTTGGAATGTTCTACACACGAAGATTGGCTTGATTGGTCCCGCGACATCGAAGATTTGTTGGACATACAGAAGCTCTCCTTGTACAAGATGATGTCTTCTGTTTATAAAGGATAATGTATGAACATTATAATCAGTTGTACCAGTGAGTTGTAAGCCAAGTCGGTATATCGAGTTGTAATCCAATGTATCCAAGTATCAAATGGATGTATAGCATTGTTCAGTGGACTTTCAATGTAAAGTGAGATGTGTTGTAAGCATTGTATTTCAATACAAGTCTTGTACCCTTCTTCAATTATCAATAAAGAGACTAAAAGTTCATATATCTCTGTGTGACTTCAAGTTATTTTATCTTCGTTGCTATAAATAAGTGATGTATTTTATTCAATCAGAAAGATTGTCCTCATTAACTTCAATTTGTCTGCTTTTGCCGTTACGATGTGTTCCTATTTGAAGATTTTCGATTATGTCCATCTTTGCCTTATACAAGTGCAATACCAGACTTGTACGACATCATGCCCACGCGAGGACGATCGATTCCAAGAGATAAAATATGTGAATAAATGACTCTATGAATCGGGACGTGACAAGACATGGATAAGAATGTGTATCCTCTTGTCACCAGTTTCTATTAGACATGGGCAATAATGTGCATCCTCTTGTTACCAGTTTCTACTGTCATGTTCATCAGCAAACAAACCTCAACCATACATATATCTGACGTCATGGCCGAACCCGAGTGACCCTTGTGGTCAGGGGGGAGAGACCTAAAAGCTCTGACTGGATGGCGGAAGATCTTGAGCCTATTATTCATTCAATTTATGGTGGGAGTTGGGGGACAGTGGCCCAAAAGGCATACAATACAGTATGAACAAAAGTTTCGAGCATTACTCACTAGCTGTTCTTATTAGGTAGACATAAATTTACAGTGAAACCAACTTTTCTTATTACACAATAGTTTGGAATCTGATTTTCAAAAGAAAAATTCTAAAGGTACTTCATATTGTACTTAGGCTATTACTTTAGGACAGTCCAAGCTGACCCAATTTATACTCGGGACAACCCAAAATTTCTTTGAGACTGTCCACATCCCTCCTCTTCCATGCCACACCGCGCCCCCTTGCAGCGGCACACGCCCGTCGCGCCCCCTGCCTCCCTGTCGTCGCACACCCCCACCGCGCCCCATGGCGTCATGCTCCCCAGCCGTGCCTCCTACCACCGCTCTCCCCGCCTGCTGTTGTTCTCGATGCCCGCCCCCTGCCATCGCATCCAAATATTTTGACAATCCTAAAAAATTAGGACTGTCGAAATATTTGAGGAAGGACTGTCAAATTTTGACAGTCCTTCAAATAGAAAGGACTCTCAAATTTTTTAACAGTACTGAAAAAAATTGTACTAGCCTGAAATATTTTTTCGGTGGCAAACTTGTAAATAAGTAAAAAAATTTGGAGTAGTCTAAGTAAGGGCTTAATTGCAACTTGACACCCTCAACTATTTCAGTTTTTCAACTTAATACCTTAAACTTTTTTTGGTACAACTTTGTACCCTGATTTTTTGGACGAAAATATCCTTGTTCAAAACTTAAAACACCCACTCCTCCCTCCTTTGCTTTTTCGGTAGGCAGCATCCAAATATCTTTCCCTCCCTCCCTCCTTCTCGAAGTCAAGGGTCAGTAAGAGCATCATTAGTAGTTGAGACTCTCTAATGTAATTTGGAGCCCAAAATTTCAAAAAAAGGTAAATGTAGAATGGGTTGGGTTTGTATGAGAATAGTAGGAAATGATAAAGTTAGTTCCGGTCCCAAAAATTGTGTGGTCAAAAATTAATGTAGGAAAAAAATAATATAAAGTTTAGAATCTAGAAAGTTGGGCTCCAAATTGGAACTTACTATTCTACAAAAAGAGTTTCTACAATCTAGAATCTAGAATTTGGGAGGCCCAACCCTTAGCACCCATGGATGGGTTGGGATCGAAATTGTAGAAATTGGGACTAGGGATGAGACTTATTATTCTACAAAATGAGCTCCTACATTCTAAATCTAGAATCTAGAAAATGGGATGGGCCTTACTAATGATGCTCTAAGAGACACTTTCCCTCACTTAGAACCCTTTAAATTTGTTGGTGAAAGTTCTCAAACACTTTGTCCAAGTCTCTTCTTCGTGCACCACCACATGTAGAGTACTAGGCGCACCAACTCCTCTGGCCATTGCTAGCTAAGCTGTTGCTTCTTCTTCTTCTTCTTGATGCCGTCCAAGTCGTCGTCATGGCAGTCCCTCCCCTGCTACGGCAACCCGGCCCCCGGCAGGCCCGCGAGGACGAAGTCTCTGATCCGGTCGAGGCTGTCCTACTCCGACGTGCGCTCGCCGGAGGACCTCTCGCTGTCCTTGATGGGATGTGACCTCTGCGCGCTCACACTGACCGAGCTCGAGGCCGCGACCCCAGGGTTCTCGGAGGGGAACTTCATCGGGGAAGGCCGGTTCAGTCCGGTCTACAAGGGGTTCATGGACAACAAGGTGCGGGGCGGGCTCGCAGCGCAGCCGATCACGGTCAAGCTCCTGGACTTGGAAGGGGTGCAGGGACACAAGGAATGGATGGTACTGGAGGACACGGGTAGTTTTGATTTTTTTATTAGGATATGAAGTTGAAAATATTTAATAGTTGATAATATCAAGTTGTTGAGTAAAAAAATTTAGAATATTAAATTAAAAAAAGAGAATTTTTGTTTTACCCCCCACTTTTTATGTCAATATTAAGGGTGCACCCCACTGTTATGCATTAATAAACGACGGCCCCCACTTCTAACAGTTTCCGTCCGTGTCTAACAGAAACCCCCCTTCGTCGACTTTTTAGGACGTAAATACCCTCCGTTCTATGTGTTACGTGTTGTGTTCTTTCTAATTCCTAAACTAATACCCTTCACTTATTAAATTCCAACCGCTCTCCCTCATAAAAGAAGTTGACGGACGTGCTTTTGACCTAACCCCCAAATTCTCTCCTCCATTTGTTCTCGTGTCACTATTAGGGTTCGTCCAAGCTTGAGCGACCTCCCATGGCGACCTCTGCAACACAGGTACAATGAAATTGCTCCTGTACTTTTTTTCCTAAACTTTTTGTTTTGCCCCTCAATTCTGAGTAATTTTGTCCTTCTTGTAGGAGAAGTGTCAAATTTACTCCAAGAACAACCACCTTGCCGATGAATGTTCGTTCTTGAGCTCACCTTGCAAGATCAGGAACTGCAAGGGGATTAGGCACCTGTTGAAGTCAAATACTAAGGCAAATCCTGGTAGAAAGTTTTTGAAATGCCCTGTCTGCTCAGATTTTGAATGGTTGGATGCCACTATTTTGGAGTCAAGCTCTGGAAGTTCTTCTTCGACAATTCAAATGGAAGGATGTTTCACATGTGGTGAATTAGGGCATTGGAAGAAACAATGTCCTTGGGAAGAAAATACTTGCCCAAATCAACATTGTGGAGGGAAGAGAGCTGGCTTGATGTCAAAGAGGAGTCACAGCAAGGGAAGAAGATTCTTGCAATGCATGAGATGCAACAATGCATTCCAATGGTTGAATGAGGGTGTTGTTAAAAGGAGAACAAATGTGAAATTCCTGTTCAAATTGTAGTAAACACAACTTTAGATAAGTTGTGCCAAAAATTTGGAAAGGAATTGGGCATGTAAAGTTGAAATCATGTAGTTGAGTGGAAATTTCCTATCTATGTAATGAATTGAAGTCGATTGCTTATGTTACTTTGTCAACAACTGCATGTCTCTCTTTTATGAATGATGAACATATTCATAGATGCTTTGATCCATTAAAGTTTCACTACAAGCATTATCTGTAGTTCATGCAGACAAGTACCAAATGTTTAGAACTTTCAAACAAAGTTTACTTTGCTGCTTCAAACATTGGCCTTCAAAATGAATGTTTGCTGAAGAAAGAAAGATCACTTTGCTTATTCAAATGCTGCTTCAAACATTGTACATTCATTACATTCAAACATTGGCCTTCAAAGAAGTGTGCTGGACAAACATTAAAGAATCCTTAACAAACATTGAAGAATTATGAAGAAGCAAAGAATCCTTAACAAACATTGGCCTTCAAAATACAGACAATATTATGCAGCATTTGTTGTTGCTGCTTGAATCCTTAACAAACATTGGCCTTCAAAATACAAACATTGGCCTTCAAATAAGTGTGCTGAACAAACATTAAAGAATCCTTAACAAACATTGAAGAATATTGGCCTTCAAAAAAATGCAGCAATTGGCCTTCAAACATTAAAGAATCCTGAACAAACATTGTACATTCATTACATTCAAATATTGGCCTTCAAAAAAATGCAGCAATTGGCCTTCAAACATTAAAGAATCCTGAACATCATAGTAAACACAAATTGTCCTCCATAATAGTGAACACAAATTGTCCTCCATAATAGTGAACACAAATTGAACATATAAGCAAACATTGGCCTCCAAAATAGTGATGGGCCTGCATATCAAGTGCTGCTTCAAAATAATGATACGTCTCTGAGTTTAAGAATTACACAAAAGTAATGTACTTGGCCTCAAGCATGTACTTGGCCTCAAAAAACTGAACATAACAGAGTTTAAGGATTACACAAAAGTAAAGCAAGCATACAGTTAGTGCTGCTTCAAAATAATGAACATTCAATACACTTTCAACATTAAACAAGTATCACATTCAGAAGCAGATGATGGACAACTATGGTATTCCTCTTCAAGGTCAAGTTCATCAAGGTTAAGTTTCTTTCTTCTCTGCAACTCTTTCCTCTGAAACTCTGTTTCTTCACCCCATTCTTCATTTCTGTCTTCACTGCTTGGTACAAATTCTTCATCCTCCTCTGTTTCTTCAACTTCATCATGAATTTCTTCCTCCTCAGCCTCTGTACCCTCTGCATGTGTGCCAGTCTGCCTCTCCTCATCAACCTGTGTACCATTACCTTGTCTTCCAGCCTCTACTTGACCATCTTTACCCCCAATATTGAAGACCCTTGATGGCATTTCATCCAACTGCTCCTCTGGGAGGTCCACATCACTATCACTAGGTAGAGGTTCAACACTATCATGTTGCAATTGAACTGCTGGCTTTCTAGGTGATTTATGTGCTACTCTCTTTATAAGTGTTCTCCTATTTCCAACTGCTGGCTTGCTAGCTGATGCTTGTGTCTCAATAAGTTGTGGCTCAGGTTGTTGTTCTTGACTTGTCTCTTTACCAATCTCTTCTAAGAACAAGTGTATTTCTCCATTCTTGTCTGGCAATTGCTTGCCAATCATACCCAACAACTCACCATCAGTCAACACCTCCACTCTTTCACCACTTTTTGAGTCATCAATCCAGTGGTACTTGTAACTAGCCTCCAAAGTACTACTCTGAATTATATAGGGTATATCCAACAAACTAATCAAGTCTGGGTCAACTTCAACAGCTGTAGAACTACCATTCATACAGTGGACCCTAAGCACGACCTTCCTACATAATAGTACAAGTATGCACACATAAAATAACATGTTTATAGACTATAGTGGACCCATTCAGAGAGCAAACAATAAACAGACTCAACAATAAATAGAAGAGGAAAGTAAAACTTAGGTTAGGATAGTATAACTTACAGTGGGAGACTGCCTTTCTTCATGCTATCTCTCAGAGAAGCTCTGAACGAGAAAAGGGTTTTGGATTGGAGAATTTAGGGCAGAATTTAGGGCTAAATCTGAAAAAAGAAGAAGAAGATGTCGAAGGTGCTCAGAGGAAATAATTTCGTAACCAATCTTTCATATATTGAAGGAAAAAATTGCAAAAAAATGGCAAAATTACCCGACTTGCAGACTTTGCCATGGGGGCTGGACGATCGCGGATGGAATTTTTGTGTTTGGGAAGAGTCGACATCGCGAATGTAGTGTGGGGATTAGGTTGCGGAAGGGAATTTAGGAAAGGAATTTAGGGTTTAGGTTACGGAAGGGAATAAGATTTGGGGATGATAATTTGGAGGGAAGTTTAGGTTCGACTGAACAGAGGGTTTGGGAGAGAAAGAGTCGGTTAGGAGTTTATTAAACGAGGGTATTTTAGGGATTCCATAAATACTTTATGTCAACAGTTGAGAACGGAGGGTATTTACGTCCTAAAAAGTTGACGAAGGGGGGTTTCTGTTAGACACGGACGGAAACTGTTAGAAGTGGGGGCCGTCGTTTATTAATGCATAACAGTGGGGTGCACCCTTAATATTGACATAAAAAGTGGGGGGTAAAACAAAAATTCTCTTAAAAAAATAATAATAATTGAGGGTATCAGGTTGCAAATAAACCCTTAGTAAAATATGAAGTGTTTTTAAAATTTCTCATGTTTAATTGGTGTGTTAATCAGAAGGTGACTGCCATATTTCAAAATTCAGAGAGGGCTTACAAAATTTCCCCTTTTAGTTATTTCCCCACCAAATCCATAAAATTAGCAACATCCTCTTCTTCCTCCTCCTTCTCCCAATTCTCCCCAGCCATGGCTTCCTCCAAAACCCTAACCCTAATCTTCCTCCTCCTCTTTCTCCCATCACGTATCCATCTCCTTCTCCCCCAAACCCTAGCCAAATCCAACCACACGATCACCATCCAATGGTCGGGAGTCGAGTCCCCCTCCGATCTTGACTGGCTCGGCATCTACTCCCCACCTTACTCCGGAGATTCCGAGTTCGTCGGCTACGTCTGTTAATTCCGGGGAACAATTTTTTGATGGAAAACTGAAATGTCGTAACAATTGTACAAACAATCGTTATTACATAACACTTCACAGAAGGTACGTAAGAGAAATTTCAACTAGTGCTACACTTCACAGAAGGTGCACAGAACGTAACACTTCACAGAAGGTACGTAAGAGAAATTTCACTAGTGCTACACTTCACAGAAGGTGCACAAAAAGAATTCTGGTAATATCAATGCAAACACTTCACCGAAGGTGCGCTAATAGAATCCTGATAATACCAACAAAGAAGGTGACATACGAAAGATAAAAAACTCCTGCTGGGGTGAATGATCACCGTTGTTCAAAGCTTTATTCACCCCACACGAATAGCTTCCAGGAACCAACAAGTTCGACGGAGAACTTGGAACACTGTTGCTCTTCTGACTCCTCGGATGAACACGAACTCCCATGCAAAACTTAACGCTGGTACAAAACCTCTCTTCTCTCTCACAGCCTCTAAACACTTGTAAACTTTTTGTCTACTGCTTGTGTCTCTGTTCTAACCTGTGAGAGAGAAGGAGGAGGCCTTATATAGGTCCCGGCAACAACTGCCCAGTTAGCACAATGTTAGGGACGTGGTAGTAACCACCCCGAACATGGAGCAACCGCTCAGAACATGTAAAGACACGTTCTGCTGCAAGTTGTGTCACCAGCATAATTTGCACTTTACGCACACAGCCCCTTTACGCACCCTACGCACCCTATGCATACTACGCACACTGCGTACGCTGCGCACACTGGGCTGCGTACTGGGCTGCGTAACTGGGCTCGCGCAACGTGGTCGCGCAAGTGGCTCGCGCAACGAGCACAACTTAAGCGTACTATGCGCCTAGCGACGATGCTGACGTGCTAAGTGCAAAGTGCGCCAAAAAAATGCCACATTACGCCTCATGAGCCCTTGAGCCCGAGCCCGAGCCCGAGTCCGAGTCGCTAAGTCCCTACGGGGCTTAGGTCCTATGAAAATAAATTTCCCAAGAGCAAAAAGCATGAATGCTTTAATTGTTGATTTTAGCCTTTTTCCCATTAGAAAAATAATCCACATGGCAAACCCATGTGCACCTCTACACCACATGTGCATCTCCAATAATAGCAAAGCTAATATATAGAGATACAAACTCTTTGTTTTTTCCGATGTGGGACTAAAGCTTTCTATAGGAAAAACCAAAACTCCAACAATCCCTCACATATCTCTATATATATGGGTATAAGTGTTCCCCACAGTAACTGTCCATCATACATTAGGAGAGATGTCGCCGACGACTTGAATCTTCCCGTATGGGTCAAAAATCAGACTATAATACAAGAATGGACTAAGCCTTGAATTCTGCATCATAGCTGAAATTCTTTCCACTCACATAATGTAGTTACATGTGCTTCTGGCTACACATTAAAGGCCCTGTGTCAGCCTGGTTTCAGTGTATAATTTTGGGCGTCTACAAATTTATCCTCAAGAGACGGCCTGATGTCTCTTTGTCCATACACTATAGGTGAGTTCATTATAAAGAAACATGGCATGAAGCGCTTTGCGCTTCCCTTGCGGTGCTACGCCGCCATGACATGGCTTAAAGCCGAGGCCTTATCCCGTACCGGGAACCTCATCGTAGTGTCATACTACTGTAGCATGAGGCAACCGCCTTTTGTAGTGCCAAACTACCAGCATGAAGCCTTAGGCTCCCTTGCGGTGTTACGTCGCAACGACATGGCTTGCAAGGCCGAGGCTTTATCCCTAACTGGGTACCTCATCGTGGTGTCGTGCAACTGTAACATGAGGAACTCCTTCTTTGTAGTGCT
This sequence comes from Iris pallida, assembly GCA_029216955.1. NCBI lineage: Eukaryota > Viridiplantae > Streptophyta > Magnoliopsida > Asparagales > Iridaceae > Iris > Iris pallida. Next base: position 4,478,669 of record JANAVB010007200.1, on the reverse strand, counting down.
GACTACACCTCTCTTTATTTTTTAACATACAGCATTAGGCTAACTGCCTATTTGCGGTGCTACGCCGCTGTGACTTGGCCTGCTAAGCCGAGGCTTTATCCTATTCCTGGGCAGTACCCCACATATAGGAACCTCATTGTGGAGTCACCCCACTGTAGCATGGAGTTTCACTCCTTGTAGTGCTGCTCTACCGTGCTTCCTGTAAAACACACCAGACATTTATTCTGCCTGAGAACTCATTAAGGCAATTAAGCCATCCTTCCCACAGGAACCGTTTTCCGCATAAAATACTAGTAGACAACAGTGGTTGTAGGTCCGTAACCTCTCCATGCCCAATAGAACATGTACCCACCGTTCCTGATATTCTTCCAGTTAATGGTCCTCCCTTGAACCAAAAGTTAGATGCCTAGTAGATAAATCTTTGAACTAATAGCATAAAAATTTATGGAAGGAATACAATAACTAATATCAGAATGCCTTCAAGCCCATTTTACATGCTGAGTCATCGACCAGCTGGCGCTTGAGGCCCTTGGTGAACGGATCCGTCAGATTTTCCTGACTCCGAACATCAATTACTGCAATTACACCTCTCTTAATAAGATCGTTTACTGCCCTGTGCTTTAACCGCACAGTCCTCTTCTTTCCGTTGAAAAGGTCATTTGATGCCACCGCCGCAGTCGTTTGATTGTCGCAGTATATCGGTATTGCCGGTATTTGCGCTCCAACCACTGGAAGATCATACATGAGCTCCCAAATCCATTCTGCTTTCTCGGCTGCGGTATCAAGTACAAAGAACTCAGATTCCATGGATGACCGCGAGAGCATAGTCTGCTTCTTCGATTTCCACGATATAGCAGCTCCACCTATTGTGAAAATATATCCACCTGTGGACCTCTCGCTCTCCAAATCTGAGCACCAGCTGGCATCACTGAAGCCTTCCACTACCTGCGGATCTCCGCTGTAGTACAGTGCATATGTTTGAGTCTTCTTGAGATATCTCATAACCCGTTTCACACCCTTCCAGTGTTCAACACCAGGATTGCTCGTGAAACGACTCAGCATTTCCATGACGAAAGCTATGTCAGGCCTTGTGGCATTAGTAGCATAAATAAACTCCCGATTATGCTTGCATACTCCAGCTGCCTTACGCTTTCCCCTGAATTAGGTTTCAACTTCACATCACACCTGTACGGCGTATCGATCCCTGGAAGATTCTGATACCCATAACGAGTGATCATTTTCTCAATATAAGACTGTGACAGCGCTAGTCCAGTGTCTGTCCGGATGATCTTGATCCCTGAGATCACATCAGCTTCCCCCAAGTCCTTCATACTGAACTTGTTCGAGATGAACTTCTTTGTCTCCGTGACACAGCTCATATCCGTACCTAGGATAAGCATGTCGTCCACGTACAGACAAATGATCACACCTCTTCCATCAGCGAACTTCGTGTAAACATACTTGTCCGTCTCGCTAATCATGTAGCCATTTGACCTTATAACCTTGTCAAATTTCTCATGCCACATCTTGGGAGCCTGTTTAAGACCGTACAAAGATTTCACCAACTTGTAAACTTTGTCTTCAAGATCCTTGAAGACAAATCTCTCTGGCTGTTGCATGTAAATCTTTTCGGTCAGCTCGCCATTTAGGAAAGCCGTTTTCACATCCATCTGATGTATCACCATCTAATGTATTGCTGCAAGAGCAATCAACATCCTGATGGTGGTCATCCGGGCAACTGGAGCATACATGTCAAAATAGTCAATCCCCTGCTTTTGAGAAAACCCCTTGGCTACCAACCTAGCCTTGAACTTGTCAATAGTTCCGTCTGCTTTCATCTTCTTCTTGAAGATCCATTTGCATCCGATGGGTTTCGCTCCTTCAGGAAGATCAACCAACACCCAAGTGTTATTTGAGGTGATGGAATCAATTTCATTGTCAATCGCCTTCTTCCAGAAAACCGCGTCTCTGGTCTTCATCGCCTTTTCATAGGTAAGCGGATCTGCTTCCACATGATAGGTGACAAAGTCACTTCCGAAGTCCTTCGGCCTCCTCACACGCTTAGCTGACGGCTCAGCTTGTTCTGGTTCAAATGTTGTTTCTACAACATCTTCTTGGACCACATCTTCATTGAAGACTTCAGTTTGCTGCGCACCCTCATTGTTCTCTGGTACATCCGCAAGAACAATATTCTTGTGCCTTGCAAATTTGCCTTCAAAATATTCTGCGTCGCGAGATTCAATGATATGATTTGACTCAATATCAAGAAATCTCCGAGCATCACTCTTCTCGGCATACCCCAAGAAGATCGTCTTAGTAGTCCTTGTCCCAAGCTTCTGAATCTTCAGATCTGGAAGCTTGACATATGCCAGACACCCCCACACTCGAATGACATTCAAGTTATGTCTGACCTTGAACCAGAGTTCATGAGGAGTAACGTCTGAAGTTGCATGAGGCACTCTATTTAGAAAAAAGTGGCCGTCAATGCAGCTTTACCCCAGTAGCACTTAGGAAGGCCAGCAGTCAACAATATTGAGTTAATAATTTCCGTTAACGTTCTGTTCTTTCTCTCTGCTATTCCGTTTGATTGAGGAGAGTACGGTGCCGTAGTCTCATTGACAATTTCATATTCTTTGCAGAACGATGCGAATTCATGAGACCTGTACTCCCCACCTCGATCACTTCTTATTCTTTTGAGTTGTTGTCTAGTTTGCCGCTCAGCTTCGGCTCTGAACTCCTTGAACTTCTCAAATGCTTCGTCTTTAGCCTTCAGCAAATAGACGAACGCATACTTTGAGAAGTCATCGATGAAGGTTATAAAATACTTCATCCCAGCCTTTGTAGAGAACTGTTTGAAGTCACAGATATCTGAGTGTACTAACTCCAGAAGATCTGTACTTCGATTAATCCGAGGAAAGGGTTTCCTTGTGATCTTAGTTTGAGCACAAACTTCACATTTCTCTACCTTACCCCCACACTTGGAGATAAGCCCTAGACTAGACATTCTGTTAATTCGTTTAGAATGAACATGTCATAGCCTATTATGCCACAACTCATAAGTATAAGCAGAATGAATGATTGTATTAACAACATTGAACTGATTTACAAGCTGAATCTTGAACATTCCTTCGGTATAAAAAGCTTTCCCGAAATATGTTCCCTTGATAGACATCACCATCTGGCCAGCATTGATGTCCATCCTGAGGCCTGCGTTGCAGAGTAGGCCTCCTGAGATCAGGTTCTTGGCGATAGCAGGTACGTGCTTCACGCCTTGAAGCGTCAGAGACTTCCCCGAAGTCAGCTTCAACACCACCGTCCCGATCCCTAGCACTCCAGCTTGTGCCTGGTTTGCCACCATAACCACATCAGAAGTAGGGGTGTAGGTGGTGAACCACTCCTTGCTGGAGCAAACATGGCAGGTGGCTCCAGTGTCTACCCACCAGTCAGCATCAGTTCCTACCGCATCAACCTGCACAATCATAGCAACAACATCAGTGATCATAGATACCTTACTAGGTTCTCCTTGCTCCGATTGCTTGGTTTTTGCTTTGCACTCATTCTTAAAGTGGCCCTTCTTGCCACACTTGAAGCAAGGCATCTGAGACTTTGGCTTCTTTTTCTTGATAGAAGTTCCCTTGACTTTTAGATTGTCATGGTCCTTCTTCTTGCTGGGAAGCCGCATGCTTTTCCTTTGGTTCCTTGGTATGAACCATATTGGCATTAGCCAATTGCTTGGATAGTGTGTCCACCTTCAGTTGAGCCCGCATCTGGTCCTCAACATAGATTTCCTGTAGGAGATCTTCAAGGGTGATCTCCAGCTTCTTCCTATGCATGTTTGCATAGAACTTGCTCCACCCAGCGGGGAGCTTTGAGACAATCCCTCCAACAAAAAACTTGTCGGGGAGGGGCATTGCCTCGTCTTCCAACTTCTGTCGCAGTTTCAGAAACTCCTTCACCTGCGGCAGCATAGACTTTTCGTCCTCAAAGAACCACTTGTGATATTTTTCAACCACAAATATTTTACTGCGGTTCTTGTCTTCTTCGTAGAGTTTTTCTAGAGACTCCCATATGTCTCTAGCGATATTCTTTTTAGAATAGGATTCTGCAAGGGAATCTTCCATAGCATTCAGGATAAGCAGCCTACAAATACTATTTTCCCTTCTCTATTTTGCTTGCAGTTTAGTAGCCGCGGTGATTGCGGCAGCAGACCCAACATCTGGAACAGTAGGTTCTTCCTCCAGAAGCACGTGATCTACGTCTTTGAGTTGAAGGGTGAGATATACCTTCCTCTTCCAGACTTGGTAATGTTCTCCATCAAACTTTTCTAACTTGCAAAAGTCAGAATTGAAGAGTGAAACATTAACGTTTTCCATCATAGCGATAAAGCTTTGAGATTGTTAATTCCGGGGCACAATTTTTCGATAGAAAACTGAAATATCGTAACAATTGTACAAACAATCGTTATTACATAACACTTCACAGAAGGTACGTAAGAGAAATTTCGACTAGTGCTACACTTCACAGAAGGTGCACAGAACGTAACACTTCACAGAAGGTACGTAAGAGAAATTCCACTAGTGCTACACTTCACAGAAGGTGCACAAAAAGAATTCTGATAATATCAACGCAAACACTTCACCGAAGGTGCGCTAATAGAATCCTGATAATACCAACAAAGAAGGCGACATACAAAAGATGGAAAAACTCCTGCTGGGGTGAATGATCACCGTTGCTCAAAGCTTTATTCGTCCCACACGAATAGCTTCCAGGAACCAGCAAGTTCGACGGAGAACTTGGAACACTGTTGCTCTTCTGACTCCTCGGATGAACACGAACTCCCATGCAAAACTTAACGCTGGTACAAAACCTCTCTTCTCTCTCACAGCCTCTAAACACTTGTAAACTTTCTGTCTACTGCTTGTGTCTCTGTTCTAACCTGTGAGAGAGAAGGACGAGGCCTTATATAGGTCCCTGCAACAACTGCCCGGTTAGCACAATGTTAGGGACGTGGTAGTAACCACCCCGAACATGGAGCAACCGCTCAGAACATGTAAAGACACGTTCTGCTGCAAGTTGTACCACCAGCATAATTTGTACTTTACGCACCCTACGCACCCTATGCACACTACGCACACTGCGTACGCTGTGCACACTGGGCTGCGTACTGGGCTGCGTAACTGGGCTCGCGCAACGATGCTGACGTGCTAAGTGCAAAGTGCGCCAATAAAACGCCACATTACGCCTCATGAGCCTGAGCCCGAGTCCGAGTCGCTAAGCCCCTACGGGGCTTAGCTCCTATGGAAATAAATTTCCCAAGAGCAAAAAGCATGAATGCTTTAATTGTTGATTTTAGCCTTTTTTCTATTAGAAAAATAACCCCACATGGCAAACCCATGTGCACCTCCACACCACATGTGCATCTCCAATAATAGCAAAGCTAATATAGAGATACAAACTCTTTGTTTTTTTCGATGTGGGACTAAAGCTTTCTATAGGAAAAACCAAAACTCCAACAACGTCTTCCTCAACTCCACCACCTGGGCCGGAACCGGAGAAAAAGGTATTTGTTTGGGAATGAACATTGATATTGAGGATCTAATATGTAAAATTTGTTCTCTGTCATCTTATTCTCAATATTTTCTTTTGACTTAATTTCAACTTGATATCCTCAACTATTCAATTTTTTTCAATTTGATATCAAAAACTTTAATACCATATCAATCACTACCTTCAAATGTTAAATATTTTCAAGTCAATACTCTCCATTAGTCATGAATTAATTTTTTCATCTCAACAAAAAAAAATATTTTTTCTTATCAAATTATCCCTCCCCCTTTCCTCTCCTTCCTTAGTCTCTTGTGGTATTTGAAGTGACCGCAAACGAGGGAGGGAGGTACTTTATCATTTAGGATTTTCCATCAACACTGTTGTTATATTAAGTTGTACAAATGTAATTGAGATATTAAGTTGTCTAATATTAAAGGTATCAAGTTAAAATTTAGCCCCCTTACTTTTAAGATACTTGGTATTGTATGACTCGTTCTCTATGTATGGTTGTTTCCTCACTGTTACAACTGTTACTTTGCTCTGACGATATTGTAGCTCAAAAGCTAAGCTGATCTCCATCTCTTCTGAGGGATTTAATTACTGCTGCATTAATGTTAAACCCATACTTTACTCGACTGCCATGCCTAGGGCCGGTTTAGTTTCTCTTTGAAATGTCAAAAACTTCCATTTCAAATCAAAAATGTCAATTAAGGTTTTTAAATAAAAAAAAAAACCAAATGGAATGTTACTGCAGAGATCGACCAAAATACATAATGGTGGCTGCTCAAATAGTCAAGTTGAAGCTCGATGAGTGAAGAGTGGAGATTTAGAAGCCGGAGAGTGCTACCATGTTGGCATTCCTTGAAATGTAAACAAATGAAACACCCACACGATCCATTCAAGAATTCACGGGCTTCTTCGATAGCATGGCGAGCTCTCCATAAGATATCCTTATCTTGTGTTGGGTGGCATCGATTAAGATTTTGCATTCCCTTCAATAATGACATTAACGATTCTCTTCCTCTCACAGAGCTCGATGGCCAATCTTAAGGCTGTGGCTTCCGCTTCTAGGGGGCTACCAGCTTCTTGATATCAGCACTCCCCATTCTATGTTGATGAAAGGCTCCATCAAAATTAATTTTCCAATTTTTTTTATGGAGAAGTCCATTCATCATTCAGTTGCAATGTTGGTTGTGCTTCACAGACGGGATGATGATTCATATAGCAGGCTTCATGTTTTTCCCCAAGTCTAGATTGTAATATCCTGCTCCTAGCAATTCGTTATGTAAGGCTTGTGACTTGATTGACTCGGTCGGAAACGAGTATTGGAGAAACTTACCGTCGGCATCGAATTGATCACGGACGAATATAACAACATTTGCAACTGATAGATCGATTTATCTTGAAATGAGTCCAAGAGTTTTCTCTGGATGCTTTGTTGCTTTTACTGCGTGGTTTGATTGATGCTTTTTCGAATGATTTTCGATAATTTGATTCTTGAATTTTTATCGATTTTTCTTGTATTCATTCTTGAAAATTCTGAGAGAAAGAAACATAAACGAGACGGAGTATTAACCAAACTGTTGGTGTCATTGCAGGCGGACACGTGACTGAAGGCTAATCGCACAAGTGTTCATCTTCCTCTCGACAATTATCTAATTGGTGAGTGATGGATTCTCTATGGTGGTTTGACCCTTCTTCGCTACTCCTTCATGCAAATCAATTGAATTCTCTTGTTGCTTTGCTACATCCATTGATCGATAACATGATGCTTTTAATTCTACAAGTCAATACCACTAAGAAGCTAGTGTAATGAACATTGAATGAATTGATTATGTTGTTAACACTTAACGAATAAATGAAATGCCACATGACATGATGTGATGAATGTTACATTGTAACGAATTGATGCAATATGAATTGATGAGACAACGCTGGGAATGGAATAATCACTATGTGATGATGCAACGAATGAGAATGGATATGTTGTCGATTTACTTTCAAGTAAATTTTACCATGCACACTATGCTTATCGAGTCAGCATGCATTTCCATGATCATGGACAACTTGTGCACAAAAATTATTTCCTCGAACGATACCTGGGGTACTGGCATCAAGTCGTCCTAGAAGAAAATGTAATGTGCTTTGGTGACACGAGGTATCGGGACATTCATTCAGGCTTGTAACCTGTTGAATGGCGCGTCGCATACCCTACGAAGTCCTATATGACAATGTCCAAAATGGTGGAATAACACCAGTGATCATGTTGTAAGGATGCATGATAATCAATGTCTTGTGCAGGGGCGGTAAGTATATTTATTATCATGTATCTTATGCAGGAAAACTGAAATTGGTCGATGGTAAAGTAATTATTTTCATAAAATATCATGTTGTCTTATTATAAAATACTGTGAATTGCTAGTCCCTAATAAAGATGCTTTTAAAATGCTTGTCATTAATCTCACAAATGTTGGTTTAGCTGAGTGGGTCAAAAGGGACTCACCAACGCATTTTTATAATGTGCTGACTCCTCCTCCACAGGTACTAGAGAAGGTGCGGACGTACGTGAGAGATAAGGCTTTTGGTTGCTGCTATTTTCAAGTTACTTTCAAATAAAGATGCATAAAATATTGCGGAGTTTTCAAGATTTGCTGCTTAAATTTTTATTATAATAAAGGGGCATAATGTATGGAATGAAAAGTTATTTTATGACAACCTATCAGTTGTTTTCTTTTCATGAATCAATGTAAGCTGGAACGACATTTCAAAGAGTACTGAGAAAAGTTATATTTTGCTGTTATTATCAATAAAATCAATTATTTCTTCCTATACTGTATATTCAATATTTCTGCTGAGTTGCTGAGTTCGAATATTTCAAAATAACACAAATGTACACGTTCTTGCCTTGTACAAGTGCAACACCAAGACTTGTACGACATCACGTCCAGCGAGGACGATCGATTCAGTATAGTCAAAGCGACGACGAACGATTTACGGAATCGGGACGTGACATGGATGTCGCTTTGACTATGCTAAGAAATCGGAGATTGTCGAAAGATTGTTGCGTTCCTCGCTTTCCATATTGCCCACATGAGATAAAGATTCGATGTAACTAAGTCTAAATCACCACCAGATATAAGATTCTGAATGAAGCTCTGAATTGTTGATCGATGATGGTAGATGTGTTGATGGGGAATCCTCCCCATGCTAAACCTGAAATAAGACAGTGTAAGATAAGATGATCCAATGTTTCAGTGTGTAACTGACATAGATTGGATTGAAAGCTTGATTTCGTCTTTGTAAGTTTTTTCCAGTAGCTAAGGAATTTATAAGTGTTCTCTGAGCAAAATAATGACACTAGGGCAAATATGTTGAACCTGCCAGATATGTCTCCAATTTCTGAATTCTTGTTGTGGAAGTAGGTTAATATTATGCATACATCTGTCATAAATAAGTCTATAAACTAATTTTGGGTTAAGAACACCATTCTTCGTATGAAACCAAACCAATTTATCTTGTTGGCTTGTTTGCGCAAGTGGAAGTTGTAGTACGGCAGAAGCTTCATGTGGAGGAAAAAGGTAGCATATAAGTTCTATGTTCCAACTACTGGTGTCTTTATTGATGAGATCACAAACCATTTCAACATGTTCATGTGATCCAACATTATCCACAACTTTGAACTTTGGACTTGATAACACCCATGGATCATCCCAAATGTTAATGGTTGCATCATCCCCTACTGACCAATAAAGTCCAGAAATCATCCTTTTTTAGGTGTTTTCCTCTCAAAACTTTAACCCATTCTTCGTTGGGGTTAGTTAAAAACCTCTCGGCCAGTTTGGTGATAAGTGACAAGTTAGTAACTTCCTGATCTCGAAGCATAAACCCCCTTGAGCTTTTGGTTTTACGAAGGAAGTCCAAGCCCCGAAGTTAAGTTTCTCTTAGATTCGGAACCTCCCTACCAGATTGTTCTTTGATGTTGAAATAAAGTTTTCAATACTTTTTTGGGTAGCAAATAGGATGACAAATAGTATGTAGGGAGTGAACATAGAGTTGATTTTATCAGGGTTATGTGGGTTTGCAATGTGTAGAAATTCTAGATTTAGGAAGTAGAAGTTGATGTCCAAGATATTCGTTATTAGATCCCATAGGTTTATCTCCGGAGGATATCACTAAATACCTGTCGCATATAGATGTCTAGTTTGTGGGGAAAGTAAATGGAAGTTTTTTCAAAATTGATTTGTTGTCCCGACCATTGCTCAAATGATGTGAGAATGTTTTTTATTTATAGAACATTTTGGATTGTACAATGTCCAAATAAAAGGAGATCATCAATGAAAAAGAGGTGATAGTATGCAATGTTGGAGTGTCTATTGAGTTTATGCTGGCATAAAGATTATTCCTTTCCATGTTGATAATATGTTTGGATATGGGTTCTCCACACATAATGAATATATGGGGATGGAGGGCAACCTTGTCGAATGCCACAGCATGGATAAAATGTGTGAGAAGGTGATCCATTGACCAAGATTGCAAAGGAAACTATAGTGATACATTGCGTGATTAAGTCATGTGTTTTTTTTTTCATTGAAACCAAATCCATGAAGAAACAACCCAACTGAGTCTATCATATGCTTTTGCCATATCGATCTTGAGAGAAAAAGTATTCCGTTTGGTGCTAAACTTAGAAGAATGAAAGATCTCTTTTGCAATAATACTATTATCACAAATTTGTCTACCCGGGACAAAAGTATTTTGAAATGGAGTGATGAGTTTATGCAGGAGAGGACGAATTCTGTCGGCTAGAATATTTGCAATGACTTTATATATAACATTACAAAGAGAAATTGGTTTGGGCTAGTAGGATTTGGTTTTTTAAGGAAAGAGAGCAATGAATGTATGGTTTAGTTGAGAAGGCATTGATTTGAATTGGAAGAAGGTCTGGATTAATGAAGTTACCTCAGTACAGATTGTGTTCCAACATTTCTGGTAGAACATAGCATGAAAACCATCAGGACCCAGAGATTTATAAGGATTCATATAGTTGATAGTTGTCTAATATCCTCCAGTATAGGAATGCTGCACACAAATTCATTCTCCTAGGGATCGATCTTTTGAAGGTCATCAAGAATGTCTAAAGGAACTTATGTTATGCTACTCGATTGAAATATATGGTTGAAATGTTCCACGAGCATATTGGATATGTCATCATGTTCGAAGACTTGTTCACCATTCCCCTTCGTTATGTTTGAGAGAGTATTTTTACGCTTGCGATTAGAGCCATAATGTGGGAAAACTTAGTATTTCTATCCCCTTCCTTCAGCCATGTTATACTCTAGCGTTGTTTCAAAAACAATTCTTGTTCCTTTCGTCTAAGTTCAGCATGAAGGACTTAGGAGAAGCTGATTTTATCCTAGGGATAAAGATCATCCGGACGAAAATTGGAGTGGCGTTGTCATAGTCTCATTACATTGAGAAGATGCTCACACACAATGGATGTCAGGATCTTTTAGGGATCGATACGTCGTATAGGTGTGACAAGAAGCTAAAGCCAAATCTAAGAAAAAAATATCAAACAACTGGAGTATTCAAACATCATCAGAAGTTTGATGTATGCAACTACTGCCACATGGCCTGACATAGCTTTTGTCGTGGGGATACTGAGTTGGTTCACAAGCAATCCAGATATGGAGCATTGAAAAGCTATGAAGAGGGTAATGAGATACCTCAAGAGGACTCAAAAGTATGCACAAAACTACTACGGAGATTAAACAGTAGTGGAAGGCTTCAGTGATGCAAGTTGGTGCTCAGAAGTAGAGAGTAAAAGGTCCATAGGAGGATATGTCTTCTCCATGGGTGGAGCTGCTATATCGTGGAAGTCGAAGAAACAGACTATGCTCCCACACTCATCTGTGGAATCTGAGTTCTATGCACTGGCGACTGCAATGGATAAAGCAGAATGGCTTCGGAAGCTCATGTATGATCTTCCATTGGTTGGTGTGTAGATTTCGACGGTACTAATATACTGCGATAACCAGGCGACTGCAGCAGTGGCATCAAATGACCTCTTCAATTGCAAAAAGAGGACGTATGGTTGAGGCACGGGACGATAAATGATCTCATCAAAAGAGGAGTCATTCACTACAACAGAAATACCCTTTAATGACGGCTAAAAACCGTCATTAATGACGATCCATGATGGTTTTTTTCTTAATCCAAGCGTTATGAAAGTGGGTGTTATAAATGTTTTTCAAAGCGTTATAGATAAATCGTCCGAAAACGTCATTAATAGTATGAATTTCTACTACGTTCTATTTTCAAAGCGTTATGGATAGTTATGTAAAACCGTTATGAATATTTAATAGGTTGGAGTCAGGACATTTTGAAAGCGTTACGATTGGTAATTTGTATAACATTTATAACGCTCTATACTGCATGTTATACATTCCAAACCCTGCTTAATTCAATTCGAAAACAACCACTTAATTTGAACCATATTCACAACAAAACATTGAAATGTAACATTAATCTCCATTTCATTATCTCAAAATAGGGTACATTCTATTGTCTCAAAATAGAGTACACTTTAGCTATCATTCCACATTTCTCATGCCATATATATATACATCTTCACAAAAATCTATAGATCAGTATCCAATATAGCTAGTACACTTTACATCAAAACTATCCACATATCCCACACCATAACATACAACTTAGTCACATGAAGATCTGTGTCCACAGCACATGTACCCTGCAAAAGATAAAACAAGGATTAATAAATGTGATATAATGATATAAGTCCTGATTAAAAACACACATTTATAAGATCATAATTCAACATATGTTGTGGGAAACTGTTGTGTGGAGTTTCTGTCAGATTCATCTTGTATATATATAATGTAACTATCAAAAAGATGTTGGCTTATAAGGCCTGAGGCTATTGCCTGCAGGTAGGGCAAGTGGCAGTAGGCTACATTAGCAGCAGTAGGGGACTCATTCTCCCCTTTCCAGCTTGACCTGCTGTAGGCAAGTGGCAGCAGATGTTGGCTAAGGTCACTAATGCTGCAGATGTTGGGCTAAGGCTTGAGGCTATTGCCTGCAGGTAGGGCAAGTGGCAGCAGGCCAGGCCAAAGCAGTAGGCTACATTTCCAGTTCAAAATGTTTTATATAAGAAATTCCAGGTAGGCTACATTTCCTGGTAGGCCAAAAATATTTTATATAAGAAATTCCGAAAAGATGCCTAAACCACTTGATCATACAAGAGATGCATAAACAGCACATGAAACATTTCCAGTTCCTTTATATAAGAAATTCCCAAAAGATGCCTAAACCACTTGATCATACAAGAAATGCATAAACAGCACATGAAACATTTTATCTTTTGTTATTAACTTAAATATGAATTGAAGTATATTCTTATCCATAGCAGCAAAGTAGAAGAAATATGGGAAAAGCTTATGCTATTTGATTGAAATCAAAGCTGTGATTGATGTTTCAAAATCCACAACAAATCCACAAACCCTAACAAATCCTAACCACAAATTGATGTTCGACAAACAGAACAGAGGGTAGGACTATCAGTCATAGTTTAGTGAGTGTCTTGAGTGTATTGTGTCCATGTGACAGTAGGGTGTCTCGTATCAGTAATGGAAATAAGTGAAATGAGTACCTTGACCCTCATGTATCCATATGATTGGCAACGAATTTGATGAATTCGCATCGGACATCATCTAGTTCTTCCTGCGTGTATGTTGATTTTCCAGCCAATGTTTTTAGCTAAAAAGTCAAAAAATAGTTACATTAGTTTGTATAATTTCAGAAAAGTAATTAAGAATTAAATTAATGAACAACTTACCTTTGACTCAATAGTAGGAGAGGGGTCTTCCATGAGATCCCGCATATATTTCATAACAAATATCCGCATTCATAACCTCCAGGTTGTTTCGGGACCTACATGAAGATATTATTTGTATGTCCATGATTATAATAAGTCATATATTAGTTTGATTACCTTGGGTAATTTCCAAGTAGGACTTCTATTTGATCTTTTACCACCAATATATGCTGTGTTGAGGCCACTAGTAGAAAATAATTATAATACTAACATCAGAATATACACATTTATTAAAATATTAACAATAAATAATAATTTCACTCACGTATTGAAAAACAACTTAATATCTCCTCTCGGTTTAAAACACAGCGAGTCCAACCAGTAAACATTAAAGGTAGAGAGCTCAACAACAATTAGAATTCAATGCTTCCTATATTAAGGGAACATGAATGGAATAAAGCAATTTGGTTATTGAATATGAAAGAAAAATCTTGCTACTTGATTAAAACTTCTTACTCCTTGTAAATGAATGGAATGAAGCAAATTTGGGTTTTCTTAGCCTCCTGGAGCCTTTCTCTAACCAGATTGCTTATTGCAGGCCCAGATGCATTACTCATAGCAGAAGGGTTGAACATTATCAAAAGCTCCCGAGAGTTTGGAAATTTATCAAGCAAAACCTAAAGCCAAAAGAATAGTTGAATATGGTGTCAATCGCAAAATAAAAATTTCAGAATATAAATTTCATATTTCTTACCTCATATTGGCAACAATATGATTCACATCTAGCCATGCCATCCTACATAACTCCTGCAGAATGATTTTAGAAAGATAACAATTTGGAGTAAAGGTTCCGAACATTCCTTCCAATGGTATTTTAAGATGAGGGTCGGTAGCCTTAATGGTTTCTACCATCTCTCCGAAAGTGTCAATTATCTCCCTACCCAGCCAGCAACCTTCAAAGGTTGAACATTGTCAGATTCAATTGGAATTTTTTTCAACAATTTCATAAAAGATATTGACACTAGCATTAAATAATATTACCTGAAGACCACCAACAATAAACTTTTGGGCCAAGCTACTAAAGACTCAATTGCATCTTTAACAACTTCCATTTCTCCATAAAGTGGCACGGGAAGGCTCACAGTAGGTTGAAGGGCTTTCATAATTGAAACCCTAACATTATGTTCTCCTAATTCAACATTATGAATTTTCTCATTTGGTCCACACCCTTCAAAGACAATTCCCTCGGCAACAATATTTTCTTTTGTGCCCACTGCTAGCTTACATTTTGTTCCCTAAACAAAATAAGAAACAGTTATTTCTCGATATAATTATTACATGTTATAATTAAGTTGTTGAATAAAGATTATGTATTGAATATATGTAATTACCATGCCAATGTCTGATGTAGGATATGTTATGAATTTTTGCTTGCTTAACTTTGTATTCTGTTTCAGCTTTTCAAAGAAGATAGAAAAAGCATATTAGAATAAACATATTAGACAAAAAAGAAGAAGAAAGCTTATTAGACGAATTGGAACTAACTGTAATAATCATTACATTAGAACCATATGATGGACTCTTGTTTCCAGGAGACTCGCGTTCATTCTTACGAGACATTATATATTTCCTATTACCACTTCCTTTGGTATTGGAAGCAACCTTCTCAGATGTTTGTGAAGCTCCTTGGGCTTGAAATTCTTTTAGCATGCTCTCCAATTCTTGTCTCCGTTTACGCTCCTCTTCCAATTGGGACGTGAGTAGTTCATTTTGTTTTTCATTCCCCGTTTTGGAAGCTTGAAATAGGTCGTTGGTGTCGGTCCTAATCCCAAAATCCGAATACGTCCCGAATGCTCGGGAGTGCCGAACGCCAAGGTTAGAATATCCGAAGCTCCTTCGGTCACCAAACTCCCATCTTCCTTTTGTTTGATGTATTCCTCCTATAAAAGTATAATATTTTAGAAATATAAGCATGTTGATAAGCAGGATTCCCTCTTAATAGACTGGACGATATATACTCACCACTTTCATAGCTACGTCCTTGGTCCCATCGTCAGTAATGTACCGGCCTTAGTAACTCGTGCTTTTGTCCAAAAAAAACTTCTGTCATCTATATATTTCCCCCAACTGTCGTCGCTGTTTTGAAAGAAAAAACCACGTTATAATATATATGTCCACATGTAAATCATGTTAACTGATATACAAATATGCATTACCAGCTCCTCTTTAAGACCGGCATATCCCTTCCTGCTTAAACGATGAGGAAACTTGCCCTTGGCTCTCGTGCAATTTGCTCCTTACTCATTTTCTTCTGATTACAACACATGAAGGTAGAGAAGAAAAGATATATATAATAGGGACCTAGTCATCCTTGCAAAAAATAATTTTGACAAGTTAACCTTAAAACTTGCAGATAATCGCTTTTGACGAATTCCTCCCCACAGATTCTTTCAAGATCCCTGAGTAATTTGGTGGAGGGTGCTTGAGAAGCTCACGATTGCCCTCATTCGGATAAATCCAATGCTTGGTGAGTTGACCTTTGAATGCCCTCCAACTCCGAGCCATGGATGCTAACACAAAGGCTTGACTATTTTGATCCAAGTCAAATTTGGCCTACAACAGAAAATAAATATTCAGCATCTATACATGAGTGCATAACATAGTGCATAACATGTAAAGCATTCCAGTCTGAATACGTTCAGACTTGAATTCAAGCATTCAATGGTGTAGTGAACAAGTGAATTCAAGTTGAACTTAGTTCACTTATCTGAACTTCATGTCCAGACCTGAGCTCTCTATGTGCAGGCAATGCATATATGGTATGTAGATAGGTTTCCAGTTTGTACATGCGTGTGTGTTATGTAGAGAATTCAGTGAGCAGTAGATAGGTTTGGGTGTCTCAAATTGTGTACATCCTTAGGAAAATTAGCAGAGTGTCTCAGTAACACACATGGCATACAAACAGAAATTCTTAGGAACCACATGTTGAGCCTATAAATCATTTGAAACATGGCATACAAAGGAACATCCAAAGAAACATACAACAGTTTATCAATTCTCAGGAACAAACATTGCATAGTTAATTCAATGTCAAGAACATGGCATACAAAGGAACATTCAAACTGAAATTCTCAGGAACACATTATTTTTACCTGAATAGCAGTCCATAAGCTTTTTTAACTGATTCTGGCACTTTATGCCAATTTGGATAAGTTATTTTTACTAAGGACTTTACTGTGATGCCGCGTAAGTTGCCAAACTAATTTTTCCTTCACCAATTGGTTGTCCAACATCGTATAAATGATCTTTATCTCTCTTCATCATCTTTGATTTTGTTGACTTTTTGGATTTTGATGCCCCTCTACCTTTTTTTCGGCTACAATTTTGTTCCCCGGAATCCTCACTGTGCTGTGTAGCCTGTAACAATAAATGGCATAATTATATTCATTTAATCTTGCTAAAATGTGCTTGAAATAGCATGAAACATAAAATGTGCTTGAAATCTGAGATTGAACTAACAAAATCTGAGATTAAGATAAATTGTGCGTGTTGAAATAGCATGAAACATAAATGTGCTTGAAAACTGAGATTCAACTAACAAATCTGACCATTAGGAAGACCAAACCTGATAATTCTAACAAAATCTGAGATACACCCATTCTCAGGTTTGATATAAGTAACAAAATCTGAGATTAAGAATACCAGTTAACATTATAAAAGTAAACCCAAAATCTGAGATACACCCATTCTGAGATACAGGTAACAAAATCTGATACACCCAGGTTTGATATAGGTAACATAATCAATGTTATGCAATGTTACATTTCAATGAACAAAATCTGATACACCCAGGTTTGAATGTCTCTCAGGTTCAATTTGAATCTCAGTTCAATCTATGCAATGTTTGTTCAACAAAATCTCAGTTCAATCTATGCAATGTTTGTTCAACAAAATCTCAGATATAAGTAACAAAATCTGAGATACACCCAGGTTGATATAGAGTAATTTTTTACTTGCAGCAACATTTCTTTAAACTAATTCACTTGCGGCAACATTTCAACAAGAAGATTTGGACTGTGCAATCCAAGTTCCCTCGCAATCTTTACGTAAATAGGTCGAGGGTGATTCATCAACAACATCAAATGACTCAAAATCCGGTACTTTATTGCAAGTTTCAACTGAATCAAAACAATCGATTCCCTCGTCGTCATGTTTCATCATAATAAGTCCTTTGCGGAGCCGATAAAACGATTGACCAATTTTCATCCAATTGATCAGGAACATAAAATACTTGCTTTACTTGAGAGGGCAAAACAAAAGAGTCAGACTTGTGGCCAACTCTACAAAGCCGAACAATGTAAAACCAAGTTTATCCACCTTAACACTATTCTGCTGTCAACCCAATCACACTTGAAACGGAAATCTGGAAGGAGAAATAGTCAAGCAACCAAATCTCTTTGATGACACCGTAAAATGTCATATCTGAGATGATGGAATTGTTGTCCTTTG